>JAUCMX010000001.1:26866649-26909149 GCA_033459395.1 Hemibagrus guttatus
TGACAACCTAGAGTAGCTAGCTGAGGAGATTTTCCAATACACAGCATATGCACAAAATTATGAAATCGCTGAGGCACTCATAAAAACATTCCCATGTTTGAAAGAGTCATCAGTAACTGGCTACTGTGACTGGATGATTAGCCTAAAATATAAAATGATGAATTACAGGACAAAAATGCAAAACATTGGTTGTCACTGTAAATGTACTGCACTTGTACTTATACTTGTACTGTAATTGCTTTGAAAAACAAATCAAAATGTCAAAAAAAGCTAGAAAGGCTGAAAGTCAGTTACTGTCCTTCCAACCCTGCTGGGAAAACTGATGAGGGTCTAGAAAAAGTAAGAGTTGAGTTTTTGAATGATGTTTGACAGCGAAACAATGCATCACATGTACAAGAGATGTCCAGAACATTCTCCTACATAAGAAAATAGGTGGCACATGGCACTCTAGCAGTTGGAGAGAACTCTAAAGCCAGGTGGCCTGCCCTCTTCTATATTTATATTATTATATTGTGTTACTACTTAAATATAAACAGTGATATGATAACCTGATTGGTTGGAGTTAAAGGCAGGCAATATTGCCTCAAAAATATATTAATGATGTTTCAAGGAAATTTACCACATTTTTGATGATATAGGGAAAAATACCCCCCCCCCCATACTAAACACTGAACACACTCATACAAACTCAATGATGCCGTAATCTGTTAAAAAAAACTCTCCCTGCACAAACTAAATAAAAAAATCAAAGGCATTTACCCTGCTATCATGACGGTTGTGTTACGGGGGGCAAGTGCCCCCGATGGACCACTAGGGGGCCTTCAGCAGGGGTTTTGTTTATTTAGTCATGTGTTCGTTTTAGCCACGCCTCTTCCTAATGTGTTTCTGCCTTTGTTCACCTGTTCCCAATGTGTCTATGATTATGTTCCTTATTTATAGTGGCCGTCTGTCTGCATTAGTTGCTAGTCCTTGTCTTTGTGTAACGTCTGTGTGCATCTATGTTCTTTTCTTTAATAAACCCCTGTCTGCCGTCTATCTCCGCGTTGGGTCTGATATATCTACACTGGCACGACCAGCGTGCTCCGTCAGCTCAGCGTTTTGTGACAGGTTGCTCCAAACATGAAATAAATCGAGAGTAAAAATCCAGAGATTAAAACTTATTGTTGTCAGACTCGTGTTACAGCAGGATTGTGGCACTTACTCCAGATATCCGTAAACAATTTTGGCTGCTTGTGCAATTACATAATGTTGATAAAACTTATAACATTTATACCAGTCTGGTATTTGAATGATAGGTATGAAATGGCACATGTTTAGTTGGAGTGGAGAAAAAATAGCCTTAGATGCATTGTAATTCTCTTTTGAGAATGTCTTGATGCAGAAAAATAATAGTATGCGTCGATAATCTTGATGCTCTAACAGTACTGAATGTTTTCCAAATTATATGGATTTAGATGCAAACATTAAGATTCACAGTTAAGGAGCTAACATCAACACTACTTGCATGGGCAGTCAATATTAATTAGAAGATGTGTATGGCAATAGACATGACAATCCAGGTGTATTGTTACATAGCTTTTTAACGGAATCTTGATTGTGATTAAATGCTTTTGATTCTATGTGTTCAGAGAAAATTGGGTTTATTAACAGACAATGAATGGGTCCCAAATTATATTTGGATGACCATTAATAAATTTAGATGCCCCGCCTAAATAACAAAATCTTCTATCATGGGAAAGACTTTATTTCTGAAATCTTCTATCATTATTAAAATATTTTCGATTCACAATGAAACTTTGGTGGGACAATGATAAGAATAGGAAAATGATATCCCACCACTATGTACTGGACACATAATCAAAAATAGGGAACTTTTAACATTTATTTGGTGTTTCTGTCCTCTCATTAACTGAGAAATAAGACTGAATATAGCAATAAATATAACAAGACTGAACGTAGCATTACTGAATGTAACAAAAACAAATTTAATGTCACTCTTTTTCTGTTTTTTTCATTTGTGTATACCAGATAAATGCTGATTTCCAGCATATAACAACTATTCCACTTCAGCCAACCTTCATGGCACAGTTGGATTATTATTTACCTCAGCTGACATCTGTATTCCTGAAGAAGAGAGGTGTTTCCAGACAGAAAATAGCCAAATATATCTAGAGATCTTGAAAAATGTAAATATGTGTACTGAACTTTTTGGAATTCTTGCAAATTAACATTACTTAACTTGTCCAAATTTCAATGACTTGTTGAGAAACACTGACAGATTAGTGAATGAAAATAGCCTTTGACTTGAAACTTTGGGTGAAATGTTTCTGTGAAGCCTATTCTGAGCTCTAGTTTCTGGTGGTCTAGAAAATGATACATTGGGAATCTACATTTTTTAAAAAGACATTTGTTGTAATGTATTTTGTGTTTTAATTGTTGGTACCATTTTACAAATGCAAGTGATGTCAACTGTAAAAGCACAGCTGTCCTCAGGGCACGTTAGTCTCTACCTTGGTGAAGATGATAGACATCTCATTCAGGAGTACATGGTAAGTGTAGTTATATTTTTAAATCACAAGTATTGTATCTAATATAATTGAAAATGATTTAAGATTTTAATGCTGTTCACCATGTATTTATTACAGACCCATGTAAACATTTAAAAAGATAACAAAGCTCATATGCTTTGCTCACTAAATGAATATGTTACTAGCAAAAGAATTGCAGCTTCTGTCAGTGTCTACACTATATCTCTACAGCTACAGAACCTCTTTTAACTCTATGCCCAACCCAAGTCAGAATCCAGCTAGAATAATGTACTTTGGTCTATAAATACAATGCCCAGTGTAAAATGATATGTGTAGAGTACTAATTGCAAAATACAGATTTTTATCTGTATACCATAAATTAAAACAAAATATTCAGTATTGTCTTATTAAAGGAGAAGCTCACTTCCAGAACAAAAATCTACAAATAATTTACTCACCCCTTTGTCATCCAAGATGTTTATGTCTTTCTTTCTTCAGTTGTTATTTAGAAATTATGTTTTTTGATGAAAACATTTCAGGATTTTTCTCCATATAGTGGACTTCAATTATGCCTGTGAGTTTGAACTTCCAAAATGCAGTTTAAATGCAGCTTCAAAGGGTTCTAAACAATCCCAGCCAAGGAAGAAGGGTCTTATCTAGCGAAACGATCAGTCATTTTCTTCATTTTCTTTCAAAAAATTGTATACTTTTTAACCACAAAAGCTCCTCTAGCACTAGCTCTGGGATGCGCGTCCTTATATGTGTCATTCCACACACCTGCAAAAGAGCAAGACTAAAGAATTGAACAGATTTCACCATTCATGGCTATTTCACAGTTTGACTTGACTTGCAAAGCTTTTGTTGATTTGGTTTAGTTTCCTTGATTGTTTTGCTTTTACCATGATTAAGAATACTTAAATGTTTTCTTGTTTTGTCAGTTTTAAGTTTGGGGGCTGTAGGGGGTGGCTGGAATGCTGAACAGTGTCCAGTGAAATGAAGATGTGACATTGATTAAAACATTTCACCCAAGATGGCGTTAGGAATATTTACCTGAAATGAAAAGTAAAACATTGTTTGGAGTATGTTATAATCTCAGATATGACTACAGGTCATTTTCATTGTTGATACATTATTGTCACTTATTTTCTTAATTAAAACAGTGTCCTAGTCCTCTGGGTAATTTTTCAGTCAAAATAGAGTACGATTAAACGGTAAGTTGCCAGAATATGCTAATGTAGGAAGGGAATGTAGTATATTTATTGAACTAGATACTGGACATTTTGATAATGAGATTGTTGAAGGAGTGATTCTCTTGGACAGTATTGGCACGTTGCTGAGCCAATATGTGCTGTTGCCCAAGCAGCTGAAATGTTATGAGTTCATAAAGTAGTGGTGGAAAGCTTTCCTCCAAAGTTTTTGTCAGCTCCTTACACTAAGGGTCGATGTGCATTGTTTCTTGTTTTCAGTGCATTTTAATTTGGATATAATGTAAAAAAAATAAACTGTGAAACATTTTTGTTTTGTAATTTGAAAAATGATTATGACTTTCTCAAAACAGGCATTTGTTGAGACCAATTAAATATATTGTTAGTTTTAATTAAATTTTATTATGTAGGGATTAAGGGGGGGCGGTGGCTTGGTGGTTTGGTGGCTAGCATGTTTGCCTCAGGGGGGGCACAGTGGCTTAGTGGTTAGCACGTTTGCCTCATACCTCCAGGGTTGGGGGTTCAAATCCTACCTCCGCCATGTGTGTGTGGAGTTTGCATTTCTCCCCGTGCCTCGGGGGTTTCCTCCGGGTACTCCGGTTTCCTCCCCCAGTCCAAAGACATGCATGGTAGGTTGATTGGCATCTCTAAATTGTCCGTAGTGTGTGATTGCGTGAGTGAATGAGAGTGTGTGTGTGTACCCTGCGATGGGTTGGCACTCCGTCCAGGGTGTATCCTGCCTTGATGCCCAATGACGCCTTAGATAGGCACAGATAGGCTCCCGAAGACTGTCCCCGAGAATAGATCGGATAAGCGGTAGACAATGAATGAATGAATGTAGGAATTAAACATTTTAATTGCTTTAAATCAACAGTAACAAATTTTGTATGGATTACACAAAGTATTTTAGTATGTTTAACAACAGCTTAGTTAGAAATACTATGGAAATTAGAGTTTAACTGAGATAAACTCTAATTAGAGCTAAACTGCTTAAAATAATTCATGATATTACTCAAAAACATGAAGTACAGTCAACTTAAAATTATCTGGATTTAAATTAAATTGTTTTGTGCAACCCCTTTAAATCAAACAAAGTATTTTTTTCAGTGTTGATAGCTCTCTTCAGCCTGATTCTTTAGGTTTTGTACATATTTAGAATAAGTCATCGGACTCAATTACTGAATCTCAATAAATCTTCTCTAAATCCTGCACTAAGAGGAGGTTCAGGAATATAGAGAAATTAGCTCTCAGAGAATATACTGCTCTGATACATGGCACAAACTATGTCTGTTTAAACAACTGACAAAACCCTGGGGTTTAAATAGTAAGGTGCGCAGTTGCCACACATCAGCACTGATTTCCTCATGGAAATTACTGTTCCTATATACCAGTGCACCTTGGGCCATTGGCACACTGCCGCTGCTGATATTTCCTATACCATGTGTTTCTCTTTGTTTTCAATAAGCTGATGTGCTAAGTGTTGTCTAGGTCTTTACTCAAAATGTCCTATAAGCCAAACTAGAAAAATGGTACATCATTAAGTGACTGTTGATATACTACTTTAGCACAATCTACAGGTGTCCCATCTAGAATCATAGATTTCAATCTTCGTCTGTCATTTTACATGTCTCATTAGCACTGTTCAGCATGAGGTTATGCTCTAGCCACCTGTGTGTGTTTTAATCTCCAGTTCCCAAGACTATCTTTGATCAGATCATCTCTGAGCTTGCCATATTTGCAGGTAGCTGCCTTTTCTTGCAAATGTGACAAAGCTATTGATTGGCTTGCCTTCCTCTTGTTTGCAAAAGCCAAACTCGTATATTCAGATGTGGTTAGTGCATTTCATCAGCATGAGTGGTGGAATGTTTAGCAGCCACTGTTAGTCTAATTAACAGAGACTGTCTGCAAACTCCACAGAGGAATTTAGCACACACAGTCCCATTAAAAGGAAACAGAAGCACTCAAACAAACTTCATGTCATCACAAGATACCATATCACTACATGTAGAAGAAGACATGGAGGCATAGCTACAAGAACTGATGCATTTAACACACTGCTGCACAGATATAAGGTCCCTTCTGAAAGTACTAAAAGAGTACCAGGCCTACTCTTTTTTGTTTTTGCTATACACTGAAGGACATTTATGTATGAGATCAAAAGATGAGCATGAGATTATAGATTAGAATCTACTGATACAGGTGGATCTCAATAAATTAGAATGCCGTGGAAAAGTTCATTTATTTCAGTAATTCAACTCAAATTGTAAAACTCGTGTATTAAATAAATTCAATGCACACAGACTGAAGTAGTTTAAGTCTTTGGTTCTTTTAATTGTGAAGATTTTGGCTCACATTTAACAAAAACCCACCAATTCACTCTCTCAACAAATTAGAATACTTCATAAGACCAATAAAAAAAACATTTTTAGTGAATTGTTGGCCTTCTGGAAAGTATGTTCATTTACTTTTACATGTACTCAATACTTGGTAGGGGCTCCTTTTGCTTTAATTACTGCCTCAATTCGGCGTGACATGGAGGTGATCAGTTGGTGGCATTGCTGAGGTGGTATGGAAGCCCAGGTTTCTTTGACAGTGGCCTTCAGCTCATCTGCATTTTTTGGTGTCTTGTTTCTCATTTTGCTCTTGACAATACCCCATAGATTCTCTATGGGGTTCAGGTCTTGTGAGTTTGCTGGCCAGTCAAGCACACCAACATCATGGTCATTTAACCAACTTTTGGTGCTTTTGGCAGTGTGGGCAGGTGCCAAATCCTGCTGGAAAATGAAATCAGCATCTTCAAAAAGCTGGTCAGTATTGCAAGTTCAGTATTTACATTACAGTATACCAGACATGTGCAAACTGGCAGCAGATAAATATGAAGAACTTTGTGAGTCTAGAAAATAGTGTTAATGCTACTAGTAGTGCAGTGTGTGTGTTATGACCTCCTGTAACATTCTCTGTGACAACGAATCTGAATTAGTCTTTTGGAGAATGAGCTCTGCTGACTCTGTTGTGTACTGTAGAGTAGGTGAGATGGATTATCCAGTTTGTTCAGTGACCCCCTGTTCCTCACTGACTTAGCCATCTCCAATTTGTATCCAATGATCAATCCAGCCTTGCAAATTAGCTTGTTAATCCTGCTGGCATCCCTGGCACTGATACCCCCCTCCCAGCAGACCACAACACAATAAGCCATAACAAATAAAATTTCGTTACATTTTCCAAGCATTCTAGTGTGAGAAATAGTGCAGAGTTCAATTCAGTTTATTTGTCTACCACTATAGGTTGTGTTTTGTGAAATGTGTTTTAATAAGAGTGAAGTCTGATAAAAATATGGTGTTTTGGGTGCACTTTGTAAAGCATGTAAAGAGTGTAATAAAAGTGAAATTGAAAAATAAACTTGAAAGTAAAAATGTGTTTTGAAATGACTTAATAAAATGCAACTTAACTTACAATTATTAATTAATTTATTATTAAGTGCTAATGTGGAAAACGGAGTAATATAGGTAAGGGTCAAATAAAAAAGTGCAAAGTACTGCACCCAGTCACTAGAGGGCCTCAGAGACATTTTGAATTCTGTCTAAATTTCATTTAAATTTCATTTTATTTGGAATCTCTCTGGATATAGTTGGCAGATGTAGCCATATCATTACACTTTCAACATCAAGAATTTCTTGTGTGGTGGTTTAGTGCTATTTGGGTTATGTTTAAATGTATAAAAAATTTTGTTAAGAAGTTTGTGTTTTGGTGTGGAGTACTGCATTAAATGTATAAATATAAGCAGTCTATAATTAGAGTATATGCCAATAATAGTCCTATGTATTTTGAGCTTAGGCAAAGCCTAAATGTGGTGCAGAGATGAAACCATCATTTAATTAATTCAGAGCATTCAGAGTAGCCATCTTTGGCTGGGAGCCAAGGGAGAAAAAGTGTTCATGCTGTCTGGAGTATGAGGGGCATTTGCTCTCTCTGTCAATCACAGCTAATTTATGCTTAAGAGGGTTACGCTGCCCTGTGATGCAGCATGAGCATCAGTTTGAAAAGTGCAGTTGAATTCACTTGCCTGAGAGGAAGCCTGTGTTGGCTTTCATTCTTGCTGGTTTGTACTTTGTCTTTGGTTATCATTTGTGTCTTTGTCATTTGTAGGTGTCTGGGCCAGGTGGCTAAATTGGGGTGAAAATAATGGGTATTTATAAGAACATTTATAGCCACCAAAAGAGAAATAAAATTATATGGAAAAATCATTTTCAAGTCATTAAACAAAATTATTAAAGAAGAATCAGTAGTACAATACTGATTAGCAGAAAAAAACACCTAATAACTGGTAATAACTAAAATAATATACTGATGAATATAGTCAACACTGTGCATGTAGGATTCATTGAATAAGTTATAAATAAATAAATAAATATAATATTGTACTAGGTGATACATTTATTCTATGTTTGCTATAATACAGTTCACTGGTTAAGCACAAAGACTGGAAGACAAACCCTTCTGGCATCATAATAAGTGAATCTAGGTCATGTGTTTAGTCCAGACTCCACAAGGCAATGCAGTGTCATTTGTTTCTCAGGGCTAGCATATGGACAACTTCCCACATTTTCCCAGATGTACACACACACACACACACCTATACATACATATATATATATATATATATATATATATATATATATATATATATATATATATATATATATATATATATATATATATATATATGGGAGATGTGTCCTTTGATCAGAATAAATTAAGATGATAAATAAACTGTTTGGTCATAATGATCATTGATAGTGAATGAAGAAAATTGGGTGAGGATTTTAATCTGAAAAGCGGCATCTTAACTGTGAAGCATGGGGTGGCAGCGTCATGCTGTGGAGGTGTTTGCAAGATAAAAGAACTGATAAAAAAAAAAGATGGCAGCATAAGGAAGAAGGATTATCTAGAAATACTGAAGCAACACGTTAATGTCAGCCAGAAAGATAAAACTTGGCAGCAACTGGGTCTTCTATCAGGACAATGATCCTCAGCAAGTTGTCCTGACTTAAATCCAATAGAATTTTTGTGGACCGAAAACTGAAAAATTATGTCAGACCAAGGAGACCCACAAACCTGTAATTGTATTGTGAGAAGCTTGTGAAGTGACCTCTTGAAATAATATCAATTCATTATCCTTTAAGTTAGAGAAGTGATTCCAGGAATTCTTTATACACAGAGATGTGTATATATATATATATATATATATATATATATATATATATATATATATATATATATATATATATATATATATATATATATATATACACAGATGCATTTAAGTTCAGATGCATTTGAAAAAAGGTTAAATCAAATTAGTTTTGTTTGAAAGCACATTTCCTTTTAGCTAGTCAAAAACAATCTAATTAAAGCAGAAAGGAAGAAGAATTAAAGAAGATTAATTAAAGAAGAAAGAAAGAAGAAAAATCATTATAAACCGTGATGTGTGTTAAATACACTATGCAGCACTAAGGACAAAGGCAACAAAAAAGAAAGGAAAAGGACTGGAATAGAGCTCTAGGAAGGGGGTAGGGCACTATTTTTAGCCTCATTTTTAAATAAGTGCAATTTACAGACGATTTGCAATCACTGACATTGTGTTGATGGCGCTCTTCCCACAAATCGCAGTTCAGTCATTCAGTCATGCCGTGATCACGTGACCACTGGCTAGCGAGCCACTTTTCCACTTTCTCTCTCATCAGATCCAAGCCATTTTCATTGTGTAATCCTGTAGATGTAAGATATATCATTTATGGCATGTGTATGGATGTTGGCGGGTCAGGAAGAGAACAATGAACAATGAGCAATGAAAACGTTTTTCATGCCAGGTTATTTTACGAGCCTAAATACGCAATAAAAGCAACATGAATGAGGATCGCTCAAACAGTGGAAAGCCAATTTGCGTAAGGTTTTGCGCACCAGTTTGTCCGCATGACAAAAAGTAAATTAGCACATTAACTTGCCATAAGAAAGGTGTGTAGTAGTGTTTAAAAAGTGCTTTTTAATAAGCAGGCGCAGTTTCTTTTTTTTTTAATTATTTATTATTTCGTGTTTGTTTTATTTTTGTCATATGTAATTTCATGTGAAAGAACTGTTTAATAATACTACTTATATGTTAGAATTTTTTTGTGACGTACATCTGGTAAGGGCGGTGCACAGTCTAACACTGAAATAAAAATTTTTCAAGATTTTCCTAAATATTATAGAAATCGAAGTCGACTATATAATTTGCACGTTCACATTATCTGTTTAAATTCTATTCACACTTTTTGACATAAATCTTCATTTAGCTAATAAGAATTATCTTCGTTACTAAGCTGAAATTAGCCTTTTTGCCTGCCTCCAGGCTTTTTGCCGGTTGGCCATAAGATTTAATTTTACGCCTCACGGAAAGTGCCCTGAGGCCAGATTTCGGTACCGAATGCATTTTGCTTGTTGCGCTGCAACCTTTGAAAACTGATCGTTAATTTCAGGCGTATTGCGAGAGCTTTTTGCGCTGTGCCTCCTTACATGCGAACATCAAGTCTGAAGATTATCGAAGGGTTAGACATAAGTGAAAGAAAAGAAGAAGGGGAATGCTATTTGTCTAGCTGGACATTACATCGCTTAATATTTATACAGTTCTGAGTGCTGTGGACAAGGTGAAAGTCAGATAGACAGGTGTGAGAGCGATAGAGAAACTAATGAATAGTAATCTGGATCTATCCATTATTTTTTCCTCCCCACCCCCACTCTTCCATCATGGCTCCATAGATCTTGCAGCGCATGTGAAATGCTTTCGTTTATCTGTAGCATCCAGGCCTAGTGTTACCTAGCAACATGGCATGGATCATTAAGTTGGCCATTTCCTTCATCCTTTTCTCTCTGTGTGTGTGTGTGTGTGTGTGTGGTGCGTAGGGGGTGTTGGAGGGGATGGCCGTCTTATTTTTCTTTATTCCGTGTGCCAAGAATATTTCTACAATGAGTCGTTAATTATTATTTAAATTAACAATGTACACAGCCTAGCAAAATGTGTACATTCTTAGGTCAGTGCAATATAACTAAAAACATAATAAATATAAATACTAAATAAAACTAAAATGAATATAACTAAATTTACATTGTAGTATTTATATTTAATATATGAAATTCCATTATAGGAATAAATTATATCACAATGCAGTCAGTCTAAGAAGGACATAGGTATTGTAGGTATCATTATTAGAATTAGTCATTTTATTATCTGGAGACTGTGGCTAGGATTGTCTGATGGCTATTGAAATATAGTTTGTTTTGATTGTTAGTTTTTTCTCTCTCAATATTTAAGGGGCAAACAGGTTATGATGTAGTTTAATAAACCTTACACTTGTGGTTCTCTATTATGAACACCTGCACAGCATCACATAAATCGAATCAGCTTTTGTGCAGTATTAGCACAAAAAATGGCTGTATGTTTGGGGATGTTGTCCTGCTGCAGAATAAATCTTGTGCCAATCAGATGCCTTCCTGATTGATAAGTATTTCAGCATTAAGAACACCATTAATTTTGACAAAATCTCCAACTCCATTTGCAGAAATACAGCCCCAAACTTGCAAGGAACCTCCACCATGCTTCACTGCTGCCTGTTGTATGCTGCACTGTTGCCTACTCATTATTGTATTCCTCTCCAGCCCTTCGGCAAACAACCTGCCACCTGCTACAGACAAATATTTAAAATTTTGAATCATCAGTCCAGAGCATCATTTTCCTGCACCCCAGTTCCTATGTTTTCGTGCATGGTTGAGTCACTTAGCCTTGTTTCCACATTGGCAGTATAGCTTTTTGGCTGCAATTCTTCCATGAAGACCACTTCTGTCCAGACTTCTCTGGATAGTAGATAAGTGTGTCAGGGTCACATTGGTTTCTGCCAGTTCTTTGCTGATGGAACTGCCGGACATCTTCATATGTCAAAGGGAAGAAAGCATGATGTGTCTTTCATCTGCTGCAATAAGTTTCCTTGGCTAACTTGGTGTGTCTACAGTACTCAGCATTGCCTGTTTCTTTGTGCTTCTCCAAAATAGCTTGAACAGCACATCTTGAAACCTCTGTCTGCTTTGAAATACCTTGTGTCTTGTTGCTGTGCTCAGTCCTGCCAAAGTGATTGAACTGTGACATGAAACCACAACCTCACCTTAGTAGCAGAGTTTGGCTGCTCCTCACCCAGCCTCCTACACAGCTGTTTCTATTTCAGTTAATGACTGTTTCACCCTACATATGAAATTGATGATCAATCAATTACCAAGCACCAGCTTGGTATAATTGGTTAGTCATACACCTCACTTTGGTTGTGCAATTGTGCAAAATGCTGGTTTGAAGCCAAAGGGTAGTCACACTGATGTGATTTAGATTTTTGTTCTGTTCACTCACTTTGCATTTTGAATTTGATTTTTTTTTTTAAAAACAAGCAGTTAAAATATATATTTTTGAGATTGCTCTTACTTTACAGCACTTCTTCAAACCTGCCTAAAACTTTTGCTCAGGGATTATACAAAATAATGTGAACACAGATGAAATATGTAATATATCTTTATTAATAAGGTGCTGTTGCATTTAATACAGCTTCCAACCTTGTTGGAATAGATTCATACAATTTCTGAATATCTTCTTGTGAAATGTTGTACCATTCATCAAGCATAATATCTTCTAGTTGCTTCAGAGAGGTTGAAACAGTGAACCTGCTTCTCACTATTCTCTCCAAAACTTCCCAGATTGGCTGGATGATATTCAAGTCAGGTAATTGAGCTGGCCAGGGCAGATATTGAAGCTCATACTGGTGCTCCTTAAACCAAGACTGAACTGATTTTGCCATATGTATGGGTGCATTATCATCTTGAAAAATGGCATAATTGTTTGAAAACAACTTTTCGACCTTAGGATGCACCTGATCACTTAAAATTTGAAAAATACTTGCTCGCTGTAACACAACTACACTATATTGGCAAAAGTTTTGGGACACCCCTATACCACTGAATTCAGGTGTTGTTTTTCAGGAGTTGGGCATGGTGCCATAGTGAAAATTAAAGATCTTTTAATACTTCAGCATACCAGACATTTTGGACAATTTCATGCTCCCAACATTGTGGGAACAGTTTGGGGATGGCCCTTCCTGTTCCAACATTATTGCACAACAGTGCACAAAGCAACATCCATAAAGACATGGATGAGTGAGTTTGGTGTGGAGGAACTTCAGACTTTCACTAAAATCAACCCGACAGAACACCTTTGGGATGAATTAGAGTGGAGACTGTTGAATCAGACCTTCTCGTGCCTGACCTTACAAATGCGCTTCTAGTGGAATGGTCAAAAATTCCCATAAACACACTCCTAAACCTTGTGGAAAGCCTTCCCAGAAGAGTTGAAGCTGTTATAGCTGCAAAGGGCAGCCAAATCCATATTAAATTCATGTGCATGAATCTTAAATGGGCAGACATCCCAGTTTTGGAATTGCTCAGAGTCTCCACTCTAATTCATCTCAAAGGTATTCTATCGGGTTGAGGTCAGAACTCTGTGCAGGCCAGTCAGGTTCCTCCACACCAAACTTGCTCATCCATGTTTTTATGGACGTTGCTTTGTGCACAGTCATGTTGGAACAGGAAAGGGCCATTCCCAAACTGAAAGGGAGAGCCACAATGTTTGGGGCATGAAATTGTCCAAAATGTCTTTGTATGCTGAAGCATTAAGAATTCTTTTCACTGGAGCTAAGGGGCCAAGCCCAACCCCTGAAAAACATCACCTGAGTTAATTGATTTGGAGGAGTGTCCCAAAATCTTTGGGAATATAGTGAATGTATGCTAATGATCCCCAACCAGCAGAATACCAAGATATGGCTGCCAAATCTTCACAGATCCAAATGTTTGACAGTTGGAACCAGACAGTCCAAGTTCTATGCTTCGTTAAGGGTTCTCCGTACAAACTCGACTGCTGTTGGGAATAATGTAAATGATTATTCATCAGACCATATCACTTGTTTCCAGTCTTCAGCTGTCCAGGTTTTATGATCATGACACCATCTTTTCAACATTTTTGCATTGGTGTAGATTAATGGTTAAACAATTGGAACTCTTCCATGGATGTTGGCTTTGTGAAGTTCTTTGTGGACTGTTTTTGTGAATAACAGGGACTTTAAGGTGGATATTAAGTTCTGCTGTCACTTTTGTTGCAGTAGCTATGTTTTGTTTGGACACAATCCTGCCATGCTTTGAATATGCAGTCATAATTGTGGGGACTGTTGCTCTTGAAACACCAAAGAGCTGGGCTGTAAAGCTTACAGATGCTCCATTTAGGGCTCCCAAAATTGATCTCCTTTAGAAGTCTGACAAGTCACCTATTTCACAACTTGTTTTATACTGGCATGCAAATTACACAATATATAGCAATGAAAAATAAAGAAATGATAATCATAACGTTTATTTTTTCACTGTAGCCTACTTAAATAATAATTAACCCCTATAAAAATAATAATGGGGGTTCACATTATTTTCTCCAAACCCTGTATATTTTGTACAGTGCAAAAGTTTTAGGCAGGTGTGAATAAATGCTGTCAAGTAAGAATGCCTTCCAAATATAAGAGATCACTACAACATTTGGCAAGATGGTTCACCTTAACTCTGTACAAATACTCTGTATTTTGCAGCACAGTCACGAGTTAGCAATGTGAACAGTAGTGAACTGAGCACACAGCCCTTGGGCATTCTGGTGTTGTGTGTGCTTGTACTAGAGTTAGAGTTGCTGATCCTAACAGACTGGAATCTCCCAAGCAGTCCTAGATGTTGCTCACTAGAAAGAGAAAAGTATTGTGATCTGTCTATCTCCCAGTCACACGTTGAGGATGAGGGGAAGGTGGGAGACAAGTTCATTTGTCAGCATTTGTTAATGCTTCCAGAAAAACTTGGAAAGACTTTATCATTATTTTCATCATGCCATTTTCTCATAATCCCAAGAAAAATCACAATATATGATAGCTATTAAGTATCAAAACAATACTGGAAAAAGTATTTTAGCTAGTATTGACACTACTCAACATTACCATTAAATGACACAATGCTCTCTGCCAATAATTTCTGTACATGTACAATGGTATTCAAACCAGTAACTTGATTGATTTGGGACTTGGGCTAACAACTAAAAACGTTCTTTAATGTTGTTGATAATATGTCTCATGAGGTCAGGAATATAACTGTATGACTTGTCCCAAGCTGTATGACTAACTTGAAGATGCTACATGTGTGAAGATGGCCTGTGCCCCATAGTGTATGTGCCAAAGGCCCTAGTGGTTAGCTCATGTGATATTCATGCTATATTGATTTGCTGTATGTGAGAGGGGCCTGGGGCTCTAGTGTTCAGTTCCTTCTGTACTCTCTAAAAAGAGAACCCTTGTTTTAAGTTGTTTTATGCTGTATTCAGCAGATATGCAGGTGGTACTCACTATATTTGCTAACAGGTGTGGAGACAGAGGGCCCTGAGGACCCTCATGGTCAGCTCTAACTGTATGTGCCTATGGGTCCTAATGGTCATCTTATTTAGCCCATAATCCTGCCTTGCTCCAAATGCACATTGGGTTGTGGAGCAGTGTTGGGTTATGAACCCTTATAGTACGGATGTCTTGAATGCAGAAGAACACTCTGAAGACCTTGCTGTTGTAAAATGACACATCAGAATAAAAAGAAAAGTAAAATGACAAAATACTAAAGCAGACATCTGTCGCACTAGATGTGTACCGGAAAAACTCCCTGTACCGGAAAAACCAGGCTCAAAAGGGAACCCATTTTCTTCTGGGTGACAGAGCATAGTATAATTCAAATAATTTATCTTCTATAATTGTATACCATAATTATATACACTCAGTGCTAAATGTATCTTTTACAATGGACTCAAAGCAGCTTTACAAAAATAGAGAAACAGAAAGGAGAGGGAAAATACCCATCTTCATTTGGGTAACACTGGACAGTAAATAATGTAAATGTAAATAGTCTCCTTTCTACAAAAGCAACCAAGGGCCAATGAGGAACTGGTCAATGTAGTTTCTGAGTTCGTTATAGACACTTATTCCTTGCTGACAAAAGCTGACAGATGACGGTGAAGCAGAACGGTGACGGTGTTATAGTCCCCAAGTGGCTCTGTCCATGGCTGTCTCCTGGATACAGGCTGTCCACACAGATCCATCCACAGCATCAGTGAGCACCACCGAGCGACGGGACTCCGACCAGGGGTAGAGCCAGTGGTCACACTGGAAACTCAGAATACTGGGAGCTCGGGAATGGGACATATAGCTCGACATAGAAAGACAGAGAGAGAGAGAGAGAGAGAGAGAGAGAGAGAGAGAGAATGAGAGAAAGAGAGAGAGAAAGTATGCTTGTGATCATGTGATGTTTAAAGACAATGTAGATTATGTCTAAAATGCAGGCAGGGACTCCGGCTGAACTAGCTATGACAGCATAACTGAAAGGGAGAGCCAGAAGGTCACAGACATGAAGGGTTCCCGGGACATAAAGCATCTGACCACTTCACAGTCAGCAAACCTGAGTGACTTGCGAGGGTGGTAAGGCAACAGCATCCAAACATCCCAGTACACCAAACATTCTATGCACATGAACCTTCCAGATCTGCTCCTTTACCTAAGAAAAACTATACATTGAAGGCTTGACTAAACAAATGTGTCTTCAGCCTAGACTTAAACATTGAGACTGTGCCTGAATCCCAAACACTAACTGGAAGGCTAAAATTAAATGTATCAAGGTTTAACTGGGATCTGTCATACCAACCCAGGGCATTACACCTCACCACCAACAGTAGTCTGTCTTCCCTGAATTCAAATTTACTACTTCCAGGTTACTTGCTATTACCTGCTGTTAGAGTACATAACTCAAACACATGCACTGCCTCATTGAGAAGTCTTGCCAGTTCTCACATTTGTTCTCACATCAGAAAGCACTATGCTTTCTGACAGCAGTTTCTTTCTTTAATTTGCTTTGGATTTATCATGTAACAATGTCTTTGAACCTTGCTGGTGGAATGATATTGAGTTTGGATTGCGAGTAGGCTTTGTTAGAGCTAAAGAAGGCTCTTTAGCCATCTTTCATACTGTTTATTACATTACAAACATTTTGCTAATATTTAAGTGCAACTGCATTTACTATGTTCTGATTTACCAATATTATTTGGTTGTATTATGCTCCTTAAAACCATCTCATTAATTAGAATAAAAATGGTTCTCAAAGCTTTTTTCCAATAGAAATATATAGATCCAAATGTGCATTCAGAAATGAGTTTTATGACCGCTTATATCAAAAATAAAGATGCAAATAATGATTCTTGGCCCAATAATAATGTAGTAGATTTAAGGGAAGAAAGCCTGTTAACTTATAATCAAATGGTTAGCCAAATTTGGCTTCTAACTCTCACCCCACTGATTTGCTGATACTTTCTAATATTGGTCCAATGCCAGTTTGCTACCTGAGTTTTTTTTCACCTTTTTTCATCATATTTGAGTATAACAAGTATATCAGCTATCATTGTATATTTAATTTAATGTTCCCTTCAAGTTTTAAATAAATTGGGGTTGTAATTTATTTTAATTCAAATGTACTTTAGTGTTGCATCACCTGTGTGCTCTAGTGTTTTTTAGGATGTTTCTGAATATTCTTTTTCTGCCCTAATTTTACTGCCCAGTTACCATAACCATGGCAACAATCTTGGACTATAGCCCAGAAAAAGCTTCTATATCCCTTTCCCAAAAATGCTCTATCTATTCATTTCTTTCTAGCCACCCCATTTTCACAGAAATCACAGCTGAGTCTAGAGATGAAGCTAAATATACAACCATGGCAACCTAACCATTTTTACTTATGTTAAATGTTTTTAAAAGTATATGTTATATATATATATATTATATATATATATATATATATATATATATTAGTTTTTATATATAGTTATATATAGTTTTTAATCCATATGGATAAAATCCTCTATACTCTGCATATGAATCCTACATGGTTAAGTGTTTTCCAATTTATATCTTAACTTCAGTCATTTTATTGCATTTTTACTGTTGGTGTTTGACACAAGACTTTGCACAATATTACACTTTTGCAAAAGAAAAAAGAACACTGTACATTATTACCTGTGGAACAGTTGTGACACTGAAGGATTTTCTATGTTCCTATGTATGTATCTACGAATGTATGTTTTTGTTTATCCTCTCCTGTGTTAGGATTGAATGGGGGATGGGGTAAATACAGTATCCCTCTGGCATAATGGGGACAGACTTACCCACACAAGTACACACACTATACACACATTGTGTGGGCACAAAGAGCAGCTGGCTAATTAGAATCAACCAACAACTGCTATCTGTCTATTTATCTGTCATTTTGTCTGTCTGTCTGTCTGTCTTTTTAGTCCTAATCAAGCCTTTAGTGCTTGTACTCTAATTTCCAAGCTTTCCCCATCCCACAATCACAAATGGTGACAGCTGACAGCTTTGTTGAAAGTAACTAGCTAGAACTGGAAATACAGAATATTTTCAGTAATCAGTTTTGGTGTTCCCTTACTAATTTGGCATTATTATTTATTTTGGCAGCATTATTATGCTGCTTTAACTGTTTTTTGTTGGTTATAGGCTCTGAAAGCATACAATGATGTCAAATGCCACATAATAACCTCATATGTAAAATTAAAGCAACTCGGACTTTAGCTTTTGATCTTTCAGGACAAAATAACCACTTTTTTAAATTTACTTTTTTAAATTGACCTGTACTTATTGGATACATATTTACTCTGAACACTGGCTTATTCATGCTAGATAGAGTCTCAGAACATTAAAAGGTCATGTACATTTATATGGAAAATCATAAATGGAAAAATGGAATGGAAAAATAAAAGTAATCTTAAGATCAGACAAGCTTCCCTCATTCGAGATCAACAGACTAAAGTAATTTTGATTAAAGAAATTATTTAAAAAAATTATTAAAACAACACCCAAATATTACATAAGTGGAAAAAAAAAACCTTTGGGAGTGACTCTGTCCATTCCTAGCAGTTAATTGCACACTCTTATAAAAGTAGGAAATGTTAACCATTTCCCCTTACAAATACCAACTAAAAAAAAAGAGGGAAAAGAAAGGAAGAAAAGAAAGGAAGAGCTATTAATGGTGTTCCCTTTCACACTTTTATTGAGTTGCAGCTGTAGCTGCTGATAAGAATGGGAGTGTTAATGAATGATTGTCTATTATTAAGTGTACAGGATAAAGGTTAGATGGGGGGTGGCATGAGAGAAAGAAAAAGAGAGAGGCAGGGGGTTATGGGGGGCAAGAAGAAGAGTTCATGTGCACTGTGCATAAGACTATGCGGGGTACACATTTAGAGCAGAATGTGAAACATGCAATTTTGTTAATCCCCCCACCTGTGTGTGTGTGTGTGTGTGTGTGTGTGTGTGAGAGTGTGTGAGAGAGAGATTCTGATTCACTCACACACTGAGGGGGACAAACGACTGAAAAACACTAATCATTACAACCAGTGAAATTCTTGCTTCTAAATTACTCCATATTTCTCTTAATTGAGGAAAAAATACAGAGAAAGGAAGAAAGAAATAAAGGAAGAAAGGATGAAAGAAAGAAAGAAAGAAAGAAAGAAAGAAAGAAAGAACACATTGGAAGACAGGAAAATAAACACAAAAACAACCATTTGGAATATCCTGTAAAAGAATGAAACCACTGGTTTAATAACAACCAGACATATTCAGCCAAAACAATAGAAGTTGATTACAGAAACTTTAGAGATCTGTGAAGAAAAAACACCACAACCGACACGACAACCACTCCACAGGGTAGGAGTGAAGGTATAGTCGCATGCTAAATATCTGGACCTGTCGGCGACTCAAAATCCTGCAGTGTGAAAGGAGTTCTGATTGAAAAATACGTCGTTGATGACCTACAGCCAATGAGAGATTGAGATACAGAGCAGCGGGCAGTTCAGGGAGGAGTTATAGATCACAATATCAGCAAGCATGGCTTCAGTTGGAGTACAATATTGTAGTTCATTATGGTTCATAGGTATTTATCAGACAAAAAAATGTCTTAAATATAGTTATATCAGAATAAATAAGGTTTACAATAGCATCAAACAGAAATAAAGCAAGAAACATTTGCTTGACTAGCCACATCAGCAGCTGCACATTGCAAAATTATTCATTTGGTTCAATTATGCAGAACACATAATCCTTGTTCCGCACACAGACCATTTGGATCGCAAACTTTTTGCGGGGTACCATTTCCAGTCTCGCGCGAGAACTCTGATCTCACGTGTGATCTTGCGTTATTTCCTTGTTATTTCTCGTGTATGTTCGGTTGTGAATGCAGTTTGCAGACCAGACAGAGTTGTCGGCGATTCTTCCTATTGTGAAGTCATGCAGTGTGAAACCTCCTGTCGCCGGTCCATCGTGCAATGTGAACACAGCAGCGACTGAATGCTACCCTAAATAGGCGTGCAGTGTGAAAACAACCGTGATTCGACGACTTTGAAAATCGTGCAGTGTGAACTTGGCATGAGTCGTTCGTTCGTTCACACGTCATTTCCTGCCTCGGTATCTTACAGTCAATAATACTAATGTAATGTTGTATAATATTTAGAAATTATCCTAAAATTATCAAAAAACATGGGCAATGAACATTTTCTGAAAAATAAAAAAGTTCTGTTTTTGTTCCTATCAGCTACAATTGAGGCCAGAAACCCATCATGTAACTGAGAGAATTAAAAATAACTGACTATACGTGTGTTTGTAAGGAAGGTTGGGAATTACTAACTAATTTCTGTATCCAATACTACTGTCACGTCACATGACAAAAGAACGAATGACTCCAACCGGGACTAATCATTTCTGTTTCCTCCACAGACTACATAGCTTAAGTTTATTGGGGTTGTGATCAAGGTTTGCGTAAGGAGATGCTGAAGTAATTGGCTATTAACACTTAATATTGTATTTATATTCTGAGTGGTGAAATGGTGACAGGGTCATGGGTGACCAAGGCTCATTGATGTATGTGGGGAGTGAAGGCTGGCCCATGGGGTCCAATCCAACAACCGAGCTACTGTTGCTCAAATTGCTGAAGAAGTTAATGCTGGTTCTAAAATGTTTCAGAATACAGCATGCATTGCAGTTTGTTGTGTATGGGGCTGTATAGCTCCAGAGCAGTCAGGGTGCCGATGCTGACCCCTGTGCACTGCCAAAAGAGCCAATGGACACGTGAGCATCAGAACTTGACCAGTGGAAGATGGTGGCCTGGTCTGATGAATCACGTTTCCTTTTATGTCATGTGGATGGCCGGGTGCGTGGCGACACTTACCTGGTGAACACACAGCACCAGGATGAACTGTGGGAAGTCAAGCCGGTGGAGGCAGTGTCATGCTTTGGGCAATGTACTGCTGGGAAACCTCGGGTACTGCCATTGGGTTCTGCCACTAATCAATGCTGCAGAGCATGTACATCTTTTCATGGAAACAGTATTCCCTGATGGCTCTTTCAGCAGGATAATGTGCCATGCCACAAAGCAAAATTGGTTCAGGTATGGTTTGATGAGCACAACAAGAAGTTTGATGTGTTGACTTGGCCTCCAGATTCCCCAGATCTCAATCCAATTGAGCATCTGTGGGTTGTGCTGGACAAACAAGTCCCATCCATGAAGGCCCCACCTCGCAACTTACAGCAGGACTTAAAGGATCTGCTACTAACATCTTGGTGCCAGATACCACAGCACCACAGCACCACAGCATCAGGGATCTAGTGGAGTCCATGCCTCGATGGGTCATGGCTGTTTTGGCAGCAAAAGGGGGACCAACACAATATTAGGCAGGTGGTCATAAAGTTTTGCCTAGTCTATATATAGATACAGTGGGGCAAAAAAGTATTTAGTCAGCCACCAATTGTGCAAGTTCTCCCACTTAAAAAGATGAGCGAGGCCTGTAATTTTCATCATAGGTACACTTCAACTATGAGAGACAGAATGAGAAAAAAAAAAATCCAGAAAATCACATTGTCTGATTTTTAAAGAATTTATTTGCAAGTTATGGTGGAAAATAAGTATTTGGTCAATAACAAAAGTTAATCTCAATACTTTGTTATATACCCTTTGTTGGCAATGACAGAGGTCAAACATTTTCTGTAAGTCGCCACAAGGTTTTTACACACTGTTGCTGGTAGTTTGGCCCATTCCTCCATGCAGATCTCCTCTAGAGCAGTGATGTTTTGGGGCTGTCACTGGGCAACATGGATTTTCAACTCCCTCCAAAGATTTTCTATGGGGTTGAGATCTGGAGACTGGCTAGGCCACTCCAGGACCTTGAAATGCTTCTTACGAAGCCACTCCTTCGTTGCTCGGGTGGTCTGTTTGAGATCATTGTCATGCTGAAAGACCCAGCCACGTTTCATCTTCAATGCCCTTGCTGATGGAAGGAGGTTTTTACTCAAAATCTCACAATACATGGCCTCATTCATTCTTTCCTTTACACGGATCAGTCGTCCTGGTCCCTTTGCAGAAAAACAGCCCCAAAGCATGATGTTTCCACCCCCATGCTTCACAGTAGGTATGGTGTTCTTTGGATGCAACTCAGCATTCTTTCTCCTCCAAACATGACAAGTTGAGTTTTTACCAAAAAATTCTATTTTGGTTTCATCTGACCATATGACATTCTCCCAGTCCTCTTCTGGATCATCCAAATGCCCTCTAGCAAACTTCATACGGGCCCGTACATGTACTGGCTTAAGCAGGGGGACACGTCTGGCACTGCAGGATTTTAGTCCCTGGCGGCGTAGTGTGTTACTGATGGTAGCCTTTGTTACTTTGGTCCCAGCTCTCTGCAGGTCATTCACTAGGTCCCCCCGTGTGGTTCTGGGATTTTTGTTCACCGTTCTTGTGATCATTTTGACCCCACGGGGTGAGATCTTGCGTGGAGCCCCAGATCGAGAGAGATTATCAGTGGTCTTGTATGTCTTCCATTTTCTAATAATTGCTCCCACAGTTGATTTCTTCACACCAAGCTGCTTACCTATTGCAGATTCAGTCTTCCCAGCCTGGGGCAGGTCTACAATTTTGTTTCTGGTGTCCTTTGACAGCTCTTTGGTCTTGGCTATAGTGGAGTTTGGAGTCTGACTGTTTGAGGTTGTCGACAGGTGTCTTTTATACTGATAACGAGTTCAAACAGGTGCCATTAATACAGGTAACGAGTGGAGGACAGAGGACCCTCTTAAAGAAGAAGTTACAGGTCTGTGAGAGCCAGAAATCTTGCTTTTCTGTAGGTGACCAAATACTTATTTTCCACCATAATTTGTAAATAAATTCTTTAAAAATCAGAAAATATGATTTTCTGGATTTTTTTTCTCATTCTGTCTCTCATAGTTGAAGTGTACCTATGATGAAAATTACAGGCCTCTCCCATCTTTTTAAGTGGGAGAACTTGCACAATTGGTGGCTGACTAAATACTTTTTTGCCCCACTGTATATAGAGGTGGCACGATGGCTTAGTGGTTAGCACGTTCACCCCACGCGTCCTGGGTTTGAGTCTCGCTCCCGCATGGAGTTTGCATGTTCTCCCCGTGCTTGGTGGGTTTCCTCCCACAGTCCAAAGACATGCTTCTAGGCTGATTGTGTGTGTGTGTGTGTGTGCCCTGCAATGGGTTGGCACTTCGTCCAAGGTGTATCCTGCCCTGATGCCCGAAGACGCCTGAGATCCCCGAGGCTCCCCGAGACCCGAGAATAGATCAGATAAGTGGTACAGACAAGGAAATAAATATATACAGGTGCATCTCAATTAATTAGAATGTTGTGGAAAAGTTCATTTATTTCAGTAATTCAACTCAAATTGTGAAAAGTCTTTGGTTCTTTTAATTGTGATGATTTTGGCTCACATTTAACAAAAACCCACCAATTCACTCTCAACAAATTAGAATATGGTGACATGCCAATCAGCTAATCAACTCAAAACACCTGCAAAGGTTTCCTGAGCCTTCAAAATGGTCTCTCAGTTTGGTTCACTAGGCTACACAATCATGGGGAAGACTGCTGATCTGAGAGTTGTCCAGAAGACAATCATTGACACCCTTCACAAGGAGGGTAAGCCACAAACTTTCATTGCCAAAGAAGCTGGCTGTTCACAGGGTGCATGTTAACAGAAAGTTGAGTGGAAGGAAAAAGTGTGGAAGAAAAAGATGCACAACCAACCAAGAGAACCGCAGCCTTATGAGGATTGTCAAGCAAAATCGATTCAAGAATTTGAGTGAACTTCATAAGGCATGTACTGAGGCTGGGGTCAAGACATCAAGAGCCACCACATACAGACGTTGTACAGTTGTCATATTCCTCTTGTTAAGCCACTCCTGAACCACAGACAACATCAGAGGCATCTTACCTGGGCTAAAGAGAAGAACTGGACTCAGTGGCTCCAAAGTTTTCTTTTCCGATGAGAGCAAGTTTTGTATTTCATTTGGAAACCAAGGTCCTAGAGTCTGGAGGAAGGGTGGAGAAGCTCATAGCCCAAGTTGCTTGAAGTCCAGTGTTAAGTTTCCACAGTCTGTGATGATTTGGGGTGCAATGTCATCTGCTGGTGTTGGTCCATTGTGTTTTTTGAAAAGCAAAGTCACTGCACCCGTTTACCAAGTAATTTTGGAGCACTTCATGCTTCCTTCTGCTGACCAGCTTTTTGAAGATTCTGGTTTCATTTTCCAGCAGGATTTGGCACCTGCCCACACTGCCAAAAGCACCAAAAGTTGGTTAAATGACCATGGTGTTGGTGTGCTTGACTGGCCAGCAAACTCACCAGACCTAAACCCCATAGAGAACCTATGGGGTATTGTCAAGAGGAAAATGAGAAATAAGAGACCAAAAAATGCAGATGAGCTGAAGGCCACTGTCAAAGAAACCTGGGATTCCATACCACCTCAGCAGTGCCAGAAATTGATCACCTCCATGCCACGCTGAATTGAGGCAGTAATTAAAGCAAAAGGAGCCCCTACCAAGTATTGAGTACATGTAAAAGTAAATGAACATACTTTCCAGAAGGCCAACAATTCACTAAAAATATTTTTTTTATTGGTCTTATGAAGTCTTCTAATTTGTTGTGAATTGGTGGGTTTTTGTTAAATGTGAGCCAAAATCATCACAATTAAAAGAACCAAAGACTTAAACTACTTCAGTCTGTGTGCATTGAATTTATTTAATACACGAGTTTCACAATTTGAGTTGAATTACTGAAATAAATGAACTTTTCCATGACATTCTAATTAATTGAGATGCACCTGTATAGCTGATGCAGTACATAGTGAAATGAGACAACGTTTCTCCAGGACCCTGGTGCTACATTAAAACAACACACAACATGTAATTACAAAAACCAAAACAACAACACAGAGCTAGGACAGAAGTTTATTCTAGCTACATAAAGTGCAAAGTGTTCAAAGAGGTGCAAACAGTGCAAGGACAAGACAGTGCAAAGACAAGTACAAAAAGACAGGACACAAACCATGTGCAATGTTGACAGAATGTGATGTGCATTACATATATGTATGTAATGCATAGCAGCACGACCATTTGTAGTGTGCAAAATGTGATAGCAGCAGTTAAAAATAGTGCAAATAATTAATCATTAACAGCGGTTGAATTAATGCAAATAGGAGATACATTACATTGAGAGTCCGCTCATACAGGTGTGTGTGTGTGTGTGTGTGTGTGTGTGTGTGAGAGAGAGAGAGCTGGTAGTTCAGTTCTGGGTGTTAAGAAGCCTGATGGCTTGTGGAAAGAAACTGTTACATAGTCTAGTTGTGATTGCCCGAATGCTTCGGTACCTCTTTCCAGATGGCAGGAGAGTGAAGAGTGTGTGTGAGGGGTGTGTGGGGTCATCCACAATGCTGTTTGCTTTGTGGATGCAGCGTGCGGTTTACATGTCCGTGATAGAGGGGAGAGAGACGTCAATGATCTCAGTTGTCCTCGCTATCCGCTGCAGGATCTTGCGATCCGAGACGGTGCAATTCCCAAACCAGGCAGTGATGCAGCTGCTCAGGATGCTCTCGATGGTCCCTCTGTAGAACATGGTCAGGATGGGGGGAGGTAGATGGGCTTTCCTCAGCCTCCGCAGGAAGTAGAGGTGCTGCTGGGCTTTCTTGCTGATGGAGGTGATGTTGAGTGACCAGTTGAAGTTCTCTGCTAGATGCACACCAAGGAATTTGGTGCTCTTGACGATCTCCACAGGGGATCCGTCGATGAACAGCGGAGAAAGTCAACAACCATCTCTTGTCTTGTCAACATTCAGAGACAGGCTGTTGGCTTTACACCGGGCTGTTAGACGTTGCACCTCTTCTCTGTGCGCTGACTCGTTCTTGCTGATGAGACCCACCATGGTCATGTCATCGGCAAACTTGATGATGCGGTTTGAACTGTGCATTGCTGTACAGTCGTGAGTCAGCAAAGTGAACAGCAGTGGGCTGAGCACACAGCCCTGAGGGGCTCCAGTGCTCAGTGTGGTGGTGCTGGAAAAGCTGTTCCCGATTCTGACTGAGGTCTCCCTGTCAGGAAGTCCAGGATCCAGTTGCAGAGGGAGGTGTTCAGGCCCAGCAGGCTCAGTTTCTCAATCAGGTGCTGAGGGATGATTGTGTTGAATGCTGAACTAAAGTCTATGAACAGTATTCATACATATGTGTCCTTATTGTCCAGGTGTGTCAGGGACAGATGGAGGGTTGTGGTGATGGCATTGTCCGTGGAGTGATTTGGACGATACGCAAACTGCAAGGGGTCTAGTGAGGGCGGTAGCTGGGTCTTGATGTGCCTCATGACGAGCCTCTTGAAGCATTTCATCATGATGAGTGTGAGTGCAGCGGGACAGTAGTCATTGAGGCATGAAACTGTAGAGTTCTTCGGCACGGGGACGATGGTCATTGTCTTGAGGCACGTAGGAACAATCACGCTGCTCAGGGAAATGTTGAAGATGTCAGTGAAGACATCCGCTAGCTGTTCTGCACATTCCCTGAGCACTGTGCCAGGAATGTTGTCTGGTCCAGCAGACTTTTGTGGGTTAACTCTGCAAAGAGTTCTCTTCATGTCAGCTGTGGAAAGACAGAGCACCTTGTCGTTGGGAGGAGGGATGGTCTTCCTAACTGCTACGTTGTTCTGTGCCTCGAACCAAGTGTAGAAGTCATTCAGCGCATCTGGGAGGGAGGCATCACTGTCACAGGCAGATGGTGTGGTCTTGTAGTTTGTGATCGACTGTATGCCCTGCCACATGCGCCGGGAGTCTCCGCTGTCTTGAAAGTGGCCGTGGCTCGAGACAGTTTGGCCCTTGCTGTTCTTAAGGCCTCCTTATCCCCAGCTCTGAAGGCGGAGTCTCTTGACTTCAGGAGAGCACGCACTTCTGCAGTCATCCACGGTTTCTGGTTGGAGCATGTGGTGATGGTCTTGGAGACTGTCACGTCATCGATGCACTTGCTGATGTAGCTGGTCACTGATGTTGTGTACTCCTAAAAGTTGATAGAGTTGCCATTGGTTGCAGCCTCCCTGAACATATTCTAGTCAGTGCACTCAAAACAATCCTGAAGAGCAGAGATGGCTCCTGCTGTCCAGGTTTTAACCTGTTTCAGAACCAGTTTAGAGCGTCTGACGAGCGGTCAGTATGCTGGAATCAACATAACAGAGATGTGGTCTGAGTAGCAGAGGTGGGGCCAGGGCTCTGCGCGATACGCGCCAGGAATGTTTGTATAAACAAGATCCAGCGTGTTCGTGCCTCTCGTTGCAAAGTCCACATACTGATGGAATTTAGGGAGAACAGACTTGAGATTTACATGATTGAAATCTCCGGCAATAAGGAACAGTCCGTTGGGGTGAGCATTCTGCAGCTCACTAATAGCTCCGTAAAGCTCGCACAGAGCCTCTTTAGCATTAGCGCTGAGGGGAATGTACACTCCGAAAATGAAAGCGGTGGTGAATTCCCGTGGTAAATAAAATGGCCTGCATCTAACAGTCACAAACTCCACTAGCGATGAACAGTAACTAGAGACAAGCACAAAGTTCTTGCACCATTCCGTGTGGATGTAAACACACACACCGCCACCGCGAGTCTTACCGCACAGAGCTGCACTTCTGTTGGCACGAAACACAGTTAGCCCGTCTAGCTGAATGGTGGCGTCCGGAACTCTGTCGCTAAGCCACGTCTCCGTTAGAGTAATTGTAATTGTAAATGTGAATGCCCATCAATAAGAAGCTGAGAAAACAATATGAATCTCATATGGGAGGGTAGATAAACATGAGTCCTCTTTATAACCAGAGAGTCTACATCCCTAGTCTGCAGGAATGCAGGCATGCTCTGTTCACATGTCTGAACAAAGGTACAACACGTCTCAACTCAAGCCCGAAATTATTCATACCCCTGGCAAATTCTGACTTAAAGTTACTTTTATTCAACCAGCAAGTTTTTTCTTGATTAGAAATGACACAGGCGTCTCCCAGAAGATAATAAGATGATGTACAAGAGGCTTCATTGTGGAAAAAATTATTACTCATCTTTTATTTACATTTGAACAAAAAGTGGCATGTCCATAATTATTCATACCCGTCTCAATAATCAATAGAAAAGCCTTTATTGGCTATTACAGCAATCAAACGCTTCCTATAATTGCTGACCAGCTTTTTGCATGTCTCCACTGGTATTTTTGCCCATTCATCTTTAGCGATGAGCTCCAACTCTTTCAGGTTGGAGGGTCTCCTTGCCATCACCCTGATCTTTAGCTCCCTACACAGATTCTAAATTGGATTTAAGTCAGGACTCTGGCTGGGCAAAACGTTAATGTTTTTGTCTGCTAACCATTTCTTCACCACTTTTGCTGTCTGTTTTGGGTCGTTGTCGTGCTGAAATGTCCACTGGTGCCCAAGGCCAAGTTTCTCTGCAGACTGCCTGATGTTGTTGTTGAGAATTTTGATGTATTGCTCCTTTTTCATGGTGCCGTTTACTGTGATTAGGTTCCCTGGTCCACCGGCTGAAAAACAACCCCAAAACATTAAGTTCCCACCACCATGTTTGACAGTGGTGATGGTATTCTTAGGGTTGAAGGCTTCTCCTTTTTTATGCCAAATGAAGGCTACATCATTGTGGCCAAACAATTCAATTTTTGTTTCATCTGACCATAAAACAGAAGACCAGAAGTCTTCTTCTTTGTCCAGATGAGCATTTGCAAAGGCCAAGTGGGCTTTTGTGTGCCTTATCTGGAGAAGTGGTGTCCTCGTTGGTCTGCGTCCATGGAACCCAGCGGTGTGCAGTATCCGTTGGACTGTCTGCCTTGAGATGTTGCCACGAGCAGAGCCGAGATTCATCAGGATGGCCTTGGTGGTGATCCTTGGATTCTTTTTTACCTCTCTCACTTCTGTTTTTCACCTGTTGAGTTGATTAAAACAGCTGTTCCCAATGAATCAGGGTAATTAGAATGCTTTACAACAGCTTGGACTATTTGGAATGGTATAGAACTTTGGATTTTCCCATAGACTGTGACAGTTTGCAAAGGGTATGAATAATTTTGGACATGCCACTTTTTGTTCAAATGTAAATAAAAGCATTTTTCCATAATGATGTCTCTTGTACATTGTCTTATTATCTTTTGGGAGAAGCCTGTGTCATTTCTGGTCAAAAAAAAACTTGATGGTTGAATAAAAGTAAATTTAAGTCAGAATTTGCCAGGGGTATGAATCATTTTGGGCTTGACTGTACCTCTGTGCACATTTGGATCAATAATTGTTTCATTGAACTAAGCACATATGTCTTGTGCCTATCTGTAACATCAGGGCACCCCGCCGTATGCGGGGCTCGAACCCGGACCCACGTGGTTGCCACGTGCACGCGCCAGCCCGCCGTGGACACAGACCCATATGCGGGATTCAAAGAAGCACTGCTTTATTAATATAAACACGAGACATGGGGGAAAACTAACCTAAACACTAGACATGACACTTATAAAACAAAACCTGACACACAAAGAAACCTAGAACATGAAACAATGACCGACAAAGACAGATACAAAAGGATCCCTATTTATAGGGCTAAACATTAGGGCTAATTGGATACAGGTGACACAATCAGGAATGAGAACAATGGGCAGGGAAACACACAGATGAGCAGGCCCCGGGATTCACCTGCCAGGGCCCTCTCCAGGCCTGGCAGGGAACTGTCTAGCTGTTTCTGACACTATCAGTTTGGCCTCTGGCACTTCAAGCAATATTCCTTAAAACAAGAGCCCCTACTACAAGAGTCTTTGTGTAAATGGTGTGTACACCCCAACCTGTGCATTGTTTGGTTACTAAGGTGTATTGCTGTCACATGATCCAGTGACTGGATAACTGCATAAACGAGCAATTGTACAGGTTGTCCTATGAAAGTGAATGGTGAGTGTATATGCAATCCTCTGAAAGTATTTGAATGGCCAGGCTAATTTTATTTTTGCTATTCACTGAAGGCATTAGATATCAGATCAAAAGATTTATTTGATCTGAAAGATATATAAATCAACTTCTATGTGTAGTAACATGCATATGCATGGTAACATATGCATGTTGATAAGTAGGAAATCCATTTTCCTTTTTTATAAGTAGGAAAAACTATTTAAGAAGAAGAAGTAGAGGGCATGAAGCCTTTATTATCACCACACATACATTACAGCACAGTGGAATTCTTTTCTTCGCATATCCCAGCTGAGGAAGTTGGGGTCAGAGCGCAGGGGCAGCTATGATACAGTGCTCCTGGAGCAGAGGGTTAAGGGCTTTGCTCAGTTACCCAACAGTGGAGCTTGGTGGTGGTGGGGCTTGAACCCCGATCCTCCGAGCAGCAACCCAGAGCCTTAACCACTTCAGCCACCACTGCCCCACTACTATTTATAAAACTACTATTTATAAAACTACTATTTTCAATAAAGCCAGGTTTAGGCTAAGAAATAACTTTCCAAAATTAAATAATATATTCAGTGATGCCAGATTTTATTTTTTGGGTCTACCATTTTAAATATAAATTTACAAATTTATATTTATATTTATATTTACACCATTTGGCGAATGTCCTTATCCAGAACAAAGTAAAAAAGTGCTTTGAAGTCTCTATTAATGAATACATGAATACTGGTTCGCTAATTCACTCACTAAGGATACCCTGAGTCTAAAACTGTTGGGAGGAAATATAACATGGAGAAACATTTTTTGTAGGTAGGTTTTCACCCGTTGTTTGTCCAACTCTGCTGTTTGGATATCTAGGGAAAGTTGATGCCACCACCTAGATGCCAGAATAGAAAAGAGTCTTGATGCATACCTACCTTGTACCCTGAGAGAATGTGGGACCAGTCGAGCAGTGCTAGAAGACCTGAGCTTTGAGGTAAGAGGATGCTAGGCTATTTTTGGCTTTGTAGGCAAGCATCAGTGTTGTAATTTTATGTATGCAGCTACTGGATGCCAGTGAAGGTAATGCAGCAATGGAGTGGTTACTTAGGAAGGTTGAAAACAAGTCATGCAACTGCATGTTGGATCATTTGCAGAGGTCAAATTGCACTCAGAGGTAGACCTGAGCAAGCACCTGAATGACCTATGTGGATAAAAATGAAAGAATACATCTGATGTTGTATTCAATGAGCAAGGAAAAGGACATTTTTTTATCCATGGTTACCCCAGGGAGATTGCAAGATCCTGACCTGGTGATGAATCACCTATAAACTGCAGCTTGATTTTGCTGGGATTGAGTTTAAGCTGATCCTTGACGATATGTCTGCCATACTTGCTGAAATCCAAGCAGACGGCATGCTATCTGAGGGAGGGAAGGAGAAGATAAGTAGATCATCAGCATATCAGTGGTAAGAGAACCGACATGAGAATATAACTTTACCATGAGAGAGAGTATAGAAAGAAAAAGGAAGAGGACCAAGTACTGAGCCTTGTGGGAAACCAGTGGAGATTCTGTATGGAGCAGAGGTCAATCCCCTCCATGTTACTTTATATGAGTGACCTTTTAGGTAGTGTGGGAATTAAAAATTGGAAATAAACACACGCAATACAGAATTTGGTGGAAAATGCAGTTTAATGAAATGGTCGAGTTGAAGCTAAAATGAGTGGGAGAATAGGAGAGCTGATATGTAGGTGACTTAGGGTGCCAGAAGATGACGTAAACGTTGTATTGGTTCAGGATGACCTTGCTCATGGAGTGGAAATTCCAGTGGCAGAGATTGAGAAAAACAGACATACAATTTATAAAGCATAGAAATTATTAGTTAAGAGTAGTAGTAATCACAACACTAGCAATATAAAAACATGTACAGGATATATGCATTAAAGTTTACAAAAATTACACCTGTTCACAAACACACACATAACCATATAACATACACAGACAGCTATGTAGAACTTAGAAGAATATATACAAACACATTATATACATAGAATTAGTAAACTCTGTAAATATGATAAACAAAAGAGAAAGCAATACTGACACATGATGAAATTATGCAAAATGATAAGTATGACCCAGAGAAGATCTGCTCAGCACAGTGTCTGAGGTGAGAATGCAAGTTCCTAGGATGTTTTTTACCCCCAGCCAAAGGGGTGAGGTACATTTATTTAGCTGATGGGAATGAAAATATTGGGAAAAAAAGAGGCCTGAAAATGTAATCAAGAGCCCTAAATCCTGTTTAAATCCTAATTGTTGTCAAAAACCATAACATAATGTAATATCCAATATAGAAAAATATGGGAGGAACATCATGAATCAATATATATTGAGGGGATTTTGTAGCATAATTCAAATCATTCTGGGACATCTTGATGAACTGATTGTGGCTGACTTTTTGCAACAAACCCTATTTTTGCTTTTCTCATCCACACTTCTATGATTATTATTTTTTGCTAAAGTGTCGCAGAAAAAAGCAACATTGTGAAGTAATCTATTCCCATGCTGCTCCATGAATTCCAAGACTCTTGAGGGTGGACAAGAGAACCTTAACTGTGTCAGACACTGCTAAAAGGCGGAGGATGAGGATGACAACTTGGCTGATCTAGCAGCATATAGTTCCTCAACAACAGCCGAAAGGGCAGTCTCTGTGGAATGTGCAGCTTTGAAGCCACACTGGTTGAGTTCTTGGAGGTTGTTCTGTGAGTCAGACAGTTGATTGTAAACAGTGCATTCAAGAATTTTGGAAAAAAAAGAGGAAAGTAATACCAGTCTGTAGTTGATGATGTCTGAGGAATGCAGAGCAGGTTTCTTCAGGATGGGAATAATCCTTGCTCTCTTGAAGGCAGTTGGAAAATGACCAGATGTTATGGAACCATTGATAACTGTAGTGATGAAGGCTAGGAGGTCTATACAATGTAGTAACATACAGACATACCATACTTAACATACAGACAGTATAGTCTCACATTTCATAACTATTTCCATATCTCAATTGCTATCTCCACCTGCCCACTGGATCCAATCCCTTCAGCTATGCTCCAGACCATCTCACCTGACCTCCTACCCTTCATCACCACAGTCATCAATGGATCCTTAACGTCTGGTCATGTTCCAACTGCCTTTAAGAAAGCCAGGGTCATCCCCATCCTGAAGAAACCTGCTCTGGATCCCTCAGATATCAGCAACTACAGACCGGTATCACTTCTCTCATTCCTTTCAAAAATTCTTGAACGCGTTATTTGTAATCAGCTGTCTGACTATCTCATGCAGAATAACCTCCATGACCCCAACCAGTCTGGCTTCAAAGCAGCACATTCCACAGAGACTGCCCTTTTGGCAGTCACTGAGAAACTACATGCTGCTAGATCAGCCAAACTGTCATCGGTCCTCATCCTCCTCGACCTGTCTGCAGCATTTGACACAGTAAACCACAAGACTCTCTTGTCCACCCTCAGGAGTCTTGGAATTTGTGGAACAGCATGGGAATGGTTTGCTTCCTACCTGGATGGTCGCTCATATCAGGTAACATGGAAGGGATTGACATCTGCTCCACGCAGACTCTCTACTGGTGTCCCACAAGGCTCCGTACTTGGTCCTCTCCTTTTCTCCCTCTATACTCACTCTCTTGGCAAAGTTATATCCTCACATGGATTTTCATACCACTGCTATGCCGATGACACCCAACTTATCTTCTCCTTCCCTCCCTCAGATACCACGGCTTCTGCTCGGATCTCAGCGTGTCTGGCGGACATTTCATCTTGGATGACTGCTCATCAACTGAAACTCAATCCCAGCAAAACTGAGCTGCTGATCATCCCAGGTGATCCATCCCCAGCCCAAGACCTCGCGATATCTCTGAGCAACTCCATGATTTCCCCTTCAGCCACTGTTCGCAACCTTGGGGTAACCATGGACAATCAACTATCCTTTTCCTCCCATGTCACTAATGTGACACGCTCATGTCGGTTTCTTCTGTACAACATCAGAAGGATTCGGCCATTTCTGTCCACACAGGCTACTCAGGTGCTTGTTCAATCTCTGGTCATCTCGAAATTGGACTACTGCAACTGTCTTCTGGCAGGTCTACCTCTGAACGCAATTCGCCCACTGCAAATGATCCAAAATGCAGCTGCACGACTTGTTTTCAACCTGCCCAAGTTTTCCCACACCACCCCACTGCTGCGTTCCCTCCACTGGCTTCCAGTAGCTGCATGCATCAGATTCAAAACACTAATGCTTGCCTACAAAGCCAAGAATGGACCAGCACCATCTTACCTCAAAGCTCTCATCACTCCTCACACTGCACCTCGCTCACTCAGATCCACTAGCACTGCTCGACTGGTCCCACCATCTCTCAGGGAAAAAGGTAGGTATACATCTAGACTCTTCTCTGTTCTGGCACCGAGGTGGTGGAACGAACTTCCCCTAGGTATCCGTACGGCCCAGTCTCTAACCGTCTTCAAACGGCAACTGAAGACTTACCTCTTCCTGAAGTACTTAAACTAGCTCTTATTTTTCCAGTTTACGTATTATGTTGCAAAGTTAAAAAAAAACCAAAAAAAACCTCAGTGTTTAGGCTAATGGTATCCCAAGTTTGTGTCTTATTGAACCAGTGTTAATGTATTCAGTGACTGAGAACTAAAGCACTTTTGTACGTCGCTCTGGATAAGAGCATCTGCCAAATGGCAGAAATGTAAATGTAAGTGCTATGAAGAAAATTAAAAATATTTTGGTTATGGTTATGGCCAACAATATGACTGCATCTTCCTACATCTTGAATTGAACAAAATCCACTGTATGATTTCCTTATGAGATCAGAAAATAGCCTGGATATAGCCTGAGGCTTGCTGCTGTCAATACTAGGCTATTAACCCCCCCCCCCCCCCCCCCCCAAAAAAAAAAAAAAAAAAAAATTAATAATTAAAAATAAATAAATAAATAAAATAAATAAAAACACGCACGAACATCATAATGTTTATTGATGGTTTACACACACTCAGGGTTAGCTCTAGGGCCCTGCACCAGTTTCTCTTGGGTCCGGAACTAAACTGATCCCCTGGGAACAATTTATGTTCGTGTTTTAAGACAATAAAAAATACATTTCTTCAACTGACAGTACAATACAGGGATTACATGGTTACAGATTGGTGACAAAGAAAACTAGGAATCAACATTGTAATTTTATAAGGTGTTGGGTCACCATGAGCATCAAGAACACCATCAATGAGGTAGAGATTCTTTAAATCTGTAGCTGTGAAGAGCACTGTCTAAAATGTCAGCCCAAACCTTCTATGTGTTGTACTTAATAAAATCAAAGTCTCTGTACCCAGTGAAAATCACACTATGGAGTTGAAACCTTTCAGTCACTGTGCATGGGCAATACAGGAAATTTGAATTTCAATGAGTCATTCATTCGAGCACTCGAATTAGACAATATATGCAAATCAAAAACAGACTGTTATAAATGTGGGCAATGCTACTAATTCCAAATAAATTTGGATAACATTGTCACAGTGACTTCTTTTTATTGTATTAGTTTGACTCTGAGTGTTAAACCATCAATGTTAAAGAGATCTTCTGTGCAACTACAATTACTGTGCTTGCTATATGTATGTGTTTTTTTGTTAATATACTGTCCACCCCTTACACCACCACCCCTTACACACTTATATGCTCTACAATTAATACTGCATTGTTTTTAAATAATAAAAATAAATACATACATTTTAGAATGTAAATTTAATGCTGAAATTCCTTACAAAATTTAAACGATAAATAGCAAAATAATGCCAGAAAATAGCAAGGTGGTGAAATATATACAGTCTCCTTCAGTTTATTATGCTTGTAAGTTGTAGTTGTAACCTGTGTAAAATGGAAACAGATTGCTGTGCTCATTGTGTAAGCCTCAGGCTTCAGGTCCCCAAAGACCCGCCCTGTTTGCCTGTGTTCAAAAAAAGGGCTAACAGGCAATTACAATGTTAATGTGATCTGAGGGAGGGGTGGAGTGGGTGGGCTTGTTGAAGAAGGGGGGAGGGGTGTAGGATAAGAGTGAGATAGAATCTGAAAAAAAGCCAAGGCTGAAATATGGCTAAATATAGGTCACTGAAATAAAGCACACACTCAAATGAATGAAATAAAGTGTGCATGTTAAAATTAAAGAAATGAAGAAAACACAAAGAGAATATGTAGTTTTTTGATAAATAAATGTATACATTCATGTTCATTGTATTCATTATTTGTACTTAAATGTACTTAATGTACAATGTACTTAAAATACATAAAATGAATAGTATTTGCTTAAAAGGTATAGTGTTGGTTTTAGTTCATATTTATTCTTGTCACTTTTAAATTTTCAATTCTGCCATAGAACCATGTGTTTACTGATGGCATGGAAAGACCAGCATAAGCAGAGTTAATATATGCATTTCTCCTGGGAACTCATAATAGCCCATTAAACAATCCCATTAGGACTAATGAAAAGGCTTTTAAGTGGTCACCACAAAACCACCTGGATTTCACTCTCTTGGGTATTACTGTGTGTGTTCACATGAGGAGATCCAAAAGATTTGAACAGGAATGTTTTATTTCAGTCTAATCACTACCATAACAGTTCAGAGCTTATATAGCAAATTATGTTAGCAGTGACTAATAACATAAGAAGAAAATAGTCAAATTATTAGACTCCTTCATGTTGATCACCACAAAACCAGTACTGATAATGTTTAACTGTTCAACATTCTTACTGAGAAAAGACAGGGAAGAACAACATGAATCTTTTCCAAGCAATGTATCTGGTACACTTGTGTTTCTAAAGATGATGTATTTTCCAGTGAGCTTTATAATGCAGATGTAATTGTAATGCAAATCATAATGGATTCAGAGAGCAGCCAGTGTGTTCTGACTGGCTAATTGAGAAGAACCTTAGCCCATAGAAACACAAGGCTTTTTAGATTCATTCTAATTGAAGCATGTTATGTGTTATTTTCTGCTTTACTGCCCTGTCAGGGAGGGGGGCACAAAGGCCTGCTAGTATTGTTTCTGTTTTTTTAAAGGGTACGTCACAGGTACAAATGGAACATCAAAGGCAAATATGATTAACATTTTTATCTTTACAGAAACATTTTTACACACCTTTGCAAATTCTATTTATTTGTTTGTTTGTTTATGTATTATTATTATTATTATTATTATTATTATTATTAGTAGTAGTAGTAGTAGTAGTAGTAATAGTAGTAGTAGCAGTAGTAGTAGTAGTAGTAGTAGTAGTATAGTTATTTTACATAACTGCATAGCCAACATCAAGGACGAACTTGAATTTTAATGATTTTTTTTCTCTTCCTTAACTGAATATCATTTGGTGTGAAACCTCTCCACATCCTGCTCTGTCTGAGCATCATGAATGTCAATAATCTTTAATATAGAGAAAGGGGGTAACAATGAATGTCACCCAGCTCAGTCATCTGTGTAATGGGAAAAAACAGACAGCAATGACTACAAACATAGTGGTTGTGATGGGGGTGGAACTGTGCCCTAGACTCTTAATTATTAGAATTTTGACATTTTAGCTTCAACCCTGATTATTCTGTTACAAATACAGTGTTACAAATACATTAACAACTAGTCTGAGATCAAGTAAATCACCATTAAATCATGATGCATTCCATTCAGACAACTCAGAGCCGCACAGAATACTCTTGGGATCACTCTCTGGGGAAAAACTACTGTCATATATTTTGTTTTGTGTTGTAAAATAGATTAAAATCAGCACTGTATTGGAGAGATAAAAATGTGTGTAGAAAGGGCTCCTGGGACAAACAGCCTGACCCTGTAATGCCCTTCATAATCTCTCTGCAGGTTAATATACTGACTGACATAAGTGAAAAGAATATTAGTTCTACATTACTGAGATACACTGCCAGCTCAGTGTCACGCTTGGTGTTTACAATCTCTTTCAAAAGCTTTCAGTGCATGAGCTTCAACGACTAGAAGTGCTCAGACTGGACAAAAGAAAGGCACATGTATCTTGCCATACTATTTTATATTTAAATCCTTCATTATTAAACAGTATTCTTGATGATCACGGGTAATTTAACTGCACCATTTATATACTACATAATCGCCAGCTCCATGTGTATTCTGATATTTCAAATTTGAAAGCATTTTGGTGCTCTGTAAACACCATTCACAACCGGAGGATTACGACGTAATAAAACACCTTGAAACGGACTTCTTTCATTTGCACGCATATAGGATATTACAAATATCGGTAGAAAACAGTATATCCCATAGGAAACCTACGGCTTTTTGCAATCTTGATGAATTCGGATCAATATTTTTGGTGGTATTTAGTAGTTTACAAAGGTGTCCAGGACTGACAGCAAGCGGCTGTTAAAAATCGGCCGGCTTGTTGTTATTGTTGCTGTTGTAAACATTGCTCTTCAAAATCTATTTGCAGGTCGCAGCTCCGGAATCATCCTGTGATACCCGAATAACCGACTCTCCTTTGTAGAGCTATTTGACATAGAAAATTGGGGTTCTAGCCATATAATATTGGATATGGTTGCTACTACTATGGTTGCTGTGTGAGCTCTCTTGTGTGATTTTTTTTTCAACGAATTGAATTTAATAAAATTTACAAATACATGTAATAAATTGGGGTGATTGGATCCATTGTATATTTAATATTAATAATATAAAGTTTTAGCTGTTGTATAACAACAATGTTTGATCGAATGAAACACTGTAAATAAGTAAAACACTGTAAATACAATCTGAGAAGAAATATAAAATCGAGAGTCGGCTCGTATAATTTTGAACAAAAGCGCAGGATTAAATTCACCCTCTCAACCTTGCTAATTGTGAGTGTTTTAGATTGCTGATTTTAGTGCTACAATAGGACACGTGATGTACAGGAACAGGTGGCCTTTTATTTACCTAATAAAGCATCATTATTTGAAATTAAAAATATCAATTAATACTTTTTCTCTTGATACGGGTTTCAGACAAGACTTTCAAAAAATTAAACAAGCTTATGTTTTATAATAATAATAATAATAATAATAATAATAATAATAATAATAATAATAAAAGGTGTAGTAGCAGTAGCAGCAACTGCAGCAGCAGTAGTAATAAAGCCTCTATGGACACCAAGGCGCAAAGGAGCAGGTGCTGGAGCCCCATCCCCGCAAATGACAACCATGACAACCAACCAAGCACCCCACATCACCCTAGCCCCCACCCCCACCCCCGCCCACCATCACCATCAACCACCACCACCTGAATGTGTCCCGCCCCTTTGTACTATTCTAACATATATTACGATGCCCATTTCGCTGATATTCTTTTTGACATTGTAGCCAGAATAGCAGACAGTGTAAAAGCAAATAAAACTTGAAAATCAAAATAGGCTGTTGGAAAGCAAAATAACAAGATACAAATCTATCAGTCTACATCAAACTCCGCAACTGAGCAGATAACAATAACAACAATAATAATATTTAGTATTAATTAATTTATTTATTTATTAAAAAATTTTTCTGCCCAGTTGTTCTTATTCTTTCGAGGCCTGTACGTTGGCAGAATATTAAATCAGAGCTGCGCGAGTACAAAACAAAGAAGGTCTGCAGTACCCTGATAACACAGCTACGATTTCACTCCCTCCTTCCTATTCTAGGAGGAAGCCCCACATGCCGCTTTTAGCAGAACCGAAAACGAATTATCGGAGAATAAAAAGATACAAAGCTAATAACATTGTAACTGTTTGAGATTCGCGTGTAATATGTTCCCGTAACATCCCCTAATGCACAATATAGTGAATCACAAGCGTTTTTCAAAAGCATGGTAAAGTTTTGAGAAACTCAGCCCATAATTAATTACAATAATTTACAATAATCTGTATCGACAGTAACAATTTTATTCGGTTAATCCTGCGCAAAATGTATATACGTGTTCTTTCGTTTATTTATTAAAAAAAAATATTTACTACATATAGTATATAACAAAATACTATATACAACAATACAGAATTGCTTAACAAAAAGTAGGTAATGTGCTAGTTAAATTGTTAAAAATAGTAGAAATATTTATCCATTCTAAATATGTTGTGATACTCTTTTGATAGTTATTAGATTCAATAATTCTAACATGTAATTAACTATAACGCGTATGTTTCATTTTTAAATGAACAAATCTATTGTTTATTTAATATTACCAATAACGGTGAAAAGTTAGAATTTAATTTGAATTATTTAATTAACATTAAATCATAAATAAGTGCACAGACTCCTGTTATGTATGACAGAACAATGCCGGTTAGAAATCATTGTAGTTAATATTACGAAAATAATTTAAAATGTTGTTTTCTATAGATAACAGCGGAGATTTGTGTCCAACTATGACGCAGAAACGTCTTTAATACTATGCGTAAACTCTAGCAATTTACAAATAGACAAGTATTTACAAAAATATTTTTTACAACAGAGAATTGTTGCTGTAGCTAGTCACTCTGTATGAGTTACATGCACAATGTAAAAAATACATTAGCTGCATTAATTGCTTGAAAATAAGCAAGGAATGTTAATTCCTTGTTCTGCTATTCGAATCAAAGGGATCCAAATAATCAAGGCCGTATGTTTCTAAAGGAAATGCTGCTGCTTTGGAAGGAGATTAATTAGATCTATTTTTCCATGTAAAAGATGTGCAATATTAATTAATTTATTAAAAAAAAATTGGTCTGCAGTTAACACAATCCGATTCTGCATGCGCTTATACGTAAGGTTATGCAAGAATTAAAAGCAGCCAATGAATATTAGAAAAAGGTATATTGTGTATTATAAAAAGAGGGTGGAGGTTGGAATCCTGTAAGCGCCTCCTCCAGAAATGCAGCAAATCTCTCTCTTTTTTTTGTTGCGGGATGGCTGCGCGCGCTTGAGTCCGGAGACGTGCCCGAAAATTTTTTCGCATTGGCAAACTGGCGGTGACACGTGCCTCCTCCTACTCACCACCCCCAGGTTCTCCCGTGCTGCAGTGACATCATTAGCGGTCACGAAAGAACAGTGCCAGCCACCGACCACAGATAGTCCATAGATTTAGCCGTTTTACGCGCAGTCCGAATAGAAACTCGTGTCTACATGCGCGAGGGTTCCAAGAAAAAAAGAGAAAAGGGCGATACCACGATGCAGGCATCAAACGTCGACCTCTAAAGGTGGCATGCTCCACCGGATTACCAAACGCACATCGCACTTTCTCAACGAAAACGGAAGGTAACGCATAAACCGAAAAATACGAATATTTCGTTGTGTTTCATTGACGTGCAAACAAAAACCTTTGTCCGTAACTAAAAGTATTATATATAAAATATTCGAAAGTGTCTGGGAAATTGCTCTAGCGTTTACGAAGAAAACATGGCTACATTAATTCGAAGCAAGATTTCCAACGCAGCTTCGACGGTTACTAATAAATCTCAGGCGAAGGTCAGTGGTCTCTTCGCCAGAATGGGCTTCCAGGCTGCCACGGATGAAGAAGCACTGGGATTCGTAGCCTGTGACGATCTGGACTATGACCACAGGCAAGGATTGCAGATGGACATTCTAAAAAATGAGGAAATAGGAGAAGCGGTTGGCGTCGATAACGTGGGAGATGGAAATATGGAAGGGGACAGTCACTACCAGAGAGATGGCACAGGTCCTCCACCCTCTGTGGCAAAAGATGGCGGTATCTGTAGCGAATTTGGCTCTCCAGACAAGCCGAAAATCACTGCTTGGGAGGCAGGATGGAACGTCACTAATGCTATCCAGGTAAGGTATTCCGATTTTAAGGGTTTATTTTCGACGTTTGTATTTTGTACTGAATATTGAAGCTAAATGTTTGCCCAAAATGGAGCACAAATATTTAAATAATTGCATACATTCATGGAGACATCTCTACGATGTCGTATCAAATAGTTTTTATTTGCCATCTTAAATGTGCATGAAAATGTTAACTAACTCGTTGTGCACTGGGGTTTTGGTTGTGCTTAAAACACTGTCGCCCATATGAATATAAATACACGGTAATTAAGCCAGGATCTGTACAGGTCATTTCACTAGTGAGCATATCGGCATTTATTCGCTTAACGTGCACATCTTCTCTAAACTAAACGCCCTCTATGTCATTCAGTGTCTCGGTGATCTCTCTTGATGACAAGGGAATGGGTAAAGTACAAATGCGTGCTCAGCTATAGGCTAATAGATCAGACACGCACGTTCACGCGAATCAGTACGA
>JAUCMX010000001.1:26914149-26993198 GCA_033459395.1 Hemibagrus guttatus
CGCATATTGCAGTTAATTGTTCTCTTTTTTCGGGATAAGCTTTTCTGTTTTTTCGGTCTTCAAACAGCAATCGAAGGAAACCCACTTCGGAGCTCTTCAATATCCAGGCTAAATTAAATTAAAGGGTACGTAATCAAAAAGTGTGGCTAACTTTCAGCTTGTACAGTGTGTGAACTTCAGGATGTTTAGTAATTCATCCTCCGTCGTTAGCGTTAATTTTACTTGTGATAAGTGTACGCTAGTTAGCTCTCTGAGGAAGAAGGTATTAGAGGTGCGCATCCAGACACTAGAGAGGGTTAGTGATAGTGAGAGCAGTGTAATGTCTGTAGTGGAAAGTCTGGATGCCTTAGGTGGCGTTAGTAACCCCCCAACTCCGGCATTAGAGCCCTCACAGCGCGGCGAATGGGTGACGACTCGGCGGCATAGTCGCAAAGCCAAGGCTAAGGCTTGCCCACGGGAGCACCACTCCTCTCCGCTTCGCATGTCCAACAGGTTTGCTCTCCTCAATGAAGCACCCGCTGAGAAACCTGAAAGAGCTCTGGTTAAAGGAAACTCTATCTTAAGGCATGTTTAATTAGCCAGGCCTTTAGGGGCTCCAGCAGCACAGGTTAGGTGTATCCCGGGATCCAGGGCACCGGACATAGCAGGTAATCTTAGGGTCCTAGGCAAGTATTGGTTCGAAGATAGTTTTCCATTTAGGAGCTAATGATATATGCCTTTGTCAATCTGAGGTTACTAAGAGTAATATTGTAAAGGTGTGTAAATTAGCAAAGGCGATGTCCGATGCTGTAATATGCTCTGGCCCCATCCCAATGCGATGTGGCAAAGTAGCTTACAGCAGGTTATGGTCGCTGAACTGCTGGATGTCCAGGTGGTGCTCCGAAAACAATGTGGGCTTCAAAGATAATTGGAGCATGTTTCAGGGCAAAGCTGACCTGTTAGGATGGGACAGTGTCCATCCCACTCAGGAAGGTGCTGCTCTCATTTCTTGCAGCATAGCACATAGACTTAGAGCAGATCTAATTAATTGTTGACAATCCAGAGCCAGGGCCAAGGAGCAGACAAGCAGGCTAATCTGACCATCTGCTAGCTGCAGTGAGTCGTCACCCAGGGTCCACAACATTGAGACTGTGTCTGTTCCCCGAGTTAAACAAAGATGTTTTAACAATCAGAAAATTTGTTTTAGTAACCTAATTAACATAAAAGTAGATCAGAGTGAATGCACAGGCAGCACCTTTGATCTGAAACTAGGACTGTTGAAAGAAATCTTATATTTATGTAAAGCACTGTATTATATTTATTAATGAACTGATTACTGATCAGGAGTTTAGTGTTGTATGTTTAACAGAAACATGGATTAAACCAAACGAGTATGTAGCATTAAATGAAGCTTGTCTGCCTGGTTATAGCTATGTATATCAACCATGTGTAACAGGCAGAGGAGGAGATGTCAGTGTTATTCATGATGATAAGCTAGGTGCCACTCAAAAACCCGGACATCAATTCAACACATTTGAAGTTATTTATACTAACCTAACTTATGTAGCCACAAAAAATAAGTTCACAGAGTCAATTCCACTAATTGTTATTTACAGACCTCCAGGGCCATATTCTGAATTCCTTAGTGAATTTGCAGATTTCATTTCAAACCTTGTTGTTTGTTAAGCATTAATTGTAGGAGACTTCAAAATTCATTCTGAAGTCAATCAGAAGACCCTCTAAGAACAGCAGTTGTGTCCATCTTAGATTCAGTAGGTGTTAATCAAAATGTAATAGGACCCACTCATAATGGAGGTCACACTCTGGATCTTATTTTAACATTCAGTTTAAATATAGAAAACATAGTCACTCTACCACAGTCGGAAGCTATCTCGGATCACTAACTTGTTTAATTTAAAATGTGTCTTAGACACGAGATGTGCAATTTTCCATGTCACCATATTAAGCGTACATTTACGTCTGCTACTGCAGAGAGATTTACCAATAGCCTCCCAGAATTATCACTCATGATTGGTTCACTGCCTGACCCCACAGAACTTGATCAGGCGACTGATTACCTGGAGTCAGTGTTTCGCAACACCCTAGATACTGTAACTCCACTTAGGAGGAAAATAATTAAAGAGAAGAAACTAGCACCCTGGTACAATGATCACACACGAGCTTTAAAACAATCGGCTAGGAAACTAAAACGTAAATGGCATCAAACTAAATTTGCGGTATTTCAGTTAGCATGGAAGGACAGCCTTTGTGAGCTACAAAATGCTCTTAGTACTGCTGAGTACTGCTAAATTCTCTTAGATCAGCGTACCTCTCTGCTCTAATTGAATATAACAAAAACAGTCCTACATTTTTATTTAGTACTGTAGCATAACTAACTAGGAGTAAAACCACTGTAGAAAAGCGCACACCTTCTACATGCAACAGCAATGACTTCATGAATTTTTTCAATGGAAAAATTGATGTCAGGCAAAAAATTCAGACTATTAATTTAAAACCAAATTATTTGATAGATAATCCTTTAGATAATATAACTATTTCTGATCAGAGCTTAGAATGCTTTACTCCCCTTCAAGAACCTGATCTAATTTCACTAATTTTATCCTCAAAACTTTCAACCTGCATTATAGATCCTTTACTGTTGGTTTTCTTTAAACAGATATTACCAGTAGCTACCAAACCCCTTCTAAAAATGATCAATTCTTCCCTTAGCATTGTCAAGCTCCAGTTAGTCCAAAACACAGCAGCTAGAGTTTTAGCTAATACCAGAAGATATGAACACATCACTCTGTATTAGCCACACTACATTGGCTCCCACTCAAATTTTGCATTGATTATAAAATACTATTACTGACCTATAAAGCACTAAATGGTCTCGCACCATAGTACCCGAGCAATCTTTTGGTTATTTATGATCTGCCACACCTATTCCAATCAAAGGGTGCAGGTTATTTGGTAGAACCTCAAGTAGCAAAGGCTACAGCAGTATGCAGAGCTTATGCTTACAAAGCCCCACAGTTATGGAACAGCCTTCCAATTAGTGTTCGGGATTCAGACACAGTCTTAATGTTTATGTCTAGGCTGAAGACACATTTGTTTAGTCAAGCGTTCAATGTATAGTTTTTCTTAGGTAAAGGAGCAGATGTGGATGGTTCATGGGCATAGAGTGTTTGGTGTACTGGGATGTTCGGACGCTGTTGCCTTACCACTCTCGCAAGTCACTCAGGTTTGCTGACTGTGAAGTGGTTGGACGCTTTATGTTACGGGAAGCCTTCATGTCTGTCACCTTCTGGGTCACTCTTTTAGTTAGGCTGTCATAGCTAGTTTTGCCATAGTCCCTGCCTGCACTTTACACATAACCTACATTGTCTTTAAACATCACATGATCACAAGCATACTTAATATCTTGTATATTGTATGTGACCAGGAGACAGCTGTGGACAGAGCACTTGGGGACTATAACACCATCACGGATCTGCCATTACATCTGTCAGCTTTTAACAGCAAGGAATTATTGCCTATAATGAACTCAGAAATTACATTGACCTAATAGTTCCTCATGGGCCCTTGGTTGCTGTTGTAGATAGGATTGTTTACATTTACATTATTTACTGTCCAGTGTCACCCAAATGAGAATGGGTTCCCTTCTGAGCCTGGTTCCTCTCAAGGTTTCTTCCTCATGTTATCACAGGGAGTTTTTCCTTGCCACCATCGCCGTAGGCTTGCTCATTAGGGATAAATAGGGATAAAATAGTTTAATAATTTAATTGAATAATTCTTTTTTTCTCTTTTCTCTGTTTCTCTACTTTTGTAAAGCTGGTTTGAGACAATGTCCATTGTAAAAAAAAAAAATTGTGCTATACAAATTAATTGAATGGAAATTGAATTGAATTGAACTGTGGTGAAGAGCACACAATTCTTCTCCTTCATCTTGTATGATGTTATATGCCCCACCCACTGAGAATATTATTTCTATGACAAATAGTAGGAAAACCTATAGGTGACTAGTACGGTAGCATGGTACAGTAACTGACAACGTGTAGCAATTCTGTCACATACACTAGCACCACTCCTCTATAGGAGACAACCTGAAATTAGCTACGGGTGCCACAAACATCTGTTAGATGTATACTTTGAGATTGGGTGCCTGGACATAGCAATAATTGTTAGAGACTTTAATATTTATTTTGATAATCCAGAAGACCATCTGAGAGCAGCGGTTGTCCATGCTTAATTCAGTAGGCGTTATTCAGAATGCAATTGGACCGACTCTTAATCTACCTAGCATTCATATTAAATATAAAAAATATAGTCACATCTCCAAGATTTTACCACATCTGATCTCATCTTAATAATAATATATGCACTTCGCCATATGACCATGTCAACATATATTTTTGTAGCTACTGCAAATAGTTTTATTAATAATCTCCAAGACTTATCAACCTTAATTGTATCAGCATCTGACCCCACAGAATTTGATCAGGTGCCTAAATGGTTAGAGTCAGTGTCCAACTGCACTGAGCTAGGCTGGACACCACACACCCTGGGCAGATAGATCAGTGGATGACTCCAGTAAAACCAGAGGTGGGGGATTGTGCATTTATGTCAACAAAGCTTGGTGTACGAACTCTGTCACTGTTGAAAGTCATTGCTCAGCTAACCTGGAGTTTCTTATGATTAAGTCTAGACCTTTTTATCTGCCTAGAGAGTTCACTTCCGTCATCATAACAGCAGCTTATATCCCCCCGGATGCTAATGCCAAGCTTGCTATGAATGAACTTCATGCAGCCATTAGTAAACAACAAATTGCTCACCCAGAAGCCTCATGTATTGTTCCAGGTGATTTTAATCACTCCAACTTAAAGACAGTGCTCCTCAAATTCCACCAGCATGTTTTCTGCCATACCAGAGGTTGGCAGGAAACCTTGTTGGAGCCGACACTGCGACCCCCCTGCCCCACCTGGGACAGTCTTTCTTTGTTCCTCAGACCCAAGTATTTACTTCTCGTCAAGCCATCAGAGAGGACCATCAAAGTGTGGCCAGGGGGGCAGACTCTGCACTTCAGGACAGGTTTCAGCATACAGACTGGAGTATGTTTGCCTCTGAGGCCACCTGTGTCACTCATACCGACATTAACACCTACACTTCTGTATTGGACTACATCAATACCACCACTGACAGAATTACCACAGAGAAACAGACCACCACGTACCCTAATCAGAAGCCATGGATGAACAAGGAGGTGAGGCTCCTGTTGAAGGTCCGCAACTCCACCTTCAGGTGACACACAGGCCTACAGCACATCCAGGGCAAATCTAATGAGGGGCATCAAAAAGGCCAAATACTGCTACAAGCTTAAGGTGTAGGAATACTTTTCCAATTCTGACCCTTGATGCATGTGGCAAGGCATCCAGGTCATCAGTAACTACAAGCCCAGCAACTCAATCCTGAATGACACAGATGTCTCCTTTATATCCACCTGTAATTATCCCCATAATACTGCTCCTGGCAGGACATCTGCCCTTATCTGTACATTGTATTATCTATACATAATCCATAGTATTCTGTATATCATGTCCATAGCACATATATCTGTATATCATGTTGATAATACTGTAATCTAGCCATGCGGGTCACAGTCCAGTGACTTCTGTGCCAGTTCCAAGCCCAGATAAATAGAGAAGGTTGCGTCAGGAAGGGCATCCGGCGTAAAACATTGCCAAATTTAACCATGCGAATCGGATCGGTCGAGGCCCAGGTTAACAATGACCGCCATTGGCGCCATTGAACTACAGGGCGCCGGTGGAAATTGGGCTACTGTTGGTCGAAGAAGTAGAGGAGGGAGGAGAGTGCACAGACAGAGAGAGAAGAGGAAAGGTAAGAGTGTAGGACTGAGAACAGGAACTCTGAATGTTGGTACTATGACAGGGAAAGGTAGAGAGCTGGCTGATATGATGGAGAGAAGGAAGGTGGATATTCTGTGTGTACAGGATACCAGATGGAAGGGTAGCAAGGCTCGTAGTATAGGAGCAGGATTCAAGCTGTTTTATTATGGTGTGGATAGTAAGAGAAATGGGGTAGGTGTGGTCCTGAAGGAGGAGTTTGTGAGGAATGTTCTGGAGGTGAAGAGAGTGTTAGACAGGGTGATGAGTCTGAAGTTAGAGATCGAAGGGGTGATGTTGAATGTTGTTAGTGGTTATGCCCCACAGGTAGGTTGTGAGTTAGAGGAGAAAGAGAGATACTGGAGTGAATTAGATGAGGTGATGGAGAGTATTCCTATGGGTGAGAGAGTGGTGATAGGAGCAGATTTTAATGGACATGTTGGTGAGGGAAACAGAGGTGATGAGGAGGTGATGGGCAAGTTTGGAGTTAAGGAAAGGAACCTAGAAGGACAGATGGTAGTGGACTTTGCTAAGAGGATGGACATGGCTATGGTTAACGCTTATTTTCAGAAGAGGGAGGAGCATAGAGTGACTTACAAGAGTGGAGGTAGGAGAACACAGGTAGACTACATCCTATGTAGAAGAGGCAATCTGAAAGAGATTAGTGACTATAAAGTGGTAGTGGGAGAGAGTGTAGCCAGACAGCATAGGATGGTGGTGTGTAGGATGACTTTGATGGTCTGTAAGAAGAAGAGGTCAAAGATAGAGATAGAGAGAGATAGAGCAGAAAACCAAGTGGTGGAAGCTGAAAAAGGAGGAATGTTTTGAGGAATTTAGACAGAAGTTGAGGCAGGCTCTGGGTGGTCAGGTAGTGCTGCCAGTACAGCAGAAGTGATCAGAGAGACAGGGAGAAAGGTGCTGGGTGTGACATCTGGAAGGAGGAAAGAAGATAAGGAGACTTGGTGGTGGAATGAGGAAGTTCAGGATAGTATCCAGAGGAAGAGGTTAGACAAGAAGAAGTGGGACATGGACAGGACTGAAGAGAATAGACAGGAATACAAGGAGTCACAGCACAGAGTGAAGAGGGAGGTGTATAAGGCCAAGCAGAAGGCATATGATGAGTTGTACACTAGGTTAGACACTAGAGAAGGAGAGAAGGACTTGTACAGGTTAGCTAGGCAGAGGGATCGAGATGGGAAGGATGTGCAGCAAGTTAGAGTTATTAAGGATACAGATGGAAGGGTGCTCACAAGTGAGGAGAGTGTACAGAGGAGATGGAAGGAGTACTTTGAGGAGCTGATGAATGAGGAATAGAAAGTAGATAAGATTAGAAAGGATGAAGTCAGGAAGGCTTTGAAGAGGATGAAAAGTGGAAAGGCAGTTGGTCCTGACGACATCCCGGTGGAGGTCTGGAAGTGTCTAGGAGAGGCAACAGTGGAATTTGTTCAACAGGGTTTTAGAGAGTGAGAGGATGCCTGAGGAATGGAGAAGAAGTGTGTTAGTGCCGATCTTTAAGAATAAGGGTGACGTGCAGAGTTGCAGCAACTATAGGGGGATAAAGTTGATGAGCCATACAATGAAGCTATGGAAAAGAGTAGTGGAAGCTAGGTTAAGGAAGGTAGTGGAAATTTGTGAGCAGCAGTATGGCTTCATGCCCAGAAAGAGCACAACAGATGCAATTTTTGCTCTGAGAATTTTGATGGAAAAGTATAGGGATGGTCAGAGAGAGTTGCACTGTCTGTTTGTAGACTTGGAGAAAGCATATGACAGGGTGCCAAGAGAAGAGCTGTGGTACTGTATGAGGAAGTCAGGAGTAGCAGAGAAGTATGTCAGAGTGGTGCAGGACATGTATGAGAGGAGCAGGACAGTGGTGAAGTGTGCTGTAGGTCAGACAGAGGAGTTCAAAGTGGAGGCGGGACTGCATCAGGGATCGGCTCTGACCCCCTTCCTGTTTGCTGTAGTGATGGACCAGTTGTCAGAGGAGGTCAGACAGGAGTCTCCTTGGACAATGATGTTTGCAGATGACATTGTGATCTGTAGTGAGAGCAGGGAGCAGGTGGAGGAAAACCTGGAGAGGTGGAGTTTTGTGCTGGAGAGAAGAGGAATGAAAGTCAGTCGTAGTAAGACTGAGTACATGTGTGTGAATGAAAGGGAGGGAAGTGGAACAGTAAGGTTACAGGGTGAAGAGGTGAAGAAGGTACAGGAGTTTAAGTACTTGGGGTCAACAGTCCAGAGTAATGGAGAGTGTGGGAAAGAGGTAAAGAAGCGAGTGCAGGCAGGTTGGAATGGGTGGAGAAAGGTGTCGGGAGTTCTGTGTAATAGGAATATATCAGCGAGAATCAAAGGGAAGGTGTACAGGACAGTGGTGAGACCAGCCATACTGTATGGTTTAGAGACAGTGTCACTGAGGAAGAGACAGGAGTCAGAGCTAGAGGTAGCAGAGCTGAAGATGTTGAGGTTCTCTTTGGGAGTGACAAGGTTGGACAGGATTAGGAATGAGTACATCAGAGGGACAGCTCATGTTGGACGTTTGGGGGACAAAGTTAGGGAGGCCAGATTAAGATGGTTTGGACATGTTCAGAGGAGGGAGAGTCAGTATATTGGTAGGAGAATGTTGGACATGGAGCTGCCATGCAGGAGGCAAAGAGGAAGGCCAAAGAAGAGGTATATGGATGTAATTAATGAGGATATGAAGCTAGTGGGTGCAAGTGTTGAGGATGCAGAAGATAGGGATAGGTGGAGAGAGATGATTCGCTGTGGCGACCACGAAGGGAAAAGCCGAAAGAAGAAGAAGAAGATGTTGATAATACTGTATATACCCAACTGTAATTTCTCTCCATAGTACTGCTCCTATCTGTACATTAGTACTGCTCCTATCTGTACAATATTAGATTATCTACACTACTGTATATAAAGCACTTCCTGCTCATCACACTTCTGGTTAGATGCTAAACTGCATTTCGTTGCCTTGTACTTGTACATGTGTAATGACAATAAAATCAAATGTAATCTAATCTAATAATGTAGGTCCACTTAAAAATAAATGTAAAATACAATGAGAAAAAAACTAGCAACCTAGCAAAGTTAACTAGAAATAAGAGCACCACAAAAGTATGCAGATCATCAATATGAAGAAAGGATGACCATGAATTTTTTCTATGACAAAATTTATGATTATTATTAACAGTTATACATAACTAATCATGTAGATGACAATATAACATCAGATCAGTGATTACAATAATTTGATTTATTTTCTACTAAAGATACTGCAGGAAGCAGTCAAAACTCTTTCGAAAAGATCCAATTCTTCCATTAGCACTGCCAAGGTACCTAAATCCTAGCAACTAGCAGTTTATCAAACCACTCATTAACAAACCTGACCTTGACACCTGTCACTTGTCCAACAACTGGCCACTATCAGACCTCCCTTTTTTCTCACAGATTCTACAAAAGGTAGCAAAGCAGTCCTGCTCATAGCTACATAGGAATAACATTTATGAAATGTCTTAGTTAGAAGCCCTTAATCTCTTAAACGACACTGGCCAAACAAGTAAATGACTGACTATTGGCCTGTCTTTTGCTTTTGATATTGCTATTGACCAATAAAACACTGAATAGTCTCACACTGCAGTCCCTGTGTGAACGTTTTTTTATCTGCCATACCAACATTTGACCAAAAAGTACAGGCTCTTTATTGGTTACAGCAGGTCGCAGAGCTTTCTCTTATGTCCCACAGTTATTGAACAGCCTTCCAATTAGTTTTAAAGACTCAGTCTCTGTGTTTTCAAGGCTAGGCTGAAATTATATTTTAGTTTAGATTGTTAATAGCTTTTTATATATATGTGCAGATGTGGAGGGTTCATGGGTCTAGAGCATTTTGGTAATCTGTGATGCTTGGGTGCTGTTGTAAGTCTTTCTCGCACTTTGTACACAATGTACATTTTCTTAAATCATTGCAGGACAGACCATAAGCAATCTGTGTTCTACCTTTGTCAATCTACAAAGGCTAATCCAAAGTTACCAACTGTATACACCTGCAGATATATCATATTGTATGTGTCCAATACAAATTTCCTTCGGGACAATAAAAACTTTTTTTCTTATCTTATCTTATCTTATCTTATCTTATCTTATCTTATCAATGATCCTGACTGCATCTACTCTCTATCTCTGTGTGATCCATCCTGCTGCTCCACTTTTGTTTGGAGTTTGTCACCTAAAAATCATTCACTGCTGCTAAGGATGGCGATCACCATGAGGTTACTGTTGATGGTACCACACAGAAACCAAAAAGATGGCTGAGGATGTTCTTTCTTGGATAATCGTAGGACTACAATTAGTAAGAACAATTTGCACTTATCTGTTAAATGTGTTGTTAAACGTGAGCCAAAATCATCACAATTAAAAGAACCAAAGACTTAAACTACTTCAGTCTGTGTGCAGTGAATTTATTTAATACACGAGTTTCACAATTTGAGTTGAATTACTGAAATAAATGAACTTTTCCACGATATTCTAATTTATTGAGATGCACCTGTATTTCTCTCAAGTATGTATTTCAACCCTGTTGTTTTCATTAGGCTTTTTCTTCTTCTTCTTCTTTTCTTCTTATTCTTATAATAATATTAATATTACTACTACTACTAATAATAATGATAACTGATTGACAATGGGCCAGTCAATTTCAACAGGCCAATTAATTTCATATATAAAACTGAGTATTGTCATTAAAATGTACAGCAGTATTTTTGCGCACAGATAGAATATATCTCATGGAAAATAAGATTTTCAAATTTATGATACTTTGCATAATGAGCAAAACCTACTTTCACTACTGTTCACAAATATTTATGAACAATATGGCAGCCTCATGACAGGCATGGTTTATTCGAATAGTTCTCTGCAAAGTTTGGTGTGTGGGCATACATAGGTAATAGAGATTTGTTTCAAATAGCTGTTTCTGAAGAGTTATCATAAGTCAGAATTCAAGTAGAAATTTGGTATTCTAAAATTTTATGCATCTGCATCTCTATGTGGATTTTTGATGATGGCCCAATTCCTCAAAACATGCCACTGGCCACGATAAGTATATTCATGTATGGTCTGTTTAAGGTTTTCAGCAAGCATTTGACAGTGCTAACGCTGAGCGTTTATCAGGAAACTTGAGAGTGGGTACATCAATATTTTGCATTTATAAACATTGTGGCCACCACACATCAGGCAAGGTGGTTTAAGGTGGTGGAGTTAGTTTACACATACAGCTGTAACTCTGCATAGAAGTTGCTTTTGGCTGCTCCCTGTTTGGGGTCGCTGCAGTGGACCAACTGGTCCACACAACAACTTGGCAAATGTTTTACAGTGGATGCCCTTCCTGACGAAACCCTCCCATTTTTCCAGGCTTGGGACCAGCATTGCATCCAGTGGCTGGGAATTGAACACGGGCCTTCCGCATGATAGGTGAGAAACCTACTACTGAGCCACCAATGCCCCATCAGCTATAACTCTGCATATATTTGCAAAAAACGTGAAAGGTATGTATGTACGGGGATTGTGTCATATGCAATCTTATATAACTGTTTCTCAGGAACCATAAGTCTGAATGATGTTAGTTGAATGATGATGCATTAATCTTTAACTGAATTTTTAATCTGCAATGAATTAAAAAATTGTCTCTTTCAGCCAATCAGCCTTCAGTAATTCAAAACTTGATTAGTGTGCTCATGTATGGTCTCATTATGGTTGTGTTTCTTAGCAAAACCTGCCACTGGTGGTGCTATAAGAGTAATACTCCTTCTCCTTCTTGTTCTTGTTCTTCTTCTTCTTCTTCTTCTTCGTCTTCGTCTTCGTCTTCGTCTTCTTCTCCTTCTCCTTCTTCTCCTTCTCCTTCTTCTCCTTCTCCTTCTTCTCCTTCTCCTTTTTGTAGGTGCTACAGACATTAGTCAGTGCATAGTACCCCTCCTGCTACTTAGGCAACAGAGAAGAGCCTGGTCAGCCTAATGGTGGAGCTATTAGGTCCCTATCACATTAGTCTCCTCTCACTATTAGTTATTAGTCTCCTAGGAGCTATTAGTCTCCTATCACAAACCTACACTAAATTTTCATGTTGCAACATAATATGTAAAGCCTATTGAGTGCTCCTTCTAAGATTTTTTGTGTTTTTACACCCTATATTATAGGGTGTATTTGTCTTTTAGACCAATGATTCTCAACCGTTGGGCCGCGGCCCTCTAGTGGGCCTTTGCGCGCCATCTGGTGGCCCCTGTAGGCAGTGGTAGACTACCGCCAAATTAATTTTTATTTATTTTTTAATTGACAAATCTTGTTATTTTCTAATTATCTAATTGTTCTTATGAATTTATATGATCAAAAACACTCGTCAAGTCAAGATGCATTATCTAAAAGCTAACTTATGTTTAAATATCGCAACACCAATCACGTCACAATGTCAGATCAAAAGTTTGTTCAATCAGATGCAGTAACGTTAATTACGTTACTGTAATATGGATCGTTTTCTGAAAAGAAAAGCAGATGTGGTAGACAGACCTGTGCAAGGAAAAGTCAAAGGCGCAGTGTGTTGAATGTGGAGAAATTTTGTCAAATGAGGTGCTAAAACCATCATATCATATTTGGAAAGGTGGTCCTCTGAATGTTTTTAAACAGTCATTGGTGGGCCATGAGTTACAATAGGTTGAGATCCCCCCCTTTTTTTTTTTTTTTTTTAGAAAATTTTAACTCATATTTTTGACATTAACATTTTGAGAACTAGGTCTTGGATTTTTTTTTAGCCATCCAGTGTGGCTTAGTATTCATAATGCTATTTTACATTATTTTATAATTTTCTTTATAAATTATATTATTGATAACAACTTCAGTGAAAAGTAGAATATTTAAAATGCATGCTTTACAATGAATTCCAGAGTTTGATATGTTCCCTTTTTTGCTTTAATGACAGTGTGCACTTGCACTATCATGGAATCCACAAGTGTGGAAAACCTTATGACACATTTAGATCAAATCCATCACTGTGTTATCTGAACATGCTTCAGTAGAACAAATTAGTTATGAGGAAATCAGTTCAAAGCAGTTAACATTCCAAATTTAAAGAGAAAAACTCAGCAATAAACTGATTTGTAAATAATATGAGCAGCGTGTGCCAAGCAATCATGGAATATGTCACAAAAGACTCAGGGAGACAGATGCAAATGATGGTACAATCTTTAATGTTAAGTGATAAGTGAGCAAGACATTACAGGCAATAGCAAAAAAAAAAAGGAAAACAAGTAAGAGGAACTGTGGTCAGAAACAGAAAATCAACACAGTGAATGGAGGCATGATATTGTCAGAAAAGTCAAAACCAGAAAATTAAAACAGTGAATAAAAGCTTAGTATTGTCAGAAATGGTAAGTAAATTGAACCAGTACTTTGTGGCAGAGATGGGCACTCGAGTTAGCGACTCAGACTCGAGTCGCATTTTCATGGACTTCAGACTCGACTCAGACTCGAACTGAAATGCCTTCAGACTTGACTCGACTCGACATGAAAGACTCGTGAATACTTTAAAATCAACTCGAGTCTTTATCCTTAACTACTGATATCATAAAGAAAGATTACGTGTCTTATTTGTGTATGCTGTATTGCAGCAGATCGGACCGGACCTTATTACAGAATTCAATGACGTATATTGGCCGTGTGCGGCGCGTAAAATCCTAAATGTCATGATAAGAGTCTCACGAAACATGGCAGGACATGCAGTGCCGTATGTTTTATCATTTGCATTTTCTAATGTGTAAGAAGGAATGTCTGGAAGATCAGCCACATGCAAAGAATGTGGAAAAACAATAAAGAATACTGGGACAACAACTTCGAACTTTATTAGACACCTGAGAATACAGCCGCAAAGGTTAATCAAATTAACTCATCGATATAGCTATAAAACTGTGCACGACTGCTCGCTCCATTAGACTGCCACTGTCACCCTGTTAAAAACATGAGCGAAAATAAGGCCTTTAAATCTAGCTCTACGCTGATTTTTTAGTATATAGAAAATGCGTGGCTTTTACTTAATATTTTTATGAGAGAGAGAGAGAGAGAGAGAGAGAGAGAGAGAGAGAGAGAGAGAGAGGAGATATTGTACAGTTTACCCCCTATCTGAATATATCAAACTTATATCAAAAACTTTTCGCTGTTTTCTGATAATGACTGTCATTAGTAGCAACGCTGTATATAATAACGAGTGACTGTCGCCATCTTTTGCCTCACTTAGCATCATCATTCTAATATGCTAATTTATTAACAATGTTGGAAATAGTTTTCGGATTCTTTGATAAACAGAAAGCCGAAAAGACCAGCACCCATTCCAAATAGAAACCCCTTCCAACGAGTCTTTTTTTAGTAAGAAAGAAAGAAATTGACCCCTGAAATTTCTGAACAGTAGTGTATGTTCAAATGCTGCTCCCCCAACCCTCTGTTTATCAAAGAATCCTGAAAAAAAGTATCACAGGTTATTAAAAATATTAAGCAACACAACTGTTTCCAACACTGATAACAGTTTTGTCTACGTAAAACAACTTATGGAAAAGGATATTTACAGGATTTTTAAATAGACTTCAGACTTGACTCGGACTTCAGTGATAAAGACTTCAGACTTGACTCGGACTCCAGCTGAAGGACTTGTAAACATCTCTGCTTTGTGGTGAGTACAAGGCACAGCAATCAAAAGACAAACTCAAAAAAGTTGTTGGCAATAAGGACACATAAGGGAAACATCCACACACACAAAAAAGAAACACATGAAACATGGACATGAGTGCCTTAAAACTGCAGGATGAACCCAGTGTGACAGTAAGATTTGTGACAGCATAGTAGATCTTCATTTATTTTAACAGCCAAATGATTTAATTATTGCCACCAAATTTAATAATTATCACTCAGCCAACTGAACTGTCCCATACATAAACAGGCACTATAATAAATAAATCAGACCATAGACTGTTTTATTTATTTTGTTTGTTAGTTAGTAAAGGTGAAGTTGGTGAAAGTGAAGCGGATGAAGAGACCATGGGACAAGCCAGAACAAACTTTTTCTAAAAGTTTTCTAATACATTCTTAATTTTGCATTCAAATTTTCCTATGAGCCTGGCCTTTTTGTTTTGCTTTATTACTTTTAGATTTATGTTCTTTATTCCACTTAGGTTTCTGTTTGAGCCGTTTATTTAACAAATGAGTTATATAGTCATAATCCCCATTTGGGTTGCTGCATCGAACATTAATCAAAAATTAAAATTTTAAATTTTGACTATTATCAAAAGATACCTTTCTAGAATAGAGAGGTCACCACTGAATGGATTTCTCAGTCCACCCTACCAAATTGTCAATAAAAGTTTGAACAAAATATCAATAACACTTGTTATACATCCAACCATCAGGTTTGAATATCGATTGACCACTTGACCATGTTTTATTCATAGTATTCAAACAAAAAGTGACAACAAAAGACACGGGAAGCATGCAGAACAGTGTATTTGTTAAAATTAAGGACGTATGTGTATACAACCAATTAGATCAGGTTTTGCCCTCTTAATCACAGGTTAATTCCTTGGTTAAGGCATATTTCTTCAATGAGATTGAATATTGTCTTTTTAATCACATGTGAAAAACATGTAAAAAAAAAAATGCCAATATTGCTGGCTTAAAATGGGGTCAGGTGACACGAAAGACAATAAAAGGGCATCTACTTAACCTAATCCCCAGTTTCTTTGTCTTCAGGAATCTGTCTGTCTATTTTGTTGCTACTTTTTTTTTTTTTTAGCAATATGGCAAACCAACAACTTAAAAGATGTGTGCTGCCATGCCCCTGTTATTTTACAGAGGACGACAAAGTGGAGTGTCAGCTTTGATCATAGGGCTCACAGTTGGAGGAAGCGGCTTGTGAGACATGGAATCCCATTTCCAGGAGGCTAAATGGCAGTCGGTAGCATTCATTGAGTTAATCCCTCGCCACATCCAAGAACTGAGGCCTTCGACAAGCTGCCCAGCCAAAAGGAGTCCTGATGCTCGAGGGCTCAGGCCTCTGAGAGCACCATCACTGGGTTGGTCTGGTTGCTGACCTTTCCCCAATGCTCACAAGGGGCGCTATTACCTACCTCGCCATCTCTGATATTTAGTGCCAATTGTTTGATGAAAAATGATGAAAGGTGACTTTGTTAAGTGCATTTTGATCAAACTCACCTCTTCCAAGTTTGTTATAAAATTTTGCATTTTAATGTAAACAATCATATTTTGTTTCAAAGTTCACACCAAAGCAATGAAAAAAGTCACTGAAAACTTCCCCCTTCAGATGCACATATGCGGTTGTCAGAAAACCCCTTTTCCCTTGCTTGTAGTGCCTTGGAACTCGCAGAATCGCATTTTCAGCACCTGAAGTGCACAATGCAGGGAGCACACTGTGCTGTGATAGTAAATAAGCCTGTTCAATGAAAAATGATGAAAGGTGACATTGTTATAGAAAGGTGTACATGTTGTGTAGGACTTTGCTGTATGATGCACCAAACACAAAGTGCACCTTGAAAAGTTCATCAAAAGCACTGAGACCAATCACTGAGCTGCACGGTATGGCTTTCTTGTCAAGAATGATTTAGTATCCATGAATGCTGTTCTTCTTTGTACTCATGGCAAGCAGGTATCGCTGTGTGCTTTCTTCAATGGTGTCCAGGTACTCTTGTATGTTAGTCCCAGCCTATAAATTCATTGTTCCATCCTAAAAAAAAAGGCAACATCAGGAAAAAATACATGGGGAAGTCTAAAGAATCTTATTCTGAACTCCTCACAGTCATTTCTGCACAGTTAATCAGGTCCTGAAGCGCTTGGGATGAGTTCAGACTTTTGCTTTGCTGAATGACTGTGCATGAATGTAGTTGGCCACCTTTCTAACTCTGTTCAATGTGTAAAAAACACCATAAAAGACAAACACTTGTGTAAATCTTGTCACTTCAGAAAGAATATTTAAAATGTGATATAAGTTGAGTTATGTTAACAGCATTTGGAATTATTTCCCACAAAAATTAATTTTGACCTGTCCCTCATTCTTTAATACAAACAAAATAAAAATGTTTTAAACAACTTTACAGCTCAAATAATGTTTTAACAGAAGAATTCATGTATGGCATCAGGATTTTTATAATTATTATAAAAAAAAAAAATCTGTATTATAATTGCATTTCAGCCCTTAAAGCTCAAAAAGTGTGACTATGCACATCCATTGTAGTTTTTTTTTTTTTTTTTTTGGAAATGGTAATAAACTATATTGGTACTGGTAGATGGTACTGAAATCTCTCCTTCATTTTGATCTTGATGGTGTCTACTTCTGTGGTGTGTTTCATTAGAGAACCCACTTCTTTACACTGTTCCTCAGTGAGGATAACATATGTCCTGAAATCAGTCTCTCTTTCTGAAGGTGGCCCATTGCTGGAAGAGTGTGAGGAACATCTATGGTTCTCTGATGATGCACTGTTCCTCTGAATGTTCTTTATTTTCCAAGTCAAGTAATCTTGTCCACTTTGAGGCTCATAATAATATTCCTTTAAAAACAAACACATCTTAAGTAATACAAAGGTGACTAACGACAAACTACTAACTTATGCCCAGTTCACACTGCACGATTTTCAAAGTTGTCAGATCACCGTTGTTTTCACACTGCACGACTATCTGGGGAGCATTCAGTTGCTGCTGTGTTCACACTGCATGATGGATCGGCGACAGGAGTTTACACACTGCATGACTTCATAATAAGAAGGATCGCCGACAACTGAATGAAATAAATAATGCAAGTGAGTTCTAGCAGAAGACTAGGAATGGTACCCCGCAAGAAGTTCCAAATGGTCTGTGCGCTGATTTGCAGCGAAAGGGTGAAAAGAAAAAAAGATTATGGAGTAGGAAATGGTTGGGGAGACACAGGGAACAAGGATTTTGCGTTCTGCAAATGAATAATTTTGCAATGTGCTGCCGCTGATGTAACTGGTATGGAAATTATGTTCATTGCATTTGTATAGAATTACACAAAAATGTTCAAATGTGTACCTCATATGCCTGTGTGTGTGTGTGTGTGTGTGTGTGTGTGTGTGTATGCACCTTCCCCTTTAAATTTCTGACTGCAATGTTGATCTTAATTTTTTAGAGACAGTGTCACTGAGGAAGAGACAGGAGTCAGAGCTAGAGGTAGCAGAGCTGAAGATGTTGAGGTTCTCTTTGGGAGTGACAAGATTGGACAGGATTAGGAACGAGTACATCAGAGGGACAGCTCATGTTGGACGTTTGGGGGTCAAAGTTAGGGAGGCCAGATTAAGATGGTTTGGACATGTTCAGAGGAGGGAGAGTGAGTATATTGGTAGGAGAATGTTGGACATGGAGCTGCCAGGCAGGAGGCAAAGAGGAAGGCCAAAGAAGAGGTATATGGATGTAATTAATGAGGATATGAAGCTAGTGGGTGCAAGTGTTGAGGATGCAGAAGATAGGGATAGGTGGAGAGAGATGATTCGCTGTGGCGACCCCTGAAGGGAAAAGCTAAAGAAGAAGAAGAAGAATGTTGATCTTAATTTCCTGTGTTTGCACCTCATCTTCCTTTTTTGCACTGTCTCTGCATGGGAGAGGTTCGTTTCTAATGAGCTCTGATTAATCCAATTACATCATTTTCTTTTAAATTACCTTTGTACATAAATCTGTCATCTAACTCATATATGATTGTGACATTATTTTTCATGTATATTTGATCATTTTTGTATTTTCATCAAGTTTTAATTGCATTACGCTTTACATTCATCTTACAGAAACAAAAAAGGGCGAATACACACGGTCTAAAATTCTATTGTGTCTTATCAGGTATGCTGTTTTGTTACAAATGTTAAATTAATTTCATTGCTTCAGTATTTTCTTTCTCTCTTCCCTTTCTACACTTTCTGCATGGGAGAGAAACGAAACAGCGAATACACACGGTCTAAAATACTATTGTGTCTTATCAGATTAAAAGAAGAGTCGAACAGTCAGCTGATGTACGCTTGGTTATTTTGTCATCAAAAACAACGATGCGGCTGGTCAAGCAAATGTTTGTTTTATTTCTGTTTGATGTCCTTGTAAAGCTTATTTATTCTATAACTATTTTTAAGACAGTTTTTTCTGATAAAAACCTATAAACTTTATTAAACTAATATTGTGCTTCAACGGATGCCATGTTTCTAATATTGTGGCCTACAACTCCTCCCCGATGTTCTGTATCCTTCTTGCTCATTGGGTGTACGTCATGAACGAGGTATTTTTCGGTCAGAATTCCTTTCACATTGCAGGATTTTGAGTCTCCGACAGGTCCAGATATTTAGCATGCCAAATATCACGGGCATCGGCGATTCTCTTCAGATTGCGTCGTTGGTTATTCACACTACGTGATTATCACTCGCGTGAGCTCCGATTTTAGGCGTTTGTCGCTAATTTCGCGAAACCTATCGGCGACTGAAAAATCAGGGCTAAAGTCGTGCAGTGTGAACTCGGCATTAAATAGGAACGTTCAATGGTAACTATTTCTTCCGCTCTATCTCCACTATCATGACAGCGTTTGCTCACTCAGTCAAAGCACACTCGGCGCATTTTTAAAATGGATTCAAGTGCATGGCTGCGGTCATGACTGAAAGAAAAAGAAGCATAATCTTATGTTAAATTATTTCACTCCAGTTAACAATGATGAAGCCTTAACAGTACAACACTCTGGCAAAGCCATAAATATGACAAAGCATCTAAAATCAAACGCCCTAAAGAGCACGGCAAAGTACAGCTGAGGCGAACAGAGGCGGTAACACAGACATGACCCCCATCTTCTGGGTTGAGGCAGCGTTCTTTAGCAGAATCCTTTCAGAGAGGCGGGCATTATACAGGTACCAAGTGGTGGTAAGGTTACTTGAATACAAAAAGTCAAGTCACATTTATTTATATACTTTTTACAATACAGATTGTTTCAGATATGAGATCTTACAGCATTTCATGGGGAGCAGAATATTACACTGCATGAACTGGACATATTAGATTAGACCTCGCAACTTGGAGGAATTAAAGGATCTGCTGCTAACATCTTGGTGGCAGATACCAGATGACCATTTGCCTAATATTGTGTTGATCCCAATTTTGCTGCCAAAACAGCCCTGACCCATTGACGCATGTACTCCACTTGATCCCTGAAGGTGTGGCACCAAGATGTTAGCAGCAGATCCTTTAAGTCCTGTAAGTTGCGAGGTGGGGCCTCCATGGATCAGACTTGTTTGTCCACCACATCCCACAGATGCTTGACTGGATTGAGATCTGGGGAATTTGGAGACCCAAGTCAACACCTCAAACTAGTTGTTGTGCTCATCAAACCATTCCTGAACCATTTCCATTTTTGCTTTGTGGCACAGTGCATTATCCTGCTGAAAGAGGCTACAATCATCATGGAATACTGTTTTCAATGAAAGGGTGTACATGGTATGCAACAATACTTAGGTATGTGTAAAAGTAACATCCACATGGGTGGCAGGGCCCAAGGATTTCCAACAGAACATTGCCCAAAGCATGACACTGCCTCCGCCGGCTTGCCTTCTTCCCATAGTGCATCCTGGTGCCATGTGTTCCCCAGGTAAGCGACACACACACACATGCACCTGGCCATACATGTGATTTAAAAGAAAACGTGATTTATCAGACCATGCCAGATTGGGCACTGAGATGCACTGTGTATTTTGACACCTTTCTGTCAGAACCAACCTTTGCTTTCCACGTGCATCGATGAGCCTTGGCTACACATGACCCTGTCCCCAGTACACCACTTTTCCTTCCTTGGACCACTTTGATAGATATTGACCACTGCTGACCTGGAACACCTCACAAGAGCTGCAGTTTTGGAGATGCTCTGATCCAGCCATCAAAATTTGTCAAACTCACTCAAATCCTTGCCCATTTGTCCTGCTTCTTACACATCAACTTATATTACACATCGATCAGCCATTACATTATGAGCACTGAAAGGTGAAAATTACACTGATTATCTCCTCATTATGGCACCTGTTAATGGGTGGGATATATTAGGCAGCAAGTGAACATTTTGTCCTCACAGTTGCTCTATAAATAATTCCTTGAGTAATTTGAATACAAAAAATCATCTAAGCCTCGTTTAGTCCATTTACTGAAACTACACACAGAGCACTGTGTTTCCCCATGGACCATTATTACTGACGCACAACCCACTAAACTGTTAAACGGCGAGGGGCGAGAAAATTAAAGAAAATGGCAGAAAGTTTTCAAAGTTTGGGATCATTTCAAACTAAAACATACAGAAAACTCTGTACAGTGTGATTACCGTAAGATTGAACTGGTGTACCACAAGAGTACAAGTTCAATACTAGTACACAATATCTCATTCGAGTCCACGGAGTCGACACAAACTTAAATCACTTAGCTTAAATCAATATGAACGTTTGCACTTAGCTTTAATCAATATGATTGCTAGTTGAAATTATGGCCCGTAAAAATGTATGTGGATTGTGGCTACATGTAGTGACTATTTAAGACCAGTATTGTGTAAATCAGTATGTTGGCTAGTTATGATGTCTCTAATTTAGCTAAGTTTTGAGAAAGCCTAAGCATCATTCATTTTGATAGCCTCACTCTCTCTCTGTCACTCACACAAACCAGTATGTAGAGAGACATTTAAGGAGGTTTATTCTCCAAATAACTCTTTCATGTTACAGAAAAATGTGTTAAAGAAATTTTATGTGTATAGACTCTTGTTCTGTTCCAAGTTACCTTCCTGTCCACTAATTTTTGCTTCTTACAAAAGCCATAAAGTCTTCCAGGAAGATAGTAAAGGCTTATGTCCTGCTTGAGCTGTAGTTAGACTGAAACATCAAAGTTACGTTGCACAACATAAATGCAATGTTTAGGTATTATTATTACTACTATTATTTTGTTTTAGGTTGTACCATGTTTACTTTTTTTTTCCAAGTAATTAAGTGTTTTTATTTATATATTTGTATTTGCATTTTGAATGTCAATTAAATGCACTAAATGGGTTTAGATTTTATTTTCATTTTTCTAAATAGAAAACAACTTAGTTGTTCATGTTAACAGACCAATCTTATTTTTTCTTGCATATTTAGTATTCCTCTTTAATAATGAAAAAGTACTTCTTTTCCAATTAATCGACGAAATAACTGGTAGAATATTCGATTAGTAAAATAATCAATAGCTGCAGCCCTAATATATATATACAGTGGGGCAAAAAAGTATTGTCAGCCACCAATTGTGCAAGTTCTCCCACTTAAAAAGATGAGAGAGGCCTATAATTTTCATCATAGGTACACTTCAACTATGAGAGACAGAATGAGAAAAAAAAATCCAGAAAATCACATTGTCTGATTTTTAAAGAATTTATTTGCAAGTTATGGTGGAAAATAAGTATTTGGTCAATAACAAAAGTTCATCTCAATACTTTGTTATATACCCTTTGTTGGCAATGACCGAGGTCAAATGTTTTCTGTAAGTCGCCACAAGGTTTTTACACACTGTTGCTGGTAGTTTGGCCCATTTCTCCATGACCTTGAAATGCTTCTTACAAAGCCACTCCTTCGTTGCCCAGGCGGTGTGTTTGGGATCATTGTCATGCTGAAATACCCAGCCACGTTTCATCTTCAATGCCCTTGCTGATGGAAGGAGGTTTTTACTCAAAATCTCACGATACATGGCCCCATTCATTCTTTCCTTTACACGGATCAGTCGTCCTGGTCCCTTTGCAGAAAAACAGCCCCAAAGCATGATGTTTCCACCCCCATTCTTCACAGTAGGTATGGTGTTCTTTGGATGCAACTCAGCATTCTTTCTCCTCCAAACACGACAAGTTGAGTTTTTACCAAAATGTTCTATTTTGGTTTCATCTGACCATATGACATTCTCCCAATCCTCTTCTGGATCATCCAAATGCTCTCTAGCAAACTTCAGATGGGCCCGTACATGTACTGGCTTAAGCAGGGGGACACGTCTGGCACTGAAGGATTTGAGTCCCTGGCGGCATAGTGTGTTACTGCTGGTAGCCTGTGTTACTTTGGTCCCAGCTCTCTGCAGGTCATTCACTAGGTCCCCCCGTGTGGTTCTGGGATTTTTGCTCACCGTTCTTGTGATCATTTTGACCCCACAGGGTGAGATCTTGCGTGGAGCCCCAGATCAAGGGAGATTATCAGTGGTCTTGTATGTCTTCCATTTTCTAATAATTGCTCCCACAGTTGATTTCTTCACACCAAGCTGCTTACCTATTGCAGATTCAGTCTTCCCAGCCTGGTGCAGGTCTACAATTTTGTTTCTGGTGTCCTTTGACAGCTCTTTGGTCTTGGCCATAGTGGAGTTTGGAGTCTGACTGTTTGAGGTTGTGGACAGGTGTCTTTTATACTGATAACGAGTTCAAACAGGTGCCATTTAATACAGGTAACGAGCGAAGGACAGAGGAGCCTCTTAAAGAAGAAGTTACAGGTCTGTGAGAGCCAGAAATCTTGCATTTTTGTAGGTAAACCATATACTTATTTTCCACCATAATTTGCAAATAAATTCTTTAAAAATCAGACAATGTGATTTTCTGGACTTTTCTTTTCTCATTCTGTCTCTCATAGTTGAAGTGTACCTATGATGAAAATTATAGGCCTCTCTCATCTTTTTAAGTGGGAGAACTTGCACAATTGGTGGCTGACTAAATACTTTTTTGCCCCACTTTTGTGTGTGTGTATATATATATATATATATATATATAAGATTTTTTTAAAGGAAATTTTTAAGCATTTTATATATATTACATCCATGGTACAACATTTTGAACGGAAATTTTTTAAACTTTTAAAATGACCAAAACATCCATTTCATACACAAAAACCGAACGGACAATTTTCCACACTAAAAAAAAAAAAAAAGGTCTGTACATTCCACAAAAACGTTTAGAGTGACCTCCCTTTACACATTAAAAAATCAAAAGGGGCACGTGTTGAAAGTAGGTGGAACCCATAGACCCCAGTAATCTGGGGAGGGAGATTCAGTGTTGACGTAGGGGGGAACTATTTGACCCCGGGGGTTGGGAGGAGATTTAGTTTAGATTTAGGGAGCCAGGAACATTTTTAGACCCGAAGCTTACACATTGGGGTTTCAGTTAGGGAGCCAAAACCCATGGGAACATTACAAACCAATTATTGGCACAGTTTTGGGTTAAGTAGAAAGGGGGGGACTACACAGCTTGGGGAGTGAGGACCAGGATCACTTTGTTGTCCAGGCAACCAGGGCAGCCATGATTGATTTCCCCCTACACAATGGACTAAATAACCCCATTACACATGGCAAAATCTCATAAAATTCACATTAGGTGCAGTGATGACACTTTCAGCATCTTTACCGGGTTTGTTTTTAGATTTACTGTTGCCCATGACTATTTCAGTGTAATGTTAGCAGTCTCTGTGTTTGGCCTTTTTTTTTTATTTTCCCTCTTGACCTGCTTTTCTGTCTGGAGAGTCTCTATGCCAAGCTCGTCAGCTTTTGGCGCCGGGTTTTCTTAAAACCTTGCGACCGCCTAATCCCCGATTAGTGCTGTGTTTTTTTAGTTTTTTTATTTCTATGGCCTTGTCCTAAGTGCCTATCCAGGTCCCCAAACTGTCGACAGATCAAGGTATAAATCCTGTCTTAACAGCCAAATTGCTAAACTTATTTATTTATTTATTTTTACTTACTTATTAATTTCTCAAATTAAAACTTTGAAATTACTTATTTTTCTTAAATCACATTATCTCACCTTCCTCACATCAAATTGTTCTGATTCCCTGAGCCCTGAGTCTCAGGCTTGAGTCCTGCCTCCCTTTTATCTAGTCACAACCAACTTCTAGTCACGCATACAGAAGATCAGAACCTCACAAACAACTTCTCTATTCTCTGCCATGCCATCCAGAAACACAGCAAATGTGGAGTTGGTGTGGGGACTATGCATGATAGATGTTTTGGGCCCAATGGGATCATAATGCCTGATTGAGGAAGCAGCAACTTTTGCTTTGGTCTGACCATCCATGTGGATGTTAGGCATCTCTTGTGTCTTGCATGCCCTACTGTATTCTATGGAAAGCTGTATGTGTGCAATTGCCCTTGTGCTTGGACTGTTGGTACAGTCAGGTGAGCACTAGCAGGTTGCAGTGGCTCGTGCAGCTACAAGAATCAGATCAGGCATCTTGAGACCTAGCAAAATGCAAAAATAGTTCTCTGCATGAGGACCTTATTACTGCAGTACTGATTATTGCATAATTATTGAATAATTATTGCAGTAATCATGCAGAATTAGGGACCATCTGGTCAATGATCCCTTGCCCTTCCTCATTGGATTTTTGTAAATACTACACAGCCTGATGAAAATGGCTTCCAGAAGCTGACAGCAGTCTGGCCACTGGCAGGAGAAGTCGTCAATGACAAAACACACCACTTCAGTATGTCCATTCCAGGAGGGAAAATGGATTTCTTCTTCTTCACCAGGTAATCTGTCCACCTGGTCCATCTCTGACACATTTTGATCATCCACAGCCTAACACAACATAGTGACTAAAATATCCATTAACAGTCTGCATTTGAGGCAGTAAAATTCAAGCTCAAAACCCCTTATTAGACGAAGTTTTCTCATTCTAGAGTCTGGGTACTTTATAGTCTGCTGAACACTGGACACTTCTGTCACGTGATTGCCAATGGCCCGAGCCACAGCCTTAAGAACAGAGGCTGAGCAAAGGTGTACCACTGTGAAACTCTTAATGCCTATCCTCTTCTCATTGCATAAATTGATAGTATTTCAAGTAGCATGGAAGGACAGCCTCCTGGCATACAGAAAATTTCTTATTTCTGCAAAATCAGTTTATCTCTCTCTTGTAATTGAAGATAACAAAAATAATCAGAAATTCTGATTTAATACAGAATTTTAAAATTTTCAAAAGTTGTCTAGGATTAAAACTACTGTAGGAAAACACACTTCAATATGCAGCAAATGGAAAATTTGAGAATATAACACAAAAAATTCAGACTATTTTAAACAAGACAGTTTGATAGCTAATCCTGTAGATAACAATATACTATATCTGATCAGTGCTTAAAATTTTCACTCACTTTCAGACTGATTTAATTTCACTAATTTCTTCTTTTAAATCATCAACTTGTGTACTAGATCCCTTACCTACATGTTTTTATAAACAGACAATACCAGATAATACAAATGATCAGTTCTTTCCTTAATACTGGCTATGTGCCTAAATCTTTTAAACTAAGGGTTATCAAACACCTGGTTAAAAAACCCGATCTCAACCCCTGCCTGCCGTCTAGCTATAGGCTTACTAAGATGTGGCCAGAAGATGCCATGGTACATCTCCAGAACCACTTCAAGCACACAAACTGGGAGCTGTTTTCAGAAGAAGCAGCTCACGCAACAAAGCCAGACCTGGAGAAATACACAGATACTGTACTCTCTTACATTAACAGCTGTGTAGGAGATGTTACAGTGGAGAACACAATAACGAGGTATGCAAATCAGAAACAGTGGATGAACAAAGAGGTAAAAAAAGCTTTCTAGAGGTAAAAAACTTCTTCAGCATACAATGTTGCCAGACATTACCTTAAGAAGGGCATAAAAACACAAAAGCCAGATATAGACATGTTGAGGACCACTTCAAGAGCTCTGACACCAGGAGGGTATGGAGAGCAATCAGGGCTCTTACAGAATACGAGCTAACCTGCTAACCCCATTTTGTTGTTTTGTACCACTGTGTACAAAGAAAGAAGCTCTTCTTTCTTCTTTACCTTAATTGTCTTTGTGTGAAGGGTTTGAAGGATTCATGGACATGGAGTATTTTGGTAAACTTGGATGTTTGGATGTGGTTGCCCCATACTCTCACATATTCACTTGTGGTTGTTGATAGTGGAGTGGTTGGCTGCTTTATGTTGCAGGAAGCCCTCATGTCTGTATCACCCTCTGGCTCTCCTTTTTATTTATAGATAGTCTTGCTAGAGTCTCTGCCTGCTCTTTGCACACAATGGACAGCTCTGGAATTGAGAGACCAATCCAAATTTTTATTAAATCAGCATGTTTACATGTATGACAGCCATTCCATTGCAGTGTCTGATGAACTCCAACACAAGCACACCTCATTGTACTTAATAAAGTACTGATTAGGTGATCACCTAAACCAAATCTTATTTGAGTACAAAAACCACTACTGTTGTCATCAATATCCTCTTCCCATAGGACCAGTCGGATGGCCAAAACAGTGCTAGTAGTACCTCAAAAATAATTGGGGTCAAATAATAACTATTGACCATGCCAAAAGAGTTTTGAATGAGGAAAAGACTTTTGGCTTTACTGGCAGAGGGATACAGTGAGTGATAGGTTGATTCCATCCTTACCATTTCAAAGATAGTGGTTCATAAGAACAGACATTGGAAACAATAAAGCTACAGACCGGCAGAGTGAGAACATGACTCACCACTAACCTAGATGAACACCAACTCCTTTGAATGTCACTCAACAGCTGTAGGATGACATCATGTGACCTATAAAAAAAATGGCAAATGGCAGCTGGGGTGAAGTGCATGCCAAGGACAGTTCGAAAAAGGCTCCTTAGAGGCAAGACTGAAGTCATGCAAAGCTAGAAAAAAGTGCTTTATCAATGAGAAGCAAAGAGCCAGGCTGAGGTTTGTAATAGACCATAAGGATTGGACTGTAGTGTACTGGAGTAGGGTCATTTTCTCTGATGGGTCAAATTTTCAGCTTTACCTGGTCATGTAATGGTCATGTAATGGTGGTCTCGCACCCACTCTGAAATTTGGTGGAGGATTGGGGATGATCTGGGGGTGTTTCATCAATATTGTAATCAGGCACATTCATCTTTAACATTCATCAAAACAATATTGTCCTGGAAGAAATGTTCCCCTTCTGCCCTGACAATGTTCCCACCACATCAAGACCCTGTCATGCCAGCCCATGACAGCCCAGCAATGGGCTCCCTTTTGAGTCTGTTTCCTCCTCAAGTTGTCTCAGGGCAGTTTTCCTTGCCACTGTTGCCTCAGGCTTGCTCAACAGGGGTAAATATAAATCTATTAATCTAACTATTAAACTTTGTAATTTTTATTCAGAATTTTTATTTCTGTAAAAAATGCTATCCATTGTGAAAAGTGCTATACAATTAAAGTAGAATTTAATTAACTTGGAATAACCTTTAGAAAAAAAAGGTTATCTGTTTTCAGACAGACAATAAAATAAGGGCTTCAAAATTAAAAGTTTTTTTTTGCAATATGCCACAAATATGTGACAGTATTTTTAGGATGACCTCAATATGAACACCATTTATCGGTGAAAGGCAAATTGGTTGGAAACAAGCAGCAAAGCTCGCAATCATCTTTTTACGTATTTTGACCCTGTCATTAAAAGAACAGTAAAAGAACAGTCCAAAGAACAGGACTGAGGAATGGTAATTTCCAAGTGTTCTGAATTTAGTTGAACAAGGTTGAATCACATTTGCACAAATTTGATCAATGATGTTAGCTTCTTATTTGCTAAAAGAATGCTAAAATATAAAAATACTAAAAGCCCCTCTCAACTGTACAGGAGGAAACACCCAACTCTCACCATGCAACACAATGCTTGATTCCTGCTGTGTGCTTGTGAGAGCACAGATAGCTTTGAAGATGAAGAGAAACTCTCTCCCGCAGACTATGTTGCATTGTTCGTCAGAAAGGAAGAGTAAAAAATAAAACCTGCGTAGAGGGAGGTAGGTTAATATGGTGAAATCTAACAACTCTCTACATGTATTGCAGCCAGCTAGTTAATTAATTGCTATAGCTATTAATATAACAAGTTAATGAAAATCAGCTGTGTGTCAGATAAGCTACATGTTATTTTAACTGTTCTTATTATTAGTCCTAAGCAACAATGTTTACAAGGTTGTTCACAAATGAAGTTTTAATCAATTACATTATGCATTCATTTGGACTGTTTAATGGCCTATATTATGTTACATATATTGTTATATATTCTGTTTATAAATTGTTGCAATCAGATAGATAGATAGATAGATAGATAGATAGATAGATAGATAGATAGATAGTTTTTTTTTTATTAAATTTGTAATATTTCATACATTTTTTAAAAAATATTTTTCTTTTTTAATATATAATATATATATGTATATACATATATAGATTTACTATACTATATATCAAGTTAGATTTACTAACTTGAAAATATGTTCTGACGTCCAGATCTTCATCGTGTCTCGTGTTCGCCTTTGAAGACTTGACCGGCAAATTCTTTCCTCTTATTCTTCGTTTTGATGCAGCCATCGGTAAGGTGTATCGCCACCTCTTGGACGGGGTGTGCTGCGCTTTTCGGCTGATTTTATTCTTTAATTCAAATCGACAGTTTCGGATGAAGCTACTCAAATTTAGATTAATGAGTACTTCATATACTCCAGTACTTCAGTACTACAGATTTTGGATTGGACATTGATGGGTTGAAGAGCGAATGGATATGTGTTTTTTTTTAATTTTTATATATATATATATATATATATATATATATATATATATATATATATATATATATATATATATATATATATATATATATATATATATATATATAAAATATACATATATATAATTACACATATCCATTCCAAAATCTGTAGTACTGAAGTACTGCAGTATATGAAGTACTCATTAATCTAAATTTGGGTAGCTTCATCCGAAACTGTCAGTTTGAATTAAAGAATAAAATCAGCCGAAAAGCGCAGCACACCCCGTCCAAGAGGTGGCGATACACCTTACCGATGGCTGCATCAAAACGAAGAATAAGAGGAAAGTATTTGCCGGTCAAGTCTTCAAAGGCGAACACGAGACACGATGAAGATCTGGACGTCAGAACATATTTTCAAGTTAGTAGTGAATGTTGCTTTATGCCAGTTAAATCGTTCGTTACATGACTAATAGATGTTTATACAGATTGTGTATTATAGCTTCCTGGCTAACTCAAACTTTTCGACCTTGGTTTTCATGTGACCATTGATTTAAGAAGCTAACAACCGTTAGCCACATACTTGCACACATTTATTTATATATATATATATATATATATATATATATATATATATATATATATATATATATATATATATATATATATATATATATATATATATATTGTGTGTGTGTGTGATAGATGGGGAGAGAGAGAGAGAGAGAGAGAGAGAGAGAGAGAGAGAATAACTCTTACTATAGCTCCGTTAACTTTTTTTTGGGGGGGGAGTGGAAACATTTTTAGCATGCCAAGCGGCTCCAGTTACCCAAAAGCTTACCAAAGTGAGTTCCATTTAAGGGGGCTACTAATTGTTTTTTTAATAGGTTGTCTTAAACAGTTGTTTTGGCATGTTAAATATGAATGTTTTGTGTTAAATAACCTGGATGGGTTTCTGTTGCCATAATGTGTTTTACCGCTGCGAATTGTGCGTTAAATATGTATTTCATCAGTGTCTCATAAATTAAGGAATTAAGCCGGATAACCTTTCACCGCAGTGTGGTACCTTCAGTCTCTTGCAATCGTATTGCGCCATTGTAACCTTTCATACTTAAGCCCTGATTTCTGATCCCAATTAATCCCATCTCGTGACGCATATACACGTTAACGCAGAATTATAAATAGGGTTTTATACTTCGGAGTTCGTCACGAGTGGTGGATCATGGGTAAATGTGACATGCAGGGCACAGTCCTCTCACGAGCTATCTACGCATTGTGCGTCTGTTCGGTGACCTGGGTTGGGCGAATGCTGATTGGTTGGCGGGGAGGCTTCACAAGTGTTGGATTCGTAGTTGTGACATTTGTTCGTCGTGTTTAATCAAATTCTCATTAATATGAACTATACTTAATTATTTATATGGTTTACATTTATGGAAAACTGTTCTTTGTCATTTAATCCTGCATGATTGCCAACTTTTGTATTTCTTTTAAATCACGTGACGTTTCTTTAATAAATATAATTATATTCATGTTATCTTCTGTTTATTACTCTGGTAATTCACTGTCCGTGCCCATTATATCCTCAGATTCTTGTTCTTGGCTGACAAAAGTTGAAACTAATGTGGTCTTCTGGTGTTGTAACCCATCCACCTCAAGGATTAATGTGTTGTGCATTCTGTGATGCTTATATGCTCACCACAGTTATAGAAACTGCTTTTTTTGTGTTACTTTTAGTTTCCTGTTTGGTCGCTGTCCTCTGATCTCTCTCCTCTTGAAGGCGTTTTAGCCTGCTGACCCTCTGCATACAGGATTTTTTTCTTTCCACCATTTGGTGTAAACTTTAGAGACTGTTGTGGGAGAAATTCCCAGGATAGGTTTCTAAAATAGTCAACCATGCTTTGCATAAAATTGATGAAATCACACTTTTTCTCCATCATGATGTATTTATAAACTGGAGCTTTTGACCTGTACCTGGGTGATTTTATCCATTGCACTACTACATTTGGACATTAGACAGACATTTGGAAGCTCTATTTTATGGACCGTGTATGAATGGAATGTGGTACGTGTTAGTTACCTGGCTATGTGCCCCAGTTATTCTAATTTATTCTTAAATATACATATGCCATGCATCATTGCATACAGCTTTTGTTTATTTATTAATAAGAATTAAATAAATAGATAATATTAATTATGTATTATGTGAATTAATTTGTAATTATTTATATATTTTTCAATTAACAAATCACTATTTCTTCAGTAACTTCCAGGTCATGTGACCCAAAATTTGTACCAAAATAATCTAATTGGACAAACCCCTACAAGGTACACCTTTTTGTATCCCAAGATATGTCTTCACTGATTTTTATTTAAACTTTTATTTAAAAAAAACATTTGTTCAATACGTTCTAGGTCATGTGACCCTGTGACCCCAAACTAGTACCAAAATAATCTACTTGGACACCCACACAAGGTACACCTCTTGGTATTCCAAATCTGATAATTCTGGTTTATACATATTTTTTACTGATTACCCTAATTTTCTTTCAATTCTGTAAAGCTGTTTTGTGACAATGATCAATGTTAAAAGCGCTATATAAATTAAAATGGCTTTGAAAATGTTTTCTTTGATTTTTATTTATTTATTTTTATTGTCACAAAGCAGCTTTACATAATCAAAAGAAGATTAGGTGTGTGAGAAAATATGTATAAACCAGAATTATCAGATTTGGAATACCAAGAGGTGTACCTTGTGGAGGTGAACAAGTAGATTTTTTTTGGTACTATATTGGGGCCACAGGGTCACATGACCTGAAAGGTATTGAAGAAATAGTGATTTATTAAAGTAAAAATTTAAATACAAATTAACTAAGCCATATTTTGGGACACCAAGAGTTGTACCTTGTGGGGGTGTCCAAGTAGATTATTTTGGTACTAGTTTGGGGTCACAGGGTCACATGACCTAGAAGCTACTGAAGAAATATTGGTTTGTTTGTTTTTTAAATAAAATAAAAATCAGTGAAGACACATTTTGGGATAACAAGAGGTGTACCTTGTGGGGGTTTTCAATTATATTATTTTGGCACTAGTTTTGGGTCACAGGTTCACAAGACCTGGAAGTTACTGAAGAAATAGTGATTTTTTTAATTTTTATTAAAAAATATATATAAAAAATTACAAATTAATTCACTTGATACATAATATCTATTTATTCAATTCTTATTCATAAATAATCAAAAGCTGTATGCAATGATCATGGCATATGTATATTTTATAAATTAGAATAACTGGGGCACGTAGCCAGGTAAGTAACAAGTACCACATTTCATTCGTGCAGAAATTTGTCGATGGTCCATAAAATACCGCTTCCAAATGTCTGTCTTATGTCTGAATATCAAACTAATTTCACTGCGGTGCAGGATTACAGGTATTCCTAATAAATTGTGACGGTGGGTGTGTGTAAATGGACGCCATTACACGGATTCAAAAGTGAAGCCAAAGTGTCGGAGGCCCTTTGGTGGCTGGCTGCGATACCATTTTAATCCCTGCTCTTAACATGTTATTTGAACTGAAATCCCTATAGCCACATTCCAAAATCTAGTGGGCTTTTACAAGAGTAAAGATGAACTAAATCTGATTCAGTTTTTAAAAATCATTTTTGAAGTTTTGTGTGAAATTCAAACTTCTTTGTATGTTTATTTCACCTTTACCAAACAAATTTACAACAAAAATATTTTTAAACATTTTCTTTACAGCCACCCATGGGAGACTGTCACCAAAGCAGCTATGCAGAAGTACCCCAACCCAATGAACCCTAGTGTGTTTGGAGTAGATGTGTTGGACCGAAGAGTGGACCAGCAAGGGCGGCTTCACAGCAAACGCTTACTCAGCACAGAATGGGGCCTTCCGTCTATAGTCAATTCAGTAAGACCATCTTCTCAATTCTTGTACATGTTTTGTCATTATTAAGTCACAATTAATCTATAGTTCAGAATCAGGTTTACTAATTCATTATTCCTTAAAAACTTTGTTGGCCATCATTTAGTACAAAACCTGTTTGACATTTCATTCTGTTTCAATAGTAATTGTGGCAAGTTTCTTAAAGCTTGGTGCATTTTGTGTTCACACATTTGGTTGTGATGAATATAATACACAAAAAACCATGGATTTTTAATTCTGTTTTAAGTAGCAATAGGTATATTTATAATTAATTCTTAAAAATATATATTTTTAAAGCTAGGTGGGTGTTCTGATCAAATTTAGTTCACAAATAGCCATTCAGCTGAAAATTCTATCTTCCACGATCTATTATTAAATTTTTGCTACCTGTTAATGTAATGGCTTACTTTTTCTTTCTTTCCTTCCACAGATCATTGGTAATGCACGTGCATGTACATATGTTCAAGAGCATTCACTTGTGGACCCCAAAGAGAAGACTTTGGAACTTAAGTCTTCAAATGTATGAAGTCTATTTTACACCTATCAAAATCGAACGCACAGTTATGTAATTGCAGTAAAGAGCTGAGGGCTAAAATGTGCTCATATTGGGTCAATAGCATAATGCATACCTTCTTAAACATGCACACTATTAGTTCTTTGTATTTTCAGTAGGAGACCTGCAAATATGAAATATACATTTTCTCTGTATGTTTATGTTCCCAGATTACATTTACCAACATGGTGTCTGTAGATGAAAGACTTGTCTACAAACCACATCCAGATGACCCATTAAAGTAAGACCTGGTTATTTGATGTGTAAAATTGCACAAAATTCATATTTCTGAGTTTGGGTATGCTCCTTCTTTTTGCATGATTGTGAGGAAGCATAGATATGCCCATTCAACATTTGTAACTCCTCATAATAATCATAATCCTACTTCAGTGGCAACCACAAATAATGCTACATTTGCTATGAGCTTAACAAGCCATTTGAATTGTTCAACACCTCTGACGATCACTAATTAAATATCTAGATGGCTAAATGCATCTATTTTAGGTCAAATATTTGCTGCATGTTTTAACTTATAATTGAAATGTCTGATTCCAATATACATTGATCAGGCATAACATTATGACCAGTGGCAGGTGAAGTGAATAACACTGATTATCTCCCCATCATGGCACCTGTTAGTGGGTGGGATATATTAGGCAGCAAGTGAATATTTTGTCACTAAATTTGATGTTAGAAGCAGAACAAATGGCCAAGCGTAAGTATTTCATCGAGTTTGATGAGGGCCAAATTGTGATGACTAGACGACTGGATCACATTGATGCACGTGGGGAGCAAAGGCTGGCTCCCCAGGGGGGAGGGGGGCACCAGGATGCACTTTGGGAAGAAGGCAAGCCGGTGGAGGCAGTGTCATGCTTTGGGCAGTGTTCTGCTGGGAAACCTTGGGTCCTGCCATCCATGTGGATGATACTTTAACGCGTACCACCTACCTAAGCATTGTTGCAGATCATGTACACCCTTTCATGGAAACGGTATTTCCTGATGGCTGTGGCCTCTATCAGAAGGATAATGCACCCTGCCACAAAGAAAAAATGGTTCAGGAACGGTTTGCTGAGTGTAATGTCTTTGTTCCAGTGATGCTTAAAAACAGCTTCAAGTCAATATTTAATTATAAAATGTTTCATATAAAATGTTAAGTCAAAGGCTTTTATAGAGTTTTGAGGTTTTATTTAAACTTATTTAATGCACCATACTTTTGTGAACACGGTTATGAGGTAAAGCAATCAATTAGTTTATTTTACGAAACACAAATACAAAATCAATGTGAAGTGAACTTGGGAAGCTTTGAAGGTAAATGCACTTAATGGTAAAGGCCTCAGGATGTGTGATGGAAAAGCATTCCCCTTGTTGTTTTGTGCCCCCCTTTTTATTTATACCCCTCAACCTTTTTAAGGTATATCATGACCAAAGCACCAAATGGAAGTGATGCAGTGTAGATAGAACCTCCAGCCATGTAGCTCAATATGTTCTGAATATTAATTTGGTTTCTCAGATTAAGTTGGTGGGAACAAGACACCTTGCAAACGAGATTTTCTCAGTATGTTAATGTGTATGCATTGCAAACTATAAAACTATACATCTATTTCACCATGAAATATGTTTTAGATGTGCGACAAACATGTCCTGAGGGCAGAGTAACAACTTCCTCAGCAGAGCATGGAGGTGATGTCCTTCATGAAGCCAGAGTTGGTGGGGACTCCTTTTTTTAAACTAGGGAATATAAGCAAAACGATTCATGGATCAGAACCTGATAAGAAAATGCCTGAACCTGCAACATGACATGGCACATAAATAACAACAAATAATCAAAAACAAATACAAAATAGGTGCACATAATCATGAAAACTGGGCAATATAGCAATGATAGGACAAGGGGGGAAGACTTTGACAATGAAGTCAATGATCACAACAAAAATCAGAAGGCCTGTTTACATTGAAAGCTGTGCCATGAAAGGGAAAATTACAATTTATAAATTACATACAGACAATACCTGTTCTGTGATTTGAGGTTTGAATATATGAATGCAATTTTTCCACTTGTCTATCATCTAAGTGCAATTTGCACTTAAGTAAGCGTTTTGGCTAATGAAATAAATTTAGAGTTTGAAATATGAAGCACCCCCTGACCGAGCCACATGTATGTATATTGAATACACGTGTTAATGTTATCTTGTCATGAGCCCTGAACTACCGAGCAATGCCTAACATACTTAACATATTGTCTTGAAATTAGGTGAAACAAGCAAAATACAATTACAAAACTTTGCAAAATGCAAGTCACACAATTGCATGAGTCACATATGATGCAGAGTACTCTATACACCTGATTTTTAAACCAGTGGCCTATAAAATGTAATAACCTTAAGTGTACTCATGGTGTTTCATATGATTTTACAGGACTGTGCTGACCCAGGAGGCCATCATCTCTGTGAAAGGAGTCAGTTTGAGCAGCTACCTAGAGGGACTTATGGCAAACACTATCTCAACTAATGCAGGAAAGGTTGGGATAATTGGCTTTAGTCCTCTACTGTTTTGCTACTCTACATGTTGTGATTGTCCACATTTGGATGCAAAGTAAGGTTGGTTGTAAATGCTGTGTTTGGGTCCGTTTGCAAATTGAGACTTAAAAGCAAGTGTTAAAAATTATATATAAGACTTTTAATTTGTGTAATACCGATTCATTGATTTGCAAATTTTCAAGACTCTTATGGAAGTAATATCGAGGACCGTTACGTCGCCCGGACTGGCGTCACCGGGGCCCCACCCTGGAGCCAGGCTTGGGGTTGGGGCACGCAGGCGAGCGCCTGGTGGCCGAGTCTTTGCCTGCGGTACTCGGCCGGGCACAGCCCGAAGAAACGACGTCGGCCCACCTTCCCGTAGGCCCACCACCCGCAGGAAGGAGCATAAGGGTCCGGTGCAATGTGTTTTGGGTAGCGGTCATGGGCGGGGGCCCCGGCAACCCAAACCCTGGACAAAGAATCTGGCTTTTGGGACATGGAATGTCACCTCACTGGGGGGGAAGGAGCCCGAGCTGGTGAGGGAGGTTGAGCGGTACCGGCTAGAGATAGTCGGGCTTGCCTCCACACACAGCCTGGGCTCTGGAACCCAACTCCTTGAGAGAGGTTGGACTCTCTTCTTCTCTGGAGTGCCCCATGGTGAGAGGCGTCAGGCTGGGGTGGGCTTGCTTATAACCCCCCAGCTCAGCCGCCATGTGCTGGAGTTTTCCCCGGTAAACGAGAGCGTTGTTTCCCTGCGCCTTCGGGCCGGGGATAGGTGTCTCACTGTTGTTTCGGCTTATGGGCCGAATGGCAGTGTGAAGTACCCAACCTTCTTGGAGACCCTGCGAGGGGTGCTGGAAGGTGCTCCGACTGGGGACTCCATAGTTTTGCTGGGGGGGGACTTCAACGCCCATGTGGGCAACAACAGTGATACCTGGAGGGGCGTGATGGGGAGGAACGGCCCCCCTGATCTGAACTCGAGTGGTGTCCTGTTGCTGGACTTCTGTGCTAGTCACAGCCTGTCCATAACGAACACCATGTTCAAGCATAAGGGTGTCCATCAGTACACGTACCAGGACACCCTAGGCCGGAGATCAATGATCGACCTTGTGATCGTGTCATCTGACCTTCGGCCACATGTCTTGGACACTCGGGTAAAGAGAGGGGCGGAGCTGTCAACTGATCACCACCTGGTGGTGAGTTAGATCCGCTTGTGGAGGAGGATGCCGGACAGACTTGGCAGGCCCAAACGAATCGTGAGGGTCTGTTGGGAACGTCTTGCTGATCCTTCTGTTAGGGGGGTCTTCAACTCCCACCTCCGGGAGAGTTTCAACCAGATCCCGAGGGAGGTTGGGGACATTGAGTCTGAGTGGACCATGTTCTCCACCTCCATTGTTGACGCAGCCATCCGGAGCTGTGGCCGTAAGGTCTGTGGTGCCGGTCGCGGCGGCAATCCCCGAACACAGTGGTGGACACTGGAAGTAAGGGATGCCGTCAAGCTGAAGAAGGAGTCCTATCGAGCCTGGTTGGCTCGGGGGACTCCGGAGGCAGCTGAGGCATACCGGCAGGCCAAGCGAACTACAGCCGTGGTGGTCTCGGAAGCAAAAACTCGGGTCTGGGAGGAGTTCGGTGAGGCCATGGAGAAGGACTATCGGACGGCCTTGGGGAAATTGTGGCAGACCGTTCGGCGCCTCAGAAGGGGTATATAGCTCTCTGCCAACACTGTTTATGGTGGAGGTGGAGAGTTGCTGGTCTCGACTGGGGATATTGTCGGACGGTGGAAGGAATACTTCGAGGATCTCCTCAACCCTACTGACACGCCTTCTGTAGAGGAACCAGAGGCTGAGGACTCAGAGGTAGATTCATTCATCACCCAAGCTGAGGTCACTGAGGTAGTTCAGTAGCTCCTTGGTGGCAAGGCACCGGGGGTGGATGAGATTCGCCCTGAGTACCTTAAGTCTCTGGATGTTGTGGGGCTGTCTTGGCTGACACGTCTCTGCAACATAGCGTGGCGGTCAGGGACAGTGCCTCTGGACTGGGCGACCGGGGTGGTGATCCCTCTTTTTAAGAAGGGGGACCGGAGGCTGTGTTCCAACTATAGGGGGATCACACTCCTCAGCCTCCCAGGGAAAGTCTATTCCAGAGTACTGGAGAGGAGAGTCCGACCATTAGTCGAACCTCAGATACAGGAGGAGCAATGCGGTTTTCGACCTAGTCGTGGAACACTGGACCAGCTCTATACCCTCCACAGGGTGCTCGAGGGTTCGTGGGAGTTTGCCCAACCAGTCCACATGTGTTTTGTGGACTTGGAGAAGGCTTTCGACCGTGTTCCTCGTGGCATTCTGTGGGAGGTGCTCTGGGAGTACGGGGTCCGTGGCCCTCTGTTAAGGGCTGTTCGGTCTCTATATAACCGGAGCAGGAGCTTGGTTCGCATTGCCAGCTGTAAGTCAGATCTGTTCCCGGTGCATGTTGGGCTCCGACAGGGCTGTCCTTTGTCACCGGTTCTGTTCATTGTTTTTATGGACAGAATTTCTAGGCGCAGCCAGGGGCTGGAGGGAGTCCGGTTTGGGGACCATAGGATTTCATCGCTGATTTTTGCAGATGATGTTGTCCTGTTGGCCTCTTCAGGCCTGGACTTACAGCATGCACTGGGGCGTTTTGCAGCTGAGTGTGAAGCGGCTGGGATGAGGGTCAGCACCTCCAAATCCGAGGCCATGGTTCTCGACCGGAAAAAGGTGGCTTGCACTCTTCAGGTTGGCGGGGAGGTCCTTCCTCAAGTGGAGGAGTTTAAGTATCTCGGGGTCTTGTTCACGAGTGAGGGAAGGATGGATCGTGAGATTGACAGACGGATCGGTGCAGCGGCAGCAGTAATGCAGTCTATGTACCGGTCTGTTGTGGTGAAGAAGGAGCTGAGCCGGAAAGCGAAGCTCTCGATTTACCAGTCAATCTACGTTCCTACTCTCACCTATGGTCATGAGCTCTGGGTCATGACCGAAAGGGTAAGATCCCGGATACAAGCGGCCGAAATGAGCTTCCTCCGTAGGGTGGCAGGGCGCTCCCTTAGAGATAGGGTGAGGAGCTCTGTCACCCGGGAGGAGCTCGGAGTAGAGCCGCTGCTCCTCCACATCGAAAGGGGGCAATTGAGGTGGCTCGGGCATCTGTTTCGGATGCCTCCGGGACGTCTCCCTCCGGGACGTCTCCCTGGAGAGGTGTTCCGGGGATGCCCCACCGGAAAGAGGCCCCGGGGAAGACCCAGGACACGCTGGAGAGACTACGTCTTTCGGCTGGCCTGGGAATGCCTCGGGGTCCCTCCGGAAGAGCTGGAGGAAGTGGCTAGGGAGAGGGAGGTCTGGGCATCCCTACTTAGACTGCTGCCCCCGCGACCCGGCTCCGGATAAGCGGAAGACAATGAATGAATGAATGAATGAATGATTTGCAACATTGCAATTAGCTTTTTTAAAAAAAAACAAACATGTTTGTACTTATTTGTTTTTAGATAAAATTTAAGATTTTGCCTCAGTTAGTGCTGGGATGAAGAAAAATGTTTTCACATATTGCTGTAGGCTGGTGCTGGACCAAAACGCTTATGCTGAAATAATTTAGATACAGTTGGTTTTCATTCTGCTGGTATGCTGTTATTTCTTTCAAATTCACATGATCTGATCCTGTCCCCAATCAGCATTGTGTTTGTTGGTCAGTTGGTTGATTTGATTGCAAAACGCTGAAAAAATCACTTTAGGCTCCTCTTTTCAACAGCATGACAGTTGGAAATGAGTAGACATGAATTGTGGCTTATATTATGGCTTCCATGACCTGTGGTGTGTTCTGGTGTTTTTCTATCTCACGCAGGGCCGTGAAGCAATGGAGTGGGTTATCAGGCGTCTGAATGCAGAGATCGAGGAGCTAACAATTACAGCAAGAGGCACGATGCGGACACCCATGGCTGCAGCAGTTATAGAAAAATGAACTTTTCATGTTTTTGCATTCTTTAACATCTCTCTTTTGCGGACCACTTCAGTGCATCTTTTCTTATTCTATTGTACATCCTATGCTGTGTTTTGCGTTTGTGGAGTTCTCTCCAGCTCCCTTGTGTAATTGACTCTATATTAGAGCCTAGAGGGACACAAATAGAAAAAGCATATCTATGCTTTTGTTTAATATTGAAAACAGTATGTTAGTGCTGAAGAACAAGCAAGATGTGGTTTTGTGTTGCTTATTTAACAGGTGATTGCACACCTTTACTCTGAGGTTGAAGTTAAGTGTGATCATATCAAGCAGTCATTATTTTTATGCTATATTGTGTGTGTTTGGAAGGGGAGAGAGAGAGAAATATTTTATTTATTAATTTTTTTATATACATTTTTCCAGCACAAAATGCTAACTTCCTGGGATAGCTATTAGCTTTTGTTCATTATAAAGTTGCTGTTTTGTGCACATTTATTTTTAAGGTAACAAGTGTAGTAATATTTCCATTATTTATGTGGTGTACTGCGGTCAATTTAGGTGTGTCCCTCAAGGTCACTTTCTAAGTAAAACAGAAATCAGGCTGCTGTTCTTTTAGCATGCTTGTGGGTTCAGAGGAAAATAAGGAAATTTAATTGAGTGCCAATTTGCTCTTTTTTTATTCATAGTTCCCCTTTTTAGGCTTTATTTTAAATCATGGACACCGATATACATATCAGTTCTCATGCCAGTCAGTTTTTTTTCCCTCTGAGCTCTACCACTAATTTTCCTGACTTAACCATCCATTCACAAAATGGCAAGCCATTATGTTTCCATTAGCACGAAGGGCTATGCTGCTTCTGTAAGCATAGCATTTGAAACAAATGTGAATACTTGGTTTATTGCAATTAAAAGGACAGTGTTCTTCAGATATTTTGATATACTGCCATTTTGTAAAAGGAGGTCTCTGTAAAAGTAGGTTTGTAAAAAGGTGGCACTTCCAATGTAATTGCTTAATACCGAAATATCAACCGCGCACATCATGCTAAATCCAACACATATGCAATTGCTTTCTCTGAAAATCTTATTGAAGTCTCTTATGTGGGCCTTCTCCTAACTGTTGCCACAAAGCACACAATTCTAGAGGATGCCTTTGTATGCTGTAGCATTACTTTGTTGGAACAAAAGAACTTAGTACAAACCTGTTCTAGCATGACATTTCTCTTGTGCACACAGCGAGGTCTATGAAGACATGGCTTGTCAAAGTTGTGAAAGAACTTGTGGCCAGCATAGGGCCCTGACCTTGTGCCCCAGGTGTTCTTGCTAGTTATGCATGATTTAATGCTTTTGTGGCAGAATGGGCCAATCACTGCAGCCATTTTCCCAAATCTAGGAAGCCTTCTCAGAAGAGTGGATATTATTAACTGGAAATGGGGAATTCAATCTGGAATGGAATGTTCAAAAAGCACATGGGTGTTCTGAAACCTTTGGCCATAAAGTTTAATTTAATGCATTGTAGGAATTCTGAAACTTAATTTTCATCTGGGAACAGCTATAGCTGCACTAAATCAATGCACCTGTTTAAATGTTAATCATTAATTTCAAGGTGTAAATGTTAATGTTAATTTTAATCATGAGATTGTGTACTGTAAGGACTCAACAAAGTGCATGCATATTTGCTCTTTGTGGAACTTAAATATAGTAGTGGAGGGTCTTGCTTTAAATAAAATGAAACACTCAAAGGCCATTATTCCACAATTAAGGGGACAGATTCAGAAATATACACACATGCGGGTTGATTGTATTTCCACTCCTTTTACTACCATTGTTGGTTGATCTGAACAAAAAACAGTCACAAAAAGGACAGTGCAAAAATTAATTCAGTAATATTTTCATACAATTTGCAACAAATATTTTAATCTACTGTGCATATTAACACATAACATTACAACAGTGATCATTTCACATTTTAAGTGTCGCAAAACAGTACTGTTTCATAAATTGCTCATGACATTCTGTACCTTCTATATGACATCTATTGAGGAGTCTATGAGGAGAAATGTATTGGTGTGATATGGTCAGGGAGAACTTCCTCTTTGAAGTCCGGGTTTGGATGTGACTCAAATGCTAGCCATCTTATTCGGAAGAGATAGCAGTTTGTCCTGTACTAGTCTAGGTAATATCGCCAAGACATATTTGAAAGACGTGTGGATAATAATCAAGTATTCATTGGTGTATGAACATGCAATTAGAGGGTAGAAATATAAAAAAAAATATTAATGGGTTAAAAAATGTATGTGTATTTCATACAATTGCTACTAGACTTTAGGTTTTAAGCAAATTCAAGAAATATATTTCTTGGAGGATAAATCTTGATGGGCCACAAAATCATTTAAGAACATGGGCAACTAATGTTGATGTAAAAGTGCAAAATACATCTAATTAAATATTGATATGTATATTCCACAAATATGTATATTTCACATACACTGTATTGCCAAAAGTTTTGGGTAGTCTGTTTTTGCATGCACATGAACTTTTATGACTTTGCATTCTTTCACAAATGTTTGTAGAAGCAGTCTGCATGCCTAGGTGCTTGATTTCATACACCTGTGACCATGGAAATGAATGAAATACCTGAATTAAATTATTTGGAGAGGTGTCCCATAACTTTTGGCAATATAGCGTATGTATAATTTCAAATATGTACTGTATATTTAAATTAGTTTATATGTAAATTTAAAAAATGTATATTTCACATTCCAAAGGCTTTAACAATTGCTAAATATATATGTGATTTTTATATTTTGAAATTTGCCGATGTAAATGATCCATCTCAGAAACTCTAAATACCAGACAAATGTGCCTTTTATAGCTTACTGGACACTGTAGGGGTGAGTGCCATGTCTTTTTGGAGCATGCCTTTTTCATGTCACATATGCATGTCTCGTGACTCCTCTCTGCTGCTACATCATGTAAATCTTGATGGGCCACAAAATCATTTAAGAACATGGGCAACTAATGTTGATGTAAAAGTGCAAAATACATCTAATTAAATATTGATATGTATATGGGCTGCAAATATAGAAGAAAAGAATAGTGTCTGGCTGTTGTGGTGTGGCTGGATGGATGGATGGAATTTTACTGTGATTGCAAAGTACAGGTACATAGCAGCGAAATGCTGTTTAGCATCTATCAGAAATGCAAATAGTAGAAATTGTGCAAATGAACGAGTGCAGAAAAATATGTAAATATGTACATCAGTAAATAAGATTATGTCAGAATGAGCATAGAGAGGTATGTGCAAGTTGTAAAGAGTTAAGTGTAATTATATATTGTGGAAAATGTGTGCATTATGTACATTGTATGTACAACAGTAACAGAAATAATATAGTGTATATACAGATAGTATATCCATATATTGAGAGAGAGATAGGTAGATAGCTAGCTCGATGTAATCTATGAAATTAAGAATATGTATATTGTATTATACAGAGAAAGTATTATAGTTATAATTATATTGTAGCAGAATGTACAGGGTGAAGCAGAACTGCAAGGTGGTGAAGTGTAGGTTCTGGTGCAGATGGACGTATCTCCTGGATGGAAGGAGGTTGAACAGTTTGTGAGTAGGGTGAGAGGAATCCTTAATGATTTTGGGTGCTCTGCAGACATCTACTGTGGTGAAGAGATTCAATGGCAGGTAGTTGGGAGCCGATGATGCGTTTTCAAGATGTTTGTCAAGCTTGTCAAGATGCTCTCAATAATGCAGCGGTAAAAGTTGGACAGGATCTTGTGGGATAGGTGAACTTTCTTTAGTCTTCTCAGAAAGTAAAGACGCTGATGCGCCTTCCTAACCAGAGTTGAGGTGTTCAGATGCCAAGACAAATCCTCAGAGATGTGGACACTAAGGAACTTAAGGCTGGCGACATGGTCTACTTCAGACCTGTTGATGTAGATGGGGGAGTGTCTACTGCTGTTAGATTTCCTGAAGTCTCTAGTGAGCTCTTTGGTCTTCATGGCACTGAGGGTGAGGTTGTTCATGGAACACCATGCTGACAGGCTTTGGATCTCCTCCCTGTAGGCCGATTCATCGTTGTTGCTGATTCAGCCAACAACTGTGATATCATCTGCATATTTGATGAAGATGTTGGAGTTATGCCACGGAACACAGTCATGGGTGAACAGGGAGTAGAGCAGTGTGCTCAGCACACAGCCTTGTGGGATGCCAGTGTTCAGGAAGAGAATTGAGGATATGTGATTACCCAACCTTACAGACTGAGGTCTGTTTGTTAGGAAGTCCATAATCCAACTGCATAAGGATGTGAAGATACCCAGATCACTGAGCTTAGCAATCAGTTTACTAGGAACGACTGTATTAAAAGCAGAGCTGAAGTCAATGACCAACATCCAAATATATGTATTGTTATTGTCCAGGTGGGTGAGAGCTAGATGCATAGCAGTGAAAATGGCATCCTCTGTTGACCTATTTGAATGGTAGGCAAACTGGTGTGGGTCCAGTGTAGGTGGGAGACATGCTATGAGGTGACTTAGAACCAGCTTCTCAAAGCACTTCATAATAATGGTGTTTGAGGTGGTGTTGAGAAGCTGGGCAGAAATCGTTCTTTACAGAAGAATGCTTGTGTTGCTGATGTTGTTGATAAGCCAAGTTAAAAGATCTGTAAATGATCATTTATCCAGTTGGGCCTCCTGGTGGTCCACCGGCAGGATCTCGTGCTCTCATTGCCACGGCCTGTGTTTGATTCCCTGGCAGTGCACCAACCCAGCTACTGAAGAGTTAACTCTCAGTGCTGGTCCCAAGCCCAGATAAAAATGGGAGGGTTGTGACAGGAAGGGCATTTGGCATAAAACCTGTGCCAAATCATGCGGATCAAATGATCTGCTAAAAACAGCAGACCCTGCCATTGCACGGGACAAATGCTAGGATAAAAAAAAATAAAAAATAAAAAATCATTTATCCAGTTATGACCGATGTCCAACAATGCTTGTCGGCTGTATGAGATTTATGCAAGGCTATTCTGAGTGAATAAACTTGCAACTAATAGAGAAATAACTACTAAATCGCCTGAGGTTGTGCACGCCCCGCCATCTTGGTCTAAATATTATGGCAGCTATCAAATGGCCAACCATCATCCCCATCCCTCCACCATCATCCCCATCCCTCCACCATCATCCCCATCCCTCCACCATCATCCCCATCCCAAAGAAACCCAAGATAACAGGACTTAATGACTACAGACCTGTTGCTTTAACGTCTGTGGTCATGAAGTCGTTTGAAAGACTGGTATTGGCTTATCTGAAGAACATCACTGGACCCTTACTGGACCCCCTGCAGTTTGCTTACCGAGCAAACAGGTCAGTGGATGATGCAGTCAACATGGGACTGCACTTCATCCTACAGCATCTGGACAAATCAGGGACTTATGTGAGGCTCCTGTTTGTGGACTTTAGTTCGGCCTTCAACACCATCATCCCAACACTCCTCCAGACCAAACTAACCCAGCTCTCTGTCCCTAGCTCTATCTGTCAGTGGATCACCAGCTTTCTGACAGATAGGCATCAGCTAGTGAAACTGGGGAAATTCATGTCAAACAGCCGCACCACCAGCACTGGCGCCCCCCAGGGTTGCGTCCTCTCCCCACTGCTCTTCTCCCTTTACACCAATGACTGCACCTCTACTGATCCATCTGTCAAGCTCCTGAAGTTCGTGGACGACACTACAGTCATCGGCCTCATCCAGGACGGTGATGAGTCTGCTTACAGACAAGAGATTGAGCAGCTGGCTGCTTGGTGTAGTCTTAACGACCTGGAGCTCTCAGGATCTGAAGTGGGACACTCACATAGACGCCACTATTAAAAAGGCCCAACAAAGATTGTACTTCCTTCGGCAGCTGAGGAAGTTCAACCTGCCACAGGAGCTGCTAACACACTTCTACTCAGCCGTCATTGAGTCTGTTCTGTGCACTTCTATAACTGTTTGGTTTGACTCAGCTACAAAATCAGACATCAGAAGACTACAGAGAACGGTTCGGACTGCTGAAAAGATTATTGGTGCTCCCCTGCCCACCCTTCAAGAACTGTATACATCCAGAGTGAGGAAAAGAGCTCTGAAAATCACTCTGGACCCCTCACATCCAGGCCATCTCCTTTTTGACCTTTTGCCATCTGGCCGTCACTACAGAGCAGCAACTACCAGGACATCCAGGCACAAGAACAGTTTCTTCCCCCAAGCAATCTACCTTTTGAACAGTTGAATGTTCCCAACATTGGGCAATAATAAAAAAATAAAATAAAAAGTGCAATAACCTCACATTTATCTGTTACCACCCCCACATCCCTACATCTCAACTCATTATATTCTATCCTGTACATACAAATTACTTTATTTTCCTATTTAAATATGTGTATTTCTATTTCTCATTCTATTTTTTGTTGTTGTTATTTGTATTGTTGTTGTTATCTCTGTGCACTGGAGCTTGTGACACTAAAACAAATTCCTTGTATGTGCAAACATACTTGGCAATAAAGCTCTTTCTGATTCTGATTCTGATTTGTTTAACATGCAGTGACAAACTTTTCTTACTTACTAATACTTTTCCCTACCTCACCTCCTGTCGCCTCTAACAAGTACATATTAGCTTAGTGATGAACATCTGTATTGTAGTTCCCTTGTTGTCTATATACACCCCAGGTGTACACCAAATCAGGTGTACATGAAATTAGAATTTTCGTTTCACATAATGCATTTCTCCCTAACTCTTCTAATGCCAAAATGGGTAATTTTACACTTTAACAGAAAAACTAGAGCTGTAAGAGGAATTAGCTGCTTTTGTTCTGGGAATCCTACTGTCATTGCAGAATCCTACTGTCATTGTTTACTAGACAAATTTACTAAAAGCACAATTTGTACTTACACGTGTAAATAGCTCCAGTTTCTATTATCATAGGTGTTACTCTTTCCTTAATTTCAACCTGCAACAAAGGTGCTTAATCTGTCCAATTCTCTGGGCATCCCTTGTACACCTGATTTGGCCCTCTCCATGGGTTTACTAGACCTTGAAATTGAGATCTTAATAGGGCTGTTGCCAAGATTTAAATATCAGACAAATTACAGTATCTGAATTGTGGCTTCTCAATGCTTTAGTCTTTAAGACTCTATGCCTCTCTTTAATTCGCTTTTTAAACATTTTGTCAAACTGTAGTTAATTAAATTCATATAATATGTATATATACTGCCAATATTGGGAAATTCACAAAAATTTTTTGCTCGTCACAGTGTCCAGGTGCTCCACACGAGCCTCCAGGCTTTTCTGAATCTCCTTTAGTTGAGCTACATCCAGCAAAGTTTTGGGTATCTCTGGGTACTGCTCAACCCCACTGCTGACCTGGCACAGGGCTCCATCAGATACGTTTGTTAAAGAGTCCCTTGTGGTCAGAGACACATTAACCCGGAGAACCCGGTGCCAGTGATGCTGTCTTTCATTTGCTGTATGGAAATGGATTATGCATCCACCATTATGTAATCTTAACACAATTCTCTAATTTAGGACTATATGAAATGCAATCAAGCAACCAAATCAAGAATTTGTTTGTTAAACATCTCGGATGATATGTTAATTTCAGTAAATTATCACATTCTATTCAATCTGTTTTAATTAAACAGGTTTTATAAAGTATATGCTATGCAAACTACACTAATTGCACATAGTGCTAATATATCATCTTACCTTCAACATGTTTTGTCTCTCGATGATGAGAGCCGCTTGCATGTCTTTCAGTCACACACTGGATAAACAGGATTATGAACAGGTTCAGGTTTTGTTGCATTTTACTACTGTGTTAACTGTGTTACACTGTGCAAATACTGCAGTATGAAGTGATGTTCTAATTTTGACTATGTTGAATGTATTGAATAAAAAGGTGTTTTTTCTTTTCTCTGAAAAAAGAACTAGAGACTCTTCAAAATCAGCTTAGTCAGGTGACCACATATACAGGTATGTGGTCACCTGACTAAGCTGATTTTGAAGAGTCCATATTTTTTTTCAGCTTGTTTGTTTCCTCCTTGAGCTCCTGATTCTCTTTGAACAAGTCTTGTATTAGTTACAAAGTTTGAACAGCTTGTTGCACCAATAAATAAACATAAAAATTAAGAAATATATGCACACAAAACATAACTTCATAGTTACAATTTACAATGTTTACCAATGACTAATACTTTCCAGAAAAAAAGCTATTTAATTAACTATTTAATTAAAAGTTAAATATTTAATAGTTTAATTAACTGAATTAATTTAATTAATTTAATTAACTGATGTTTACATATAGTCCACAACACAAAATAATATCTGAATCACAAAAGAACCAGTTCAAAACATTACATACACTTCTTAATACTGCTTGATTCTTAATACCTGGATAATTAATGACTGTTCTGTGACAGTTTCTTTTTATATGTCCCTTGTTTTTCCTAAGCAGTAAAAGTCCCCACTGTTCTTTTTGCAAATCCTCCAGGTCCTGCACTTTTATATTTTTTTGCTGTTCCAAGATCTGCTGCATTTTGACCTCTTTTTAACAGTAGCTGTATGATTTTTAGATCCATTTTTTCACATGAAAGTCAACTGAGGGACTTGTAAACAACAATTTCAAAAGGTGCAAAAGTTCACGGATGCTCAAGAAATCAACACAAAACATTAAGAGCCAGGGGGTGTTATTATTTACATTTACATTTCTAGCATTTGTCAGACGCTCTTATCCAGAGCGACGTACAAAAGTGCTTTAATTCTCTATCAATGAATACATTAACACTGGTTCAATAGGATACAAACATGTGATACCATTAGCCTAAAAACTGAGTTGGGGATTTTTTTTATTTATTTTTTTTTTTTTTAAAGATACTTCAATACATAAACAGAAAATATGAGCTAGTTTAAGTGCTTCAGGAAGAGGTAGGTCTTCAGTTGCCGTTTGAAGATGGTCAGTGACTCAGCTGTACGGACATCTAGGGGAAGTTCGTTCCACCACGTCGGTGCCAGAACAGAGAAGAGTGGCTTCATTCAGTCTAGTCTATAACTTATAGTCTATAACTTCATTCAGTCACAAAAAAGCAAGAAAGTTGCTGGTCAGTCATCAAGTAATAGGGTCAAACAAAAAAAATCACCTTAGTAGGGATCAAACCATGATGTTGTTGTGATCAGGGCAGAGGGTAAACGATATAGAAAAATATATGAGAAATACAGAAATGCATACATTTCATCATTTTCCAAACTCATGCTTGACCATGCAGTTGATATGTCTGTACAGGATAAAAAAAAAGCCAGATTGTAGTGCAGGCTAAAGTGTAATGAGGGGGTGATCTGTGAGTGGATTATAAGGATGCACACAGGATTTTTTTTTTCCTAAAATAAACATCATAGTCAAGCTATTAATTGGATTTTATATTCATTCATTCATTGTCTACTGCTTATCCGATCTACACTCGGGTCACGGGGAGCCTGTGCCTATCTCAGGCGTCATTGGGCATCAAGGCAGCATACACCCTGGACGGAGTGCCAACCCATTGCAGGGCACACACACACTCTCATTCACTCACACAATCACACACTACGGACAATTTAGAGATGCCAATCAACCTACAATGCATGTCTTTGGACTGGGGGAGGAAACCGGAGTACCCGGAGGAAACCCCCGAGGCACAGGGAGAACATGCAAACTCCACACACACACACGGCGGAGGCGGGAATCAAACCCCCAACCTTGGAGGTGTGAGGCAAATGTGCTAACCACTAAGCCACCGTGCCCCCCCCCTGGATTTTATATTCAATTCCATAAATATTATTTACACACAAACAAATGCTGTAATACATTCATGCAGTAATTTGAATTTATTTGGTATTTTATTTTTCTTATTGTGGTGGAAAGGAAAGATGCACACCAAACTGTTCTACAGGTAGAAGCAAAGCTGTGATTCCTCACCCAGAGAAATCAGAAATAGAGGACAATGAAGACAATAAATGTAGAGGATCCTGATTATGTTCCAATGCAAGCAGGTTGCACTGATGATGATGATGATGATGATGATGATGATGATGAAGATGATGATGATGATGATGATGATGATGAACCTGATGATATACAAATGCTTAGTAACACAGAAATTGCTTGTAGCCACAAGTAATTGCTTATAGGAAGACAGGAGGTAAAACACAGCTCATGTACATGACTCCAGATCCTCTAACCAGCATCTTGGGTAAACATAATCCATGGCTGAAGGTGGATATTACACCCTTCACCACCCTTGACATTGTTCCCCCAGAAGTCAAAGAGCTTGGTTCTCCTCTCTCTTACTTTACCAGGGTTTACGATGATAAAGCCAATATTTAGGATGCTTAAATGAATGGATATACATTCTACACAAATCTAAAAGAGATGCAAGAGTTTCTTGCCATACTGCTCAACATTAAGTTATATAATTTTCTCATCATTAGTTGATTATTGGAACTGACAAAGCAAATTAGACTTAATTGTAGATGTTGTGAACAGAAGTTGATTTATGGTCCCTGCACAGGTTTATTCATGTCACACCTAACAATAGCCAGGGAAGTTCTACACCGTTTGCCTATATTTGACACACTAAAGCTGACATTGCTGGAAATGTCATAAATCATGGAGTAAAATAGCCTAAATACTTGTAATTCATGGTACAAAAATTAACTTTACAAAGTTTACTTTACTTTGTAATTTACAAATCTTGAAAAAAACCGAATTAATTTCCTGAAAATTTACAGAATTTCTTGAGAATATTATGAATTAAGACTTTGTGCCTGAATAAAACTAAATTAATATTACTAAAAATGGCCTGGACAATTTAGTATATTGACAACAATATATACCAATATACAAAAATATATGATGTATGCATCGATAAGCATGTAATGTTGTACATTTGGTCAAAGTTCATTATAAATGATAACTTGTAACATCATAACTTTTATCAGATTGTCCTTGTATGTGTCTCTGTTGTCTGTGTTCCATGCTCCTCTCTGCTGGTTATTCCTCATATTGGCCCAGGCTAGGGCACAGCTTCATCCTGGGGAAGTAAAAACGCTGAAGATTAACTATTGAAGCATAAATTGTAGGAAGGTGGATTATGGGCTTAGATAGTAGAATTTAATCTTGATTTCTTTTCATTTTACACCGGTTTCTACCTATACATGTTTTAAAAAACATGTCCTCTGGAGGGGGGCACGGTGGCATAGTGGCTTAGTGGTTAGCACGTTTGCCTCACCAGAGGGTTGGAGGGTTGGAGGGTTGGAGGGTTGGGGGGTTGGGGGGTTCGGGGGTTGGGGGGTTCGGGGGTTGGGGGGGGGTTTTCGGGGGGGGTTGGGGGGATTCCCGCCTCCGCCATGTGTGTGGAGTTTGCATGTTCTCCCCGTGCCTCGGGGGTTTCCTCCGGGTACTCTGGTTTCCTCCCCCAGTCCAAAGACATGCATTGTAGGTTGATTGGCATCTCTAAATTGTCCGTAGTGTGTGATTGCGTGAGTGTGTGTGTGCCCTGCGATGGGTTGGCACTCCGTCCAGGGTGTATCCTGCCTTGATGCCCAATGACGCCTGAGATAGGCACAGGCTCCCCGTGACCCGAGTATAGATCGGATAAGCGGTAGACAATGAATGAATGAATGTCCTCTGGTGGACAAAGTAAAGTGGGAGCCTCAGGTAATGCCAGCAATGAGTAATAGATAAAAGAGAGGAAGAAGCACAGGACAGAGTAAAGATATAGTACTTAGCCATGTGAAGAATGAAAGAAGACTAACAACAGCAGCAGTAAATTGAAACTATTATAAAGTGCATTATAAAGTGCATAAAGTGCATCTATTAAAATGCATAAAATGTTCGCATTTTAAATTAAATTTTGGGCATACTTTTATTAAATAGCCAAGCTAACAGAGAGAGGTTAAGTAATATAGCCTCTATCACACATTTTACCTTCTGAAAGAAGGACAAACAGCTGATTCAAAAGTTGCATAGTAGACAGCAGCCTTCCATCAACAGTGCTCCATGATCAGCAATCTGATTCATCACTCATTCTTTTCTCAGCTTCATCCAAGCAAGATAGTTTTCAAGAAAGATTTTGTTAGTTGAATTAAATCATTAAACATAAAACAAATCTGGATCACACAGATTTTCAGAGGCAGTTCAAAATAAATTCAATCACCACAAACAATGGGGGATGTGGTAGCTTAGTGATTACGGTGTTTGGACTACTGGTCAGAAGGTTATGAATTATCATAATCCCAGGTCTACCAAGCTGCCACTGCTGGGCCCTTAACCCTCATTTGTTCAGTTGTATAAAATGAGATAAAATGTAAGTTGCTCTGTATAATGCCAGAATGCCATAAATGTAAATGTAAACAATATTCACTGTTTTTCCCTTGCTTTTCCCTTGAGACTAACAGAATCGCATTTTCAGCGCCTGAACTGCACAATGCAGGGAGCACACTGCGCTGTGATAGGAAACAAGCCTGTTTGATGAAAAATAATGAAAGGTGACATAGTTAAGTAATTTTTTCCCATTGTCTGTACTGCTTATCCGATCTATTCTTGGGTCACGGGGAGCCTGTGCCTATCTCAGGCGTCATCAGGCATCAAGGCAGGATACACCCTGGACGGAGTGCCAACCCATCGCAGGGCACAGAAAGTTGTAGGACTCTGTTGCTGACTCAGCATCTGGAATATTCTACAAGATAAGATATTTTCTATATCTTTTAATGATTTAGACTTAAGCATCAACTGTCGTAATTATTTAATCGAAGCTTTACATAATTAAAATCATAGGTTTGCCATGACTGTACTTCAGGCAAATAAATGTGATACTTTCTGCCTTTCCAGTTTTAAAATGAGTGTTCTTTTTAAGATGTGCTTTCGACAGGCTATGTGCATTATTTTTGCATCTAACATTAGTCAGATTACGCATGTATGATTAAAAAATGACTGTGTGTGATCGCAAGTAACAGCTTCATCATCTTGACATTCATTGATATTATGCCAAAACATTGCCATACAGTTTATTCAAGTTAAATACATACAAAAGCTTAGGATTTTTTGTTAAAACTAACGTCATTTATATCATTTTAAGATGGTAATTAATACGGTTGACTAATTATGAGTATCGTTTTTAACTGTTCGACATATATTGTACTTTGCTATATTCTTTGCACTTAATGTAGAAATGTTCCACAAACACATTTAACCAATTGTATGAGTTATCTATCTGCAAAGTAGGATTGAACAAATGAACAAATAATGTCCATTAAGTGGAACATGCATTCTCTGAAGTGTTGTAATTGCATCTAACATAAAATCTAGCTAAATGTCATCTTTACTATTTCAGACCATCTTATATTTTTGAGTCTGGTTTGAGAAAATCATCCAGTTAAGGTATATGTGCATGTTTTGTAATTAAACTTTACTTTGTTTAGTGTGTTGATTATTGATGCCTATTGATGTATTTTTGTACTTTCAGGTTTTAGCAAATGTGGCAATGTAAAGTGAAGTATCCAGCAGGTATGAATTACTAAAACATTCTAAGCTTAAACACGGACATTTTGGTGTGAGGTTGGAATAACCTCTTAAGTCATATATACCGTGCCCACCGGGACCAGTCATCTTCAAAATCTTTAAAGGTGTGCATTTAAAATTAATATTTATAATACTTTTCATACCCACAAAAATAGAAAGCACGATCCCCATTGTCTAACAGACATTAAATTAGACGTTGTCACAATCACTGCAGATTGTCAGGAGCCAGCTAGTCCTCCAAGTGATTTTCCATCTTGTTCAACAGAATCATTGTTAGACTCATGTAGTGATATTAATATAAGATATTTCTAAAGCAAGTGTTTTGAATATTGCCCTTGTTTTATTAAAATTGGAAAACATTTTGAATGTCCCAGTTGAGTTACTTCATGAACTACATTATTCACTAACCTCTGCATCAATTCCAGTGACTCATAGCATAATTTCTGACATTCTTAGAAATCACAACTTAGAAATTGATGAGTGTGTCATTTACTGAAGCAGTAAGCAGGTCATCCCTTGCTTAAAGCCATAGAAAAAAGTGGTACCCTTGGCATAGCTTTTAAGCTCAAACAGTTTTACAAGGAACATATAAGTGTTGTAGAGCCAGTTGAGTTTATCTTTGATTAGAAGACTAAAAAGACCTACCAGTATATACCTATTTTTCCTTCTCTTAAGCTGCTGTTTAATTGCAGTAATATTTTAAAGTGTGTAACTGATGACCACAAGAGACAGACAACTGAATCAGGGGTACAAAAAGAACAGCAGCATAGGTCTATAAGAGATGGTTTTCATTTCAATGAAAATTCTTTTTTTTGATGGAGAGGAATTGAAAATATCTTGGTCATTTTATGATGATTTCGAGCTCTGTAACCCTTTAGGCACCTCACTTTGTGGGGTCTATTGGATTTTGAATAACTTTCCACCTAGATATACAAACCTGATTCCAAAAAAGTTGGGACACTGTACAAATTGTGAATAAAAAAGGAATGCAATAATTTACAAATCTCATAAACTTATATTTTATTCACAATAGAATATAGATAACATATCAAATGTTGAAAGTGAGACATTTTGAAATGTCATGCCAAATATTGGCTCATTTTGGATTTCATGAGAGCTACACATTCCAAAAAAGTTGGGACAGGTAGCAATAAGAGGCCAGAAAAGTTAAATGTACATATAAGGAAAAGCTGGAGGACCAATTTGCAACTTATTAGGTCAATTGGCAACATGATTGGGTATAAAAAGAGCCTCTCAGAGTGGCAGTGTCTCTCAGAAGTCAAGATGGGCAGAGGATCACCAATTCCCCCAATGCTGCAGCGAAAAATAGTGGAGCAATATCAGAAAGGAGTTTCTCAGAGAAAAATTGCAAAGAGTTTGAAGTTATCATCATCTACAGTGCATAATATCATCCAAAGATTCAGAGAATCTGGAACAATCTCTGTGCATAAAGATCAAGGCCGGAAAACCATACTGGATGCCCGTGATCTTCGGGACCTTAGACGGCACTGCATCACATACAGGAATGCTACTGTAATGGAAATCACAACATGGGCTCAGGAATACTTCCAGAAAACATTGTCGGTGAACACAATCCACCGTGCCATTTACCGTTGTCGGCTAAAACTCTATAGGTCAAAAAAGAAGCCATATCTAAACATGATCCAGAAGCACAGGCATTTTCTCTGGGCCAAGGCTCATTTAAAATGGACTGTGGCAAAGTGGAAAACTGTTCTGTGGTCAGACGAATCAAAATTTGAAGTTCTTTTTGGAAAACTGGGACGCCATGTCAACCGGACTAAAGAGGACAAGGACAACCCAAGTTGTTATCAACGCTCAGTTCAGAAGCCTACATCTCTGATGGTATGGGGTTGCATGAGTGCGTGTGGCATGGGCAACTTACACATCTGGAAAGGCACCATCAATGCTGAACGGTATATCCAAGTTCTAGAACAACATATGCTCCCATCCAGATGTCATCTCTTTCAGGGAAGACCTTGCATTTTCTAACATGATAATGCCAGACCACATACTGCATCAATTACAACATCATGGCTGCATAGAAGAAGGATCCGGGTACTGAAATGGCCAGCCTGCAGTCCAGATCTTTCACCCATAGAAAACATTTGGCGCATCATAAAGAGGAAGATGCGACAAAGAAGACCTAAGACAGTTGAGCAACTAGAAGCCTGTATTAGACAAGAATGGGGCAACATTCCTATTCCTAAACTTGAGCAACTTGTCTCCTCAGTCCCCAGACATTTGCAGACTGTTATAAAAAGAAGAGGGGATGCCACAAAGTGGTAAACATGGCCTTGTCCCAACTTTTTGGAGATGTGTGATGCCATGAAATTTAAAATCAACTTATTTTTCCCTTAAAATGATACATTTTCTCAATTTAAACATTTGATATGTCATCTATGTTGTATCCTGAATAAAATATTGAAATTTGAAAATTCCACATCATTGCATTCTGTTTTTATTCACAATTTGTACAGTGTCCCAACTTTTTTGGAATCGGGTTTGTAACTCAACACTTTCATCTATTTATTTGGCAGTTTTATACGAGACTGAACATGTAAAGTCACATGGATATGGCACAATTTTAGAGCCCCTTTTACAGGAATTGATTACTTTAGAGAGTCATGGCGTTTATGTTCCACAACTGAGATGGTTTGTAAAAATGGTACAGTCCAGTCTGTCATTGCAGATAATCTAGGGGCCCACAGTTTAGCAGGACTCATAGAAAGTTTTTCTGGTGAGTACTTTTGCAGGTTTTGTGTAGCAAAGGCTCTGTCTGTTCAGACTGGGGATTTTGCCCTTAGAACTAAGGAAATTCATGACACACATGTTTCATCTGCAAAGGATAACTGCAAAGGTAAAAAGGGGCTGTGTGTTAACAGAGAATTCAACTCACTTTCATGTAACTGTATCTGTCTCAGTGATACTCACTGATCTTGAACTTTCCCAATAAGTGGGGTGATAGAGCCAATAGACCTCACATTATCCCATGTGCATATGCCTCCAAGAAGACCATTGGAAAATTATTGAGATTGCTTCCATTCATTATTGGGGAATGGATACCAGAGGCCGAGCCAGGCTGGCTTGTACTTGATTTGAAAGAAATAGTTGAGAACTAGAAAAACTTGCCATCGCCCCTATGCATAATGAAGCAGAGCACAGACACAAATTTGTTGAACTTTTTCCAGCACAACTATTACCAAAACATCATTATGTGAAACATTATTCACAAATGATTAAGTGTTTTGGACCTTTGGTGGGGCAGTGGACTATGAGATTTGATGCGAAACACAATTTCTTTAAGAAAGTTGCTCGCCATAAAAATTGTTTCAAAAACATCACACTGAGAGGTTGCCTTGGTTGATTTTGAACAGCTAACTGATGCTTATCCACTGCATGATTATATGGTAGAAGGAAGACGAATGGTAACCCTAAAGAGACACATCCTCATATAAAGTAAAGTGTTTATGATGTGTTTATTTATTACAGTAAAAGAACAGTAACAGAATTAATAATTCATGTATTTTTTTTTCAACTTTGTTCCCTCTTTAGAAAACGAGCAAAATGTCAAGTCCGGTCATTTTGAGGATTGTTTTTGGTGGAGAGAATGATGCAAGAAACTTAAACTTCAGAAAGGAATCCCAGTGTCTGTCGATGACCTTGTCCATGAAATAAAGACTTTGTCCATGAAATAAAGTTTTTGGGGGGAAGCAAAAGTTCAGGCTGCAGTATAAAGATAAGGATTTTGGAGATGAATACATGAATCTCACATCTACAAGTAAAATTGAAGACAGGGATACACTGAAACTTATTTTTCTGTCAACTGAAGACTGAAGATTCAAGCATGCAAGTGCCTGAGCCTGATGTATCTTCCTGCTCCAACATCCATGTTCTTTCACCCAGTTCATTCTCTACAGGGACCTGTGATACTGCTGACATGAGAGATGATAGCCCTTCTACAATGGATTCATTCCAAGAAGTAAGCTTATCTGATGGCTCGATGTGCAGCAGCGCTGAGACTGTCAAAGTTTCATCTCCTGAATCAAGATCCAGTTCTTGGCCTCAGGTTTTTCTGAAATTCTGAAATTCAGCTTCAGAGAGCTTATGCAGCGTTCAACAGAAGTGGAACACTACTTAATTCCACCACCAAAACTACGATCATTCTTGAAGAAATGGCAGATGAGATCTTTAGGTTTACTATATATCCCACTGATAGTCAGCTTGATCAGACCCTTGCTTGAGGTAAAAGGGAACTCACACTGGCCATGAAGGATGGAAACACTACATAAAGTACTCTAATTTTCGCTCAAAACTCAGCAAGATTGGACACCCTGAAGTCACAGTGAATTCTCTTAGGTACAAGCGTAAAAGTCAAGGTAAAGGTAAAGCAGAAGCAAACTTGCCTCCCAAAAGGAGAAACAGCAGAGAGCATGGAGAAGAAAAGAATTGCTCTGTTAACTGAAGTGTGAAAGAAAAATAATGAGGCAGTCATAAATGAAAAAATGCACTTGACCTTCTCCTATAGACACCAAGAATTGGTTGAGGACATGCCAGTGGTTTCTGATTTACAAACAGGTGGCCGGCACTGTTCACAATAAATGAAGTAAGTGTTATAGACACTTTGATCACACTATTCTACTTGATAGGCTAGAACATGTTGTTGGTGTTATAGGAACAGCCCTCTCCTGGCTCATGTCTTATTTGATGGATTGTTATCAGTTTGTAGATCTAAATGGCGACTTCTCTATGCATAATAATAAGGTTATGTTCGGTGTTCCACAAATGTACCATGATGCTGTGTCTTAGGCCCACTGCTTTTCTCCTTATATATGCTACCCCTTTGTGCAGTTATTCATAAACATGGTATTAGCTTCCACTGTTATGAGGATGACACAGCTATATGTTTCAGCTAAGTCAGATGAGATACACCAGCTTATTAAGATTGAAGAATGTGTAAAGGACATTAGACAGTGGATGCTTACTAACTTCCTCCTGCTTAACTCTGATAAGACAGAGGTGCTTGTACTAGGACCACATGCAGCTAGAAGTAAGTTTTCTGATTACAGAATAACTGTGGATGGTGTTTCTGTTTCATCTTGTCCAGCAGTAAAAGATCTTGGTGTGATTATTGTCTTGTCTTTTGTTTGAAGCTCATGTAGATAATATCACTAGGGTAGCCTTCTTCCATCCTAGAAATATTGCTAAGATAAGAAATATGATGTCACTTCACAATGCAGAAAAATTAGTTCATGCTTTTGTTACCTCTAGGTTGGATTATAGTAATGCCTTACTGTCTGGATGTTCCAGTAGAAGCATAAACAAGCTCCAGTTAGTCCAGAATGCAGCAGCTACAGTCCCAACTAGAACCAGAAGTTATGAACACATCACTCCTATCTTAGCCACACTACATTGGCTCCCAGTCAAATTCCGCATTGATTACAAAATACTGTTACTAACCTATAAAGCACTAAATGGTCTCGTGCCACAGTACCTGATCTTTTGGTTATTTATGATCCACCACGCCTACTCCGAACAAAGGGTGCAGGTTACTTGGTAGTACCTCAAGTAGCAAAGGTACAGCAGGGGGCAGAGCTTTTTCTTACAAAGCCCCACAGTTATGGAATAGCCTTCCAATTTGTGTCCGGGATTCAGACACAGTCTAAATGTTTAAGTCTAGGCTGAAGACACATTTGTTTAGTCAAGCCCCCCCTTAAGGTCAGTTATTGGTGCCTTAAATGTTTCAATGTGAAAACATGCTATAGTGTATGTCAAAAATGTTGAAAACCTGTTACTGTATACTGTTAAGATGTTAGAAAAACTTTCCTTTTTATTTTTTATATATTTTTTCATTTTATTTTTTCTAAGTGACTTGATTGTTTATTGATCTAACAAATATATATATGAAGAGAGATACCAGTTACATTTGTGTTACAAGTTCCAGATCAGGAGAAAGCACAAATTGACCATTGTACTAAGTATGGATATCAAAATGTTACCTTTAAATGGTAAAATAGTCTTCAATGCTGAAATTTGGTTCCATGTTGTTACATGTTAGCACACAGGTTTAAAACTAAAAAAAATAGTCATAACTACTGGAAGGCCCAGTTTAGGATAAGGAATGAAACCTTTCCTTCGATTGTTGCCTTAGTTGCCTTGATTTGTTAAAGTACTTTTTGCTTGTATTTAGATTGGGTGTTACTTTTGACTCATTGAGCAACAGCAACAAAATAAATGCTTCAAAATGTTTTTGACCATTTTATTTAATAGAATTAAAGAAATGTGAGGGTTATATGAAGTAAGTAACAATAAATTACTTGAAAAGAGTAAACTTATGTATCACACAATCTTGTTCATCATTTTATATATAAAATGTAAATATCATATTTTATATAATTTATTTAATTCATTCACATCAACTGAAAATGATGGTGAAGCTTAAACTAAAATGTTAACTTTTACGTTGGATTTAAGTGAATAAATTGCATAAAAAATTGACATGTGATTGAAAGACATAAGTTTTAACTTTTGGGGTTAAATATTTTTTGAGTGCAGCTGCAAACATGCGTTTGTCAGAAAAACGTAATTCATCATTTTTCATCGAACAGGCTTGTTTCCTATAGCAGCGCAGTGTGCTCCCTGCAATGTGCAGTTCAGGCGCTGAAAATGCGATTGCACAATTTTCAAGGCGCTAGGAGCAATGGAAAGTGTTTTTTCTGACAAACGCATGTTTGCAGCTGAACGGGCAAGGTGACAATGACTTTTTTCACATCTTTGGTGTCAACTATGATACTAAACATGATTGTTTACATTAAAATTCCAAATTTCAAAATAAACACAGGAAAGGCATTAAGTGAGCTTGAAAGACGTTTTATTGACTTTTTCACCTTTTTTGGCTGAATTATGAAAAAAAATATGATTGTTTATATTAAAGTGTAAAATCTCATAACAAACCTGAAAAAGCTGATTTATGATAAAAAAAAAAAATTACTTAACGTCATCTTTCATAATTTTCCATTGAACAGGCTTGTTTCCTATAGCAGCGCACATCTTTGGTGTCAACTATGATACTAAACATGATTGTTTACATTAAAATTCCAAATTTAAAAATAAACTGTGAAGAAAAAATAAATCTTTGTATAACACCAAAACAAATTTGTCGGACTCGAGCCTATTAATACTTTACCACTATCTGACTCCAACTCCACACTGACCTGATTGCTCAGTTGAGTGAGACTCTAACTGAAGAAGACGACTTTTTCAGACTGGATGAAGTGCAGATAGAAGGTTTTATTTGCAATCACAAAATACCGAAATTGAGATGCTCACAATTGAACGTCTCAACAACACTCCCGCTCCCCTTCGAGAGCTCTCCAATTTTATACAGTTCTTTTATCTTCTCATTTTTCTTAACCATCTTCTCATTCCTGGGAAAGTTCCACCCTGTATTTGTATCTGTATTTGCATCTGTATTTTTATGGAACTTTAGGTGTTTTCCAGATACCATTATCTTTTACTTTTCAGCTTTTTCAATTCCCATTATAATCAATCTTCTTATGGACATTTATTAAAAATAGTGGGCGTCCTTGCCCCTTTTCCGTGGAATTTTCCCAGCTCACACCTTACTGTACGGCTCATTTCATCCTGAGAGACAGCATGGGTAAGTTTCAGACATACTTCCTTTTGTTTCTTAATCATTAAGCAGAAGCTAGCCAAGAGCTATTAGAGAGAGAACCTGGGAAACTTTTGGTAAGAGTTAATTTAGTCTGGCCCACAACATATAGAGGACCGCAGTACACTGAAGCCTGGATTAGTGCCTGGCGATTGGGACTAGATCACAGAGTGAGAAAGTGTTTCATTCCAGGACATTTGACAGTTGATCCACAGCTAGCGATAAAGAATTAAAAGGTTTGTAAACAAGAACCAAGAACATATAGGTTAGGAAGTCTAATAACTGCAAACACTGTAACTCCGTCCCAAATAACACCGAGGTCAACCTGCCATAAAATAATTACACAAGCCATATACGTCAGGAGACGTCAAAAAGAAAAAGTGATCAGAAAAAATCCACCTAGAACTTGATATTGTATACTGCTAGGTCACTCAATTACATGTAAGAGGTGTGATCCAGATGTCGAAACAGTGCCTTTTTTAGTGAACACAGGCCCCCTCCCCAATACATAGTAAACCAAAACCCTCGAGTATTTTCGTTGTCATCAAGAAGAGAAGACGGCAGGCCACACCTTAGCGATAGGAGATATAAAAGCTATTTTAACACAAACAATAGGTACAACAAAGACTGGAGAAATACTAACAGAGGCAAAGTTGGTCGGAGCAATAGATCAACCCCGCTGGGATAAATCCTGAAAGAGAGGAAGGCTAGATTTGCCCAGCTCACACCTTACTGTATTTCATTTCATCCCAAGAGACAGCATGTGTAAGTTTCAGACATACTTCCTTTTGTTTCTTAATCATTATATCCTACCTGTTATGCTATATGTCAATCTCAGTTTAATGTATGTTTCCTGTGTGTATTTTCCCACGTAGCCTTATCTCCTGATACTGTTGCTGGCATTCAACACACTGTGCGTAAGCTCAGGGCTGAACTTTTCTCATCACAAGTCACCAACATGCCCTGAATGGCCTATGTGTTCCTGGGAACATCTCCAACCCTGGTCGTGTCAGAGTTGATGTGGCAGTTCAAGTTCCCACTACAGCGGAGAAAGCCTTTCAAATTGACATAGCTAATAATGCTAATACTGCTGAGAAAGCTGTCCAAACTCAGTACAAGGTTAACAAACATACACAGACTTCTCGCCCTGTTTGCTGTGTGAAACCTTATGCTGTTAAACCTTTGAATAGACATGCTCAATAAAGCTGTGTGGCCTGATACCCAATCATGCTGTATCTTGGTTATTACATACACACACAAACGAGATTTTATCCAAACTCAAGAAAAATTACTCCCACAAAAGGATTGGGGATCCTTTCGGCTTTTTCCTTCAGGGGTCGCCACAGCGAATCATCTCTCTCCACCTATCCCTATCTTCTGCATCCTCAACACTTGCACCCACTAGCTTCATATCCTCATTAATTCCATCCATATACCTCCTCTTTGGCCTTCCTCTTTGCCTCCTGCCTGGCAGCGCCATGTCCAACATTGTCCTAACAATATACTCACTCTCCCTCCTCTGAACATGTCCAAACCATCTTAATCTGGCCTCCCTAACTTTGTCCCCCAAACGTCCAACATGAGCTGTCCCTCTGATGTACTCGTTCCTAATCCTGTCCAATCTTGTCACTCCCAAAGAGAACCTCAACATCTTCAGCTCTGCTACCTCTAGCTCTGACTCCTGTCTCTTCCTCAGTGACACTGTCTCTAAACCATACAGCATGGCCGGTCTCACCACTGTCCTGTACACCTTCCCCTTGATTCTCGCTGATATTTTCCTATCACACAGAACTCCAGACACCTTTCTCCACCCATTCCAACCTGCCTGCACTCGCTTCTTTACCTCTTTCCCACACTCTCCATTACTCTGGACTGTTGACCCCAAGTACTTAAACTCCTCTACCTTCTTCACCTCTTCACCCTGTAACCTTACTGTTCCACTTCCCTCCCTTTCATTCACACACATGTACTCAGTCTTACTACGACTGACTTTCATTCCTCTTCTCTCTAGCGCAAACCTCCACCTCTCCAGGTTTTCCTCCACCTGCTCCCTGCTGTCACTACAGATCACAATGTCATCTGCAAACATCATTGTCCAAGGAGACTCCTGTCTGACCTCCGCTGACAACTGGTCCATCACTATAGCAAACAGGAAGGGGCTCAGAGCCGATCCCTGATGCAGTCCCACCTCCACTGTCGGAACTCAGAGTCCCCTCCGAGTGGACATATCGCAGGGTGAATATTGAGTTTGTCTCTATTTCCCCTTAGTTTTCCATGACCAATTAACTCAGTAAATTTATAAAAATGAAACTCAGTAAAACTACTAAAACTTAGCCAAATAATGAGCGGTCAATCTGCAGATGGAAAGAAGCAAATTCTTTATTCAGTAAGACACACCTGTCAGATGTCCTTTACTGAAGAGAGCAGCTGGTCTGAAGAACTTTGAAACATTCCCTACTATTTATACACGCTTATTCAAATTCAGTTTTAACATTTCATCCCCTTCATTTGAGCCCCTCCTTACCTAATTTGCATATATACATATCGGATCTCTTCAGAACATCTTGACCTCTCACCTAGTTCTTTGATTCTTTGAACACGATGTTCTTTTCACCTCTTTGTAACTTCTGACATAATATTGACTTTTCCTAGATGTTTGCAAGTTTTGCACATTGCAAAGTCAGCATTATTCCCTGTTCTTCCGCATTTTTATTCATAGCACGGTACAAAGCAAGTTATTTCAAATCATACTGTCTAGTTTTGTTTCCTCCTGTCTAGTTTTTATTTTTGCCTTTAAGCTTTTAAGCGTTTCATAATCTGCATTTTAAGATTAAATAACCTGCGTTTTAAGGTTAAACAACCACATGATATTCACCTTACTCATCCAATTTTTCCATTAGCTCAATCGGCCGGTCAGCCAATCCGATGATCCCATTGGATAGTCTGACTGACCAAACCGCAACTTTAAGCTGTAAGCTCCAATGGTTTTCACTAATATTTTCACAATCTCAGCGTGGTTACTGTTATTATATTCCATTTGTATAGTTTTATTATTATTGTATATACATACTAGGTTATACTATACTGATTGTCATAAGCTTAGCCGTTAGATAGATGATAGGACAATAAATACCACTGCTCTTAAATGAGTTATTACTACTTTGAAGATAAGATAAGCATGAATTTCCTCTACATATTGCTGTTTTAAAATACACATTTATCATTAAATTTACCTGACATCACTGTCAGCTTTCTTTGACTTTAGACCTTCACGCTAACCCTACAGATCTTACAGATCATCTTCACTGCACAGTTGATACCTTTTATCATGAGTCTATGTCAGTCTGTGTAAGTCTATGTCTCCAAGCCATTGATATATTATTAAATGATTATTTTTAGTTAGTTTCACTTCTTCTTATTTTGTTTATGCTAGACACTATGCAAGCTTTCACATTGTACTGATCTGTCTGCACTTATTGTTTTTATGTTACAGATAACACTGTCTAGGCTTTGAGCCTTTAAGCATTATCATTTTATTTTATTTTACGACTTTATTTTATTTTACTTTAAGCTAAGCCTGGTGTTTATGAAGATTACATAATCACTTGATATGCTATGCTATTATACTAGCACATTAATACTTATGGTTATGATTATCATAATTTTGCCTCAAGCAAAGCCTGCTCTTAAGTTTTAATTGAATACTGTAAGAATATACTTGAATACTGTAAGAATATACTATTTTAAGCAGAGTATTGTTATGTTAAAAGTAAGCATTAAAATAAATTTTAGAAATTTCTCCGACACCACTTTGAACTCCTCTGTCTGACCTACAGCACACTTCACCACTGTCCTGCTCCTCTCATACATGTCCTGCACCACTCTGACATACTTCTCTACTACTCCTGACTTCCTCATACAGTACCACAGCTCTTCTCTTGGCACCCTGTCATACGCTTTCTCCAAGTCTACAAACACACAGTGCAACTCCCTCTGACCATCCCTATACTTCTCCATAAAAATTCTCAGAGCAAAAATTGCATCTGTTGTGCTCTTTCTGGGCATGAAGCCTTACTGCTGCTCACAAATTTCCACTACCTTCCTTAACCTAGCTTCCACTACTCTTTCCCATAGCTTCATTGTATGGCTCATCAACTTTATCCCCCTATAGTTACTGCAACTCTGCACGTCACCCTTATTCTTAAAGATCAGCACTAACACACTTCTTCTCCATTCCTCAGGCATCCTCTCACTCTCTAAAACCCTGTTGAACAAACTAGCTAAAAATTCCACTGCTGCCTCTCCCAGACACTTCCAGACCTCCACCGGGATGTCATCGGGACCAACTGCCTTTCCACTTTTCATCCTCTTCAAAGCCTTCCTGACTTCATCCTTTCTAATCTTATCTACTTTCTGTTCCACAGAGTTCACCCCTTCTACTCTTTTTTCCCTCTCATTTTTCTCATTCATCAGCTCCTCAAAGTACTCCTTCCATCTCCTCTGTACATTCTCCTCACTTGTGAGCACCCTTCCATCTCTATCCTTAATAACTCTAACTTGCTGCACATCCTTCCCATCTCGATCCCTCTGCCTAGCTGACCTGTACAAGTCCTTCTCTCATTCTCTAGTGTCTAACCTAGTGTACAACTCGTCATATGTCTTCTGCTTGGCCTTAGACACCTCCCTCTTCACTCTGCGCTGTAACTCCTTGTATTCCTGTCTATTCTCTTCAGTCCTGTCCATGTCCCACTTCTTCTTGGATAACCTCTTCCTCTGGATACTATCCTGAACTTCCTCATTCCACCACCAAGTCTACTTATCTTCTTTCCTCCTTCCAGATGACACACCCAGCACCTTTCTCCCTGTCTCCCTGATCACTTCTGCTGTAGTTTCCCAGTCATCTGGCAGCAATACCTGACCACCCAGAGCCTGCCTCAACTTCTGTCAAAATTCCTCACAACATTCCTCCTTTTTCAGCTTCCACCACTTGGTTTTCTTCTCTATCTCTATCTTTGACCTCTTCGTCTTACAGACCATCAAAGTCATCCTACACACCACCATCCTATGCTGTCTGTGTCAGGCTTTTTGGTGTCTAGTGCTCTTTTAGTGCTCCTTATAGGGCTCCTCAGATCCAGATCATCATCGGAGGGATGAAAATACAATGAAAAGGACAAAACATAAAGGGAAGCTTGAAAGGGAAACTCGGAACTCGGAACTCGAAAGGGAAACTCGGGAGGGAAACTTGGGACTCGAAACAAAAACAAAGAGAAGGAGAGACTCCCGAGGAGAAGAAGGCAGATCCCGAAGCCCGAGCACAAAACAGAGACAGCACCAAAAGCCCACCCGAAAAGCCGGCCACATAACCTCTAACGCCGACTAACGACAATTAAAGATCCCAGCCCCGAAACCGAGAAACAAAGAGACTTAAATACCCACACCCGAACGAGACACATGTGAAAGCAATACACTAATTGCACAGGCGCAGGGGCTTCCCGAGGATCTCTAGCGTCCAAAAACAAAACAGCCCAAAACCTGACAGGGCGCCCTCCCCAGGAACGGCTCCTGACGTTCCACCCTAAACGAAGGGAGAAGGGGCGAGAAGACTCCTCGAGAACTGCGCGTCCCTGCGTGTATAGGTTGGCTGGGATCTTTCTGTCAGGCTTTTGGTGTCTAGTGCTCTTTCAGTGCTCTTTATAGGGCTCCTCAGATCCAGATCATCATCGGAGGGATGAAAATACACTGAAAAGGACAAAACATAAAGGGAAGCTCGAAAGGGAAACTCGGAACTCGAAAGGGAAACTCGGGAGGGAAACTTGGGACTCGAAACAAAAACAAAGAGAAGGAGAGACTCCCGAGGAGAAAAAGGCAGATCCCGAAGCCCGAGCACAAAACAGAGACAGCACCAGAAGCCCACCCGAAAAGCCGGCCACATAACCTCTAACGCCGACTAACGACAATTAAAGATCCCAACCCCGAAACCGAGAAACAAAGAGACTTAAATACCCACACCCGAACGAGACACATGTGAAAGCAATACACTAATTGCACAGGCGCAGGGGCTTCCCGAGGATCTCTAGCGTCCAAAAACAAAACAGCCCAAAACCTGACAGTCTGGCTACACTCTCTCCCACAACCACTTTACAGTCACTAATCTCTTTCAGATTGCCTCTTCTACATGGATGTAGTCTACCTGTGTTCTCCTACCTCCACTCTTGTAAGTCACTCTATGCTCCTCCCTCTTCTGAAAATAAGTGTTGACCACACCCATGTCCATCCTCTTAGCAAAGTCCACTACCATCTGTCCATCAAGGTTCCTTTCCTTAACTCCAAACTTGCCCATCACCTCCTCATCACCTGTGTTCCCCTCACCAACATGTCCATTAAAATCCGCTCCTATCACCACTCTCTCACCCGTGGGAATACTCTCCATCACCTCATCTAATTCACTCCAGAATCTCTCTTTCTCCTCTAACTCACAACCTACCTGTGGGGCATAACCACTAACAACATTCAACATCACCCCTTCAATCTCTAACTTCAGACTCATCACCCTGTCTGACACTCTCTTCACCTCCAGAACATTCCTCACAAACTCCTCCTTCAGGACCACGCCTACCCCATTTCTCTTACTATCCACACCATAATAAAACAGCTTGAATCCTGCTCCTATACTACGAGTCTTGCTACCCTTCCACCTGGTCTCCTGTACACACAGTATATCCACCTTCCTTCTCTCCATCATATCAGCCAGCTCTCTACCTTTCCCTGTCATAGTTCCAACATTCAGAGTTCCTATTCTCAATCCTACACTCTTACCTTTCCTCTTTTCTCTCTGTCTGTGCACTCTCCTCCCTCCTCTACTTCTTCGACCAACAGTAGCCCAATTTCCACTGGCGCCCTGTAGGTTTAACGGCGCCGATGGCGGTCGTTGTTAACCCGGGCCTCGACCGATCCGGTGCCTTTTTAAGGCATTTGTAAAATCACTTTAATATAAACAATCATATTTTTTTTTCATAATTCAGCCAAAAAAGGTAATCTAGTCATGGAGGGGCACAGTCCAGTGACTTCTGTACCGGTCCCAAGCCGGATAAATAGAAAGGGTTGCGTCAGGAAGGGCATCCGGCGTAAAACATTGCCAAATTTAACCATGTGAATCGTCAGTACGAATTTCATACCGGATAAGTCGAGGCCCGGGAACAACAAACGTGAAAAGGCTGATTTGTGATAAAAAATGATGAAACATGTCATTTTTCATCGAACAGGCTTGTTTCCTATAGCAGCGCAGTGTGCTCCCTGCAATGTGCAGTTCAGGCGCTGAAAATGCGATTGCGAGAGTTTCAAGGCGCTAGGAGCAAGGGAAAGTGGTTTTTCTGAAAAACGCATGTTTGCAGCTGAACGGGAAAGGTGACAATGACTTTTTTCACATCTTTGGTGTCGACTATGATACTAAACATGATTGTTTACTTTAAAAATTCCAAATTTCAAAATAAACATGGGAAAGTCATGAAGTGAGGCTGAAAGACGTTTTTATTGACTTTTTCACCTTTTTTGGCTGAATTATGAAAAAAAATATGTTTGTTTATATTAAAGTGTAAAATGTCATAACAAACGTGAAAAGGCTGTTTTATGATGAAAAATGGCTTAACATGTCATGTTTCATCATTTTTCATCGAACAGGCTTGTTTCCTATAGCAGCGCAGTGTGCTCCCTGCAATGTGCAGTTCAGGCGCTGAAAATGCGATTGCGAGAGTTTCAAGGCGCTAGGGCAAGGGAAAGTGGTTTTTCTGAAAAACGCATGTTTGCAGCTAAACGGGCAAGGTGACAATGACTTTTTTCACATCTTTGGTGTCGACTATGATACTAAACATGATTGTTTACTTTAAAAATTCCAAATTTCAAAATAAACATGGGAAAGTCATGAAGTGAGGCTGAAAGACGTTTTTATTGACTTTTTCACCTTTTTTGGCTGAATTATGAAAAAAAATATGATTGTTTATATTAAAGTGTAAAATGTCATAACAAACGTGAAAAGGCTGATTTATGATGAAAAATGATGAAACATGTCATGTTTCATCATTTTTCATCGAACAGGCTTGTTTCCTATAGCAGCGCAGTGTGCTCCCTGCAATGTGCGTTCAGGCGCTAAAAATGCGATTGCGAGAGTTTCAAGGCGCTAGGAGAAAGGGGAAAAGGGGGTTTTTCTGACAAACGCATGTTTGCAGCTGAACGGGAAAGGTGACAATGACTTTTTTCACATCTTTGGTGTCGACATGATACTAAACATGATTGTTTACATTAAAATTCCAAATTTAAAAATAAACATGGGAAAGTCATAAAGTGAGGCTGAAAGACTTTTATTGACTTTTTCACCTTTTTTGGCTGAATTATAAAAAAAAATATGATTGTTTATATTAAAGTGTAAAATGTCAAAAAAACGTGAAAAGGCTGATTTATGATGAAAAATGTAAACATGTCATGTTTCATCATTTTTCATCGAACAGGCTTGTTTCCTATAGCAGCGCAGTGTGCCCCCTGCAATGTGCAGTTCAGGCGCTGAAAATGCGATTGCGAGAGTTTCAAGGCGCTAGGAGCAAGGGAAAGGGGTTTTTTCTGACAAACGCATGTTTGCAGCTGAACGGGCAAGGTGACAATGATTTTTTTTCACATCTTTGGTGTCGACTATGATACTAAACATGATTGTTTACATTAAAATTCCAAATTTCAAAATAAACATGGGAAAGTCATGAAGTGAGGCTGAAAGACTTTTATTGACTTTTTCCCCTTTTTTTGGGCTAAATTTATGAAAAAAAATATGATTGTTTATATTAAAGTGTAAAATGTCATAACAAACGTGAAAAGGCTGATTTATGATAAAAATGATGAAACATGTCATGTTTCATCATTTTTCATCGAACGGGCTTGTTTCCTATAGCAGCGCAGTGTGCTCCCTGCAATGTGCAGTTCAGGCGCTGAAAATGTATTGCGAGAGTTTCAAGGCGCTAGGAGCAAGGGAAAGTGGTTTTTCTGACAAACGCATGTTTGCAGCTGAAGGGGCAAGGTGACAATGACTTTTTTCACATCTTTGGTGTCGACTATGATACTAAACATGATTGTTTACATTAAAATTCCAAATTTCAAAATAAACATGGGAAAGTCATGAAGTGAGGCTGAAAGACGTTTTTATTGACTTTTTCACCTTTTTTGGCTGAATTATAAAAAAAAAATATGATTGTTTATATTAAAGTGTAAAATGTCATAACAAACGTGAAAAGGCTGATTTATGATGAAAAATGATGAAACATGTCATGTTTCATCATTTTTCATCGAACAGGCTTGTTTCCTATAGCAGCGCAGTGTGCTCCCTGCAATGTGCAGTTCAGGCGCTGAAAATGCGATTGCGAGAGTTTCAAGGGCTAGGAGCAAGGGAAAGTGGTTTTTCTGACAAACGCATGTTTGCAGCTGAACGGGCAAGGTGACAATGACTTTTTTCACATCTTTGGTGTCGACTATGATACTAAACATGATTGTTTACATTAAAATTCAAATTTAAAAATAAACATGGGAAAGTCATGAAGTGAGGCTGAAAGACTTTTTATTGACTTTTTCACCTTTTTTGGCTGAATTATGAAAAAAAATATGATTGTTTATATTAAAGTGTAAAATGTCAAAAAAACGTGAAAAGGCTGATTTATGATGAAAAATGGCTTAACATGTCATGTTTCATCATTTTTCATCGAACAGGCTTGTTTCCTATAGCAGCGCAGTGTGCTCCCTGCAATGTGCAGTTCAGGCGCTGAAAATGCGATTGCGAGAGTTTCAAGGCGCTAGGCAAGGGAAAGTGGTTTTTCTGACAAACGCATGTTTGCAGCTGAACGGGCAAGGTGACAATGACTTTTTTCACATCTTTGGTGTCGACTATGATACTAAACATGATTGTTTACATTAAAATTCCAAATTTCAAAATAAACAGGGGAAAGTCATAAAGTGAGGCTGAAAGACGTTTTTATTGATTTTTTCACCTTTTTTGGCTGAATTATAAAAAAAAATATGATTGCTTATATTAAAGTGTAAAATGTCATAACAAACGTGAAAAGGCTGATTTATGATGAAAAATGATGAAACATGTCATGTTTCATCATTTTTCATCGAACAGGCTTGTTTCCTATAGCAGCGCAGTGTGCTCCCTGCAATGTGCAGTTCAGGCGCTGAAATGCGATTGCGAGAGTTTCAAGGCGCTAGGAGCAAGGGAAAGGGGTTTTTCTGACAAACGCATGTTTGCAGCTGAACGGGCAAGGTGACAATGACTTTTTTCACATCTTTGGTGTCGACTATGATACTAAACATGATTGTTTACATTAAAATTCCAAATTTCAAAATAAAAAATGGGAAAGCCCATGAAGTGAGGCTAAAAGACTTGATTATTGACTTTTTCACCTTTTTTGGCTGAATTATGAAAAAAAATATGATTGTTTATATTAAAGTGTAAATGTCATAAAAACGTGAAAAGGCTGATTTATGATGAAAAATGCTGTAACATGTCATGTTTCATCATTTTTCATCGAACAGGCTTGTTTCCTATAGCAGCGCAGTGTGCTCCCTGCAATGTGCAGTTCAGGCGCTGAAAATGCGATTGCGAGAGTTTCAAGGCGCTAGGAGCAAGGAAAGTGGTTTTTCTGACAAACGCATGTTTGCAGCTGAACGGGCAAGGTGACAATGACTTTTTCACATCTTTGGTGTCGACTATGATACTAAACATGATTGTTTACATTAAAATTCCAAATTTCAAAATAAACATGGGAAAGTCATGAAGTGAGGCTGAAAGACGTTTTTATTGACTTTTTCACCTTTTTTGGCTGAATATGAAAAAAAATATGATTGTTTATATTAAAGTGTAAAATGTCATAACAAACGTGAAAAGGCTGATTTATGATGAAAAATGATGAAACATGTCATGTTTCATCATTTTTCATCGAACAGGCTTGTTTCCTATAGCAGCGCAGTGTGCTCCCTGCAATGTGCAGTTCAGGCGCTGAAAATGCGATTGCGAGAGTTTCAAGGCGCTAGGAGCAAGGGAAAGTGGTTTTTCTGACAAACGCATGTTTGCAGCTGAACGGGCAAGGTGACAATGACTTTTTTCACATCTTTGGTGTCGACTATGATACTAAACATGATTGTTTACATTAAAATTCCAAATTTCAAAATAAACATGGGAAAGTCATGAAGTGAGGCTGAAAGACGTTTTTATTGACTTTTTCACCTTTTTTGGCTGAATTATGAAAAAAAATATGATTGTTTATATTAAAGTGTAAAATGTCATAACAAACGTGAAAAGGCTGATTTATGATGAAAAATGATGAAACATGTCATGTTTCATCATTTTTCATCGAACAGGCTTGTTTCCTATAGCAGCGCAGTGTGCTCCCTGCAATGTGCAGTTCAGGCGCTGAAAATGCGATTGCGAGAGTTTCAAGGCGCTAGGAGCAAGGGAAAGTGGTTTTTCTGACAAACGCATGTTTGCAGCTGAACGGGCAAGGTGACAATGACTTTTTTCACATCTTTGGTGTCGACTATGATACTAAACATGATTGTTTACATTAAAATTCCAAATTTCAAAATAAACATGGGAAAGTCATGAAGTGAGGCTGAAAGACGTTTTTATTGACTTTTTCACCTTTTTTGGCTGAATTATGAAAAAAAATATGATTGTTTATATTAAAGTGTAAAATGTCATAACAAACGTGAAAAGGCTGATTTATGATGAAAAATGATTAACATGTCATGTTTCATCATTTTTCATCGAACAGGCTTGTTTCCTATAGCAGCGCAGTGTGCTCCCTGCAATGTGCAGTTCAGGCGCTGAAAATGCGATTGCGAGAGTTTCAAGGCGCTAGGAGCAAGGGAAAGTGGTTTTTCTGACAAACGCATGTTTGCAGCTGAACGGGCAAGGTGACAATGACTTTTTTCACATCTTTGGTGTCGACTATGATACTAAACATGATTGTTTACATTAAAATTCCAAATTTCAAAATAAACATGGGAAAGTCATGAAGTGAGGCTGAAAGACGTTTTTATTGACTTTTTCACCTTTTTTGGCTGAATTATGAAAAAAAATATGATTGTTTATATTAAAGTGTAAAATGTCATAACAAACGTGAAAAGGCTGATTTATGATGAAAAATGATGAAACATGTCATGTTTCATCATTTTTCATCGAACAGGCTTGTTTCCTATAGCAGCGCAGTGTGCTCCCTGCAATGTGCAGTTCAGGCGCTGAAAATGCGATTGCGAGAGTTTCAAGGCGCTAGGAGCAAGGGAAAGTGGTTTTTCTGACAAACGCATGTTTGCAGCTGAACGGGCAAGGTGACAATGACTTTTTTCACATCTTTGGTGTCGACTATGATACTAAACATGATTGTTTACATTAAAATTCCAAATTTCAAAATAAACATGGGAAAGTCATGAAGTGAGGCTGAAAGACGTTTTTATTGACTTTTTCACCTTTTTTGGCTGAATTATGAAAAAAAATATGATTGTTTATATTAAAGTGTAAAATGTCATAACAAACGTGAAAAGGCTGATTTATGATGAAAAATGATGAAACATGTCATGTTTCATCATTTTTCATCGAACAGGCTTGTTTCCTATAGCAGCGCAGTGTGCTCCCTGCAATGTGCAGTTCAGGCGCTGAAAATGCGATTGCGAGAGTTTCAAGGCGCTAGGAGCAAGGGAAAGTGGTTTTTCTGACAAACGCATGTTTGCAGCTGAACGGGCAAGGTGACAATGACTTTTTTCACATCTTTGGTGTCGACTATGATACTAAACATGATTGTTTACATTAAAATTCCAAATTTCAAAATAAACATGGGAAAGTCATGAAGTGAGGCTGAAAGACGTTTTTATTGACTTTTTCACCTTTTTTGGCTGAATTATGAAAAAAAATATGATTGTTTATATTAAAGTGTAAAATGTCATAACAAACGTGAAAAGGCTGATTTATGATGAAAAATGATGAAACATGTCATGTTTCATCATTTTTCATCGAACAGGCTTGTTTCCTATAGCAGCGCAGTGTGCTCCCTGCAATGTGCAGTTCAGGCGCTGAAAATGCGATTGCGAGAGTTTCAAGGCGCTAGGAGCAAGGGAAAGTGGTTTTTCTGACAAACGCATGTTTGCAGCTGAACGGGCAAGGTGACAATGACTTTTTTCACATCTTTGGTGTCGACTATGATACTAAACATGATTGTTTACATTAAAATTCCAAATTTCAAAATAAACATGGGAAAGTCATGAAGTGAGGCTGAAAGACGTTTTTATTGACTTTTTCACCTTTTTTGGCTGAATTATGAAAAAAAATATGATTGTTTATATTAAAGTGTAAAATGTCATAACAAACGTGAAAAGGCTGATTTATGATGAAAAATGGCTTAACATGTCATGTTTCATCATTTTTCATCGAACAGGCTTGTTTCCTATAGCAGCGCAGTGTGCTCCCTGCAATGTGCAGTTCAGGCGCTGAAAATGCGATTGCGAGAGTTTCAAGGCGCTAGGAGCAAGGGAAAGTGGTTTTTCTGACAAACGCATGTTTGCAGCTGAACGGGCAAGGTGACAATGACTTTTTTCACATCTTTGGTGTCGACTATGATACTAAACATGATTGTTTACATTAAAATTCCAAATTTCAAAATAAACATGGGAAAGTCATGAAGTGAGGCTGAAAGACGTTTTTATTGACTTTTTCACCTTTTTTGGCTGAATTATGAAAAAAAATATGATTGTTTATATTAAAGTGTAAAATGTCATAACAAACGTGAAAAGGCTGATTTATGATGAAAAATGCTTAACATGTCATGTTTCATCATTTTTCATCGAACAGGCTTGTTTCCTATAGCAGCGCAGTGTGCTCCCTGCAATGTGCAGTTCAGGCGCTGAAAATGCGATTGCGAGAGTTTCAAGGCGCTAGGAGCAAGGGAAAGTGGTTTTTCTGACAAACGCATGTTTGCAGCTGAACGGGCAAGGTGACAATGACTTTTTTCACATCTTTGGTGTCGACTATGATACTAAACATGATTGTTTACATTAAAATTCCAAATTTCAAAATAAACATGGGAAAGTCATGAAGTGAGGCTGAAAGACGTTTTTATTGACTTTTTCACCTTTTTTGGCTGAATTATGAAAAAAAATATGATTGTTTATATTAAAGTGTAAAATGTCATAACAAACGTGAAAAGGCTGATTTATGATGAAAAATGATGAAACATGTCATGTTTCATCATTTTTCATCGAACAGGCTTGTTTCCTATAGCAGCGCAGTGTGCTCCCTGCAATGTGCAGTTCAGGCGCTGAAAATGCGATTGCGAGAGTTTCAAGGCGCTAGGAGCAAGGAAAGTGGTTTTTCTGACAAACGCATGTTTGCAGCTGAACGGGCAAGGTGACAATGACTTTTTTCACATCTTTGGTGTCGACTATGATACTAAACATGATTGTTTACATTAAAATTCCAAATTTCAAAATAAACATGGGAAAGTCATGAAGTGAGGCTGAAAGACGTTTTTATTGACTTTTTCACCTTTTTTGGCTGAATTATGAAAAAAAATATGATTGTTTATATTAAAGTGTAAAATGTCATAACAAACGTGAAAAGGCTGATTTATGATGAAAAATGATGAAACATGTCATGTTTCATCATTTTTCATCGAACAGGCTTGTTTCCTATAGCAGCGCAGTGTGCTCCCTGCAATGTGCAGTTCAGGCGCTGAAAATGCGATTGCGAGAGTTTCAAGGCGCTAGGAGCAAGGGAAAGTGGTTTTTCTGACAAACGCATGTTTGCAGCTGAACGGGCAAGGTGACAATGACTTTTTTCACATCTTTGGTGTCGACTATGATACTAAACATGATTGTTTACATTAAAATTCCAAATTTCAAAATAAACATGGGAAAGTCATGAAGTGAGGCTGAAAGACGTTTTTATTGACTTTTTCACCTTTTTTGGCTGAATTATGAAAAAAAATATGATTGTTTATATTAAAGTGTAAAATGTCATAACAAACGTGAAAAGGCTGATTTATGATGAAAAATGATGAAACATGTCATGTTTCATCATTTTTCATCGAACAGGCTTGTTTCCTATAGCAGCGCAGTGTGCTCCCTGCAATGTGCAGTTCAGGCGCTGAAAATGCGATTGCGAGAGTTTCAAGGCGCTAGGAGCAAGGGAAAGTGGTTTTTCTGACAAACGCATGTTTGCAGCTGAAGGGGCAAGGTGACAATGACTTTTTTCACATCTTTGGTGTCGACTATGATACTAAACATGATTGTTTACATTAAAATTCCAAATTTCAAAATAAACATGGGAAAGTCATGAAGTGAGGCTGAAAGACGTTTTTATTGACTTTTTCACCTTTTTTGGCTGAATTATGAAAAAAAATATGATTGTTTATATTAAAGTGTAAAATGTCATAACAAACGTGAAAAGGCTGATTTATGATGAAAAAGGGTTAAACATGTCATGTTTCATCATTTTTCATCGAACAGGCTTGTTTCCTATAGCAGCGCAGTGTGCTCCCTGCAATGTGCAGTTCAGGCGCTGAAAATGCGATTGCGAGAGTTTCAAGGCGCTAGGAGCAAGGGAAAGTGGTTTTTCTGACAAACGCATGTTTGCAGCTGAACGGGCAAGGTGACAATGACTTTTTTCACATCTTTGGTGTCGACTATGATACTAAACATGATTGTTTACATTAAAATTCCAAATTTCAAAATAAACATGGGAAAGTCATGAAGTGAGGCTGAAAGACGTTTTTATTGACTTTTTCACCTTTTTTGGCTGAATTATGAAAAAAAATATGATTGTTTATATTAAAGTGTAAAATGTCATAACAAACGTGAAAAGGCTGATTTATGATGAAAAATGATGAAACATGTCATGTTTCATCATTTTTCATCGAACAGGCTTGTTTCCTATAGCAGCGCAGTGTGCTCCCTGCAATGTGCAGTTCAGGCGCTGAAAATGCGATTGCGAGAGTTTCAAGGCGCTAGGAGCAAGGGAAAGTGGTTTTTCTGACAAACGCATGTTTGCAGCTGAACGGGCAAGGTGACAATGACTTTTTTCACATCTTTGGTGTCGACTATGATACTAAACATGATTGTTTACATTAAAATTCCAAATTTCAAAATAAACATGGGAAAGTCATGAAGTGAGGCTGAAAGACGTTTTTATTGACTTTTTCACCTTTTTTGGCTGAATTATGAAAAAAAATATGATTGTTTATATTAAAGTGTAAAATGTCATAACAAACGTGAAAAGGCTGATTTATGATGAAAAATGATGAAACATGTCATGTTTCATCATTTTTCATCGAACAGGCTTGTTTCCTATAGCAGCGCAGTGTGCTCCCTGCAATGTGCAGTTCAGGCGCTGAAAATGCGATTGCGAGAGTTTCAAGGCGCTAGGAGCAAGGGAAAGTGGTTTTTCTGACAAACGCATGTTTGCAGCTGAACGGGCAAGGTGACAATGACTTTTTTCACATCTTTGGTGTCGACTATGATACTAAACAAAAAAAAAAAAAAAAAAAAAAAAAAAAAAAAAAAAAAAAAAAAAAAAAAAAAAAAAAAAAAAAAAAAAAAAAAAAAAAAAAAAAAAAAAAAAAAAAAAAAAAAAAAAAAAAAAAAAAAAAAAAAAAAAAAAAAAAAAAAAAAAAAAAAAAAAAAAAAAAAAAAAAAAAAAAAAAAAAAAAAAAAAAAAAAAAAAAAAAAAAAAAAAAAAAAAAAAAAAAAAAAAAAAAAAAAAAAAAAAAAAAAAAAAAAAAAAAAAAAAAAAAAAAAAAAAAAAAAAAAAAAAAAAAAAAAAAAAAAATAAAAATTTTAAAAAATAAAACATTTAATAAAAATGGAAACATGTTTTTTTTAATTTTTATAAACCTTTTTCCTTGGCGATTGGGGAATGTATTAGGGTAAAATGCTTTCAATTTTAAGGCGTAAGGGGGAAATTTTTTTTAAAAAGCATGTTTCACTAAAAAGGGAAAAGCTTTTTTCCTTTTGGGCGATTGTAAAAAAATGATTTTTTACAAAAAATTTAAAATTTCAAAATCAGGGTAAAAGGAGGGAAAGGTTTTTTTGCCCACCTTTTTTGGCTAAAAGAAAAAAAATGATTTTTAATTGTGTAAAATGTCAAACAAACTAAAACATTTAATAAAAATGTAAACATGTCATGTTTCATCATTTTTCATCGAACAGGCTTGTTTCCTATAGCAGCGCAGTGTGCTCCCTGCAATGTGCAGTTCAGGCGCTGAAAATGCGATTGCGAGAGTTTCAAGGCGCTAGGAGAAAGGGGGAAAGTGGTTTTTCTGACAAACGCATGTTTGCAGCTGAA
>JAUCMX010000001.1:26993698-27028698 GCA_033459395.1 Hemibagrus guttatus
ATTTTTGATATTAAATAAAAATGTTAAAAAATAAAACATTTAATAAAAATAGAAACAGTTTTTTTTAATTTTTATAAACCTTTTTCCTTGGCGATTGGGGAATGTATAGGGTGAAAATGCTTTCAATTTTAAGGCGTAAGGGGGAAATTTTTTTTAAAAAGCATGTTTCATTTTTTAAAGGGAAGGGGACAATGACTTTTTTCACATCTCTGGTGTCGACTATGATACTAAACATGATTGTTTACATTAAAATTCCAAATTTCAAAATAAACATAGGAAAGTCATGAAGTGAGGCTGAAAGACGTTTTTATTGACTTTTTCACCTTTTTTGGCTGAATTATGAAAAAAAATATGATTGTTTATATTAAAGTGTAAAATGTCATAACAAACGTGAAAAGGCTGATTTATGATGAAAAATGACTTAACATGTCATGTTTCATCATTTTTCATCGAACAGGCTTGTTTCCTATAGCAGCGCAGTGTGCTCCCTGCAATGTGCAGCTCAGGCGCTGAAAATGCGATTGCGAGAGTTTCAAGGCGCTAGGAGCAAGGGAAAGTGGTTTTTCTGACAAACGCATGTTTGCAGCTGAACGGGCAAGGTGACAATGACTTTTTTCACATCTCTGGTGTCGACTATGATACTAAACATGATTGTTTACATTAAAATTCCAAATTTCAAAATAAACATGGGAAAGTCATGAAGTGAGGCTGAAAGACGTTTTTATTGACTTTTTCACCTTTTTTGGCTGAATTATAAAAAAAAATATGATTGTTTATATTAAAGTGTAAAATGTCATAACAACGTGAAAAGGCTGATTTATGATGAAAAATGATAAACAGTCATGTTTCATCATTTTTCATCGAACAGGCTTGTTTCCTATAGCAGCGCAGTGTGCTCCCTGCAATGTGCAGCTCAGGCGCTGAAAATGCGATTGCGAGAGTTTCAAGGCGCTAGGAGCAAGGGAAAGTGGTTTTTCTGACAAACGCATGTTTGCAGCTGAACGGGCAAGGTGACAATGACTTTTTTCACATCTCTGGTGTCGACTATGATACTAAACATGATTGTTTACATTAAAATTCCAAATTTCAAAATAAACATAGGAAAGTCATGAAGTGAGGCTGAAAGACGTTTTTATTGACTTTTTCACCTTTTTTGGCTGAATTATGAAAAAAAATATGATTGTTTATATTAAAGTGTAAAATGTCATAACAAACGTGAAAAGGCTGATTTATGATGAAAAATGATTAACAGTCATGTTTCATCATTTTTCATCGAACAGGCTTGTTTCCTATAGCAGCGCAGTGTGCTCCCTGCAATGTGCAGTCAGGCGCTGAAAATGCGATTGCGAGAGTTTCAAGGCGCTAGGAGCAAGGGAAAGTGGTTTTTCTGACAAACGCATGTTTGCAGCTGAACGGGCAAGGTGACAATGACTTTTTTCACATCTCTGGTGTCGACTATGATACTAAACATGATTGTTTACATTAAAATTCCAAATTTCAAAATAAACATAGGAAAGTCATGAAGTGAGGCTGAAAGACGTTTTTATTGACTTTTTCACCTTTTTTGGCTGAATTATGAAAAAAAATATGATTGTTTATTTTAAAGTGTAAAATGTCATAACAAACGTGAAAAGGCTGATTTATGATGAAAAATGATTAACAGTCATGTTTCATCATTTTTCATCGAACAGGCTTGTTTCCTATAGCAGCGCAGTGTGCTCCCTGCAATGTGCAGCTCAGGCGCTGAAAATGCGATTGCGAGAGTTTCAAGGCGCTAGGAGCAAGGGAAAGTGGTTTTTCTGACAAACGCATGTTTGCAGCTGAACGGGCAAGGTGACAATGACTTTTTTCACATCTCTGGTGTCGACTATGATACTAAACATGATTGTTTACATTAAAATTCCAAATTTCAAAATAAACATAGGAAAGTCATGAAGTGAGGCTGAAAGACGTTTTTATTGACTTTTTCACCTTTTTTGGCTGAATTATGAAAAAAAATATGATTGTTTATATTAAAGTGTAAAATGTCATAACAAACGTGAAAAGGCTGATTTATGATGAAAAATGACTTAACATGTCATGTTTCATCATTTTTGATGAAGACAATGACTTTTTTCACATCTCTGGTGTCGACTATGATACTAAACATGATTGTTTACATTAAAATTCCAAATTTCAAAATAAACATAGGAAAGTCATGAAGTGAGGCTGAAAGACGTTTTTATTGACTTTTTCACCTTTTTTGGCTGAATTATGAAAAAAAATATGATTGTTTATATTAAAGTGTAAAATGTCATAACAAACGTGAAAAGGCTGATTTATGATGAAAAATGATGAAACACGTCATGTTTCATCATTTTTCATCGAACAGGCTTGTTTCCTATAGCAGCGCAGTGTGCTCCCTGCAATGTGCAGCTCAGGCGCTGAAAATGCGATTGCGAGAGTTTCAAGGCGCTAGGAGCAAGGGAAAGTGGTTTTTCTGACAAACGCATGTTTGCAGCTGAACGGGCAAGGTGACAATGACTTTTTTCACATCTCTGGTGTCGACTATGATACTAAAAATGATTGTTTACATTAAAATTCCAAATTTCAAAATAAACATAGGAAAGTCATGAAGTGAGGCTGAAAGACGTTTTTATTGACTTTTTCACCTTTTTTGGCTGAATTATGAAAAAAAATATGATTGTTTATATTAAAGTGTAAAATGTCATAACAAACGTGAAAAGGCTGATTTATGATGAAAAATGACTTAACATGTCATGTTTCATCATTTTTCATCGAACAGGCTTGTTTCCTATAGCAGCGCAGTGTGCTCCCTGCAATGTGCAGCTCAGGCGCTGAAAATGCGATTGCGAGAGTTTCAAGGCGCTAGGAGCAAGGGAAAGTGGTTTTTCTGACAAACGCATGTTTGCAGCTGAACGGGCAAGGTGACAATGACTTTTTTCACATCTCTGGTGTCGACTATGATACTAAACATGATTGTTTACATTAAAATTCCAAATTTCAGAATAAACATGGGAAAGTCATGAAGTGAGGCTGAAAGACGTTTTTATTGACTTTTTCACCTTTTTTGGCTGAATTATGAAAAAAAATATGATTGTTTATATTAAAGTGTAAAATATCATAACAGACGTGAAAAGGCTGATTTATGATGAAAAATGATGAAACATGTCATGTTTCATCATTTTTCATCGAACAGGCTTGTTTCCTATAGCAGCGCAGTGTGCTCCCTGCAATGTGCAGCTCAGGCGCTGAAAATGCGATTGCGAGAGTTTCAAGGCGCTAGGAGCAAGGGAAAGTGGTTTTTCTGACAAACGCATGTTTGCAGCTGAACGGGCAAGGTGACAATGACTTTTTTCACATCTCTGGTGTCGACTATGATACTAAACATGATTGTTTACATTAAAATTCCAAATTTCAAAATAAACATAGGAAAGTCATGAAGTGAGGCTGAAAGACGTTTTTATTGACTTTTTCACCTTTTTTGGCTGAATTATGAAAAAAAATATGATTGTTTATATTAAAGTGTAAAATGTCATAACAAACGTGAAAAGGCTGATTTATGATGAAAAATGACTTAACATGTCATGTTTCATCATTTTTCATCGAACAGGCTTGTTTCCTATAGCAGCGCAGTGTGCTCCCTGCAATGTGCAGCTCAGGCGCTGAAAATGCGATTGCGAGAGTTTCAAGGCGCTAGGAGCAAGGGAAAGTGGTTTTTCTGACAAACGCATGTTTGCAGCTGAACGGGCAAGGTGACAATGACTTTTTTCACATCTCTGGTGTCGACTATGATACTAAACATGATTGTTTACATTAAAATTCCAAATTTCAAAATAAACATGGGAAAGTCATGAAGTGAGGCTGAAAGACGTTTTTATTGACTTTTTCACCTTTTTTGGCTGAATTATGAAAAAAAATATGATTGTTTATATTAAAGTGTAAAATGTCATAACAAACGTGAAAAGGCTGATTTATGATGAAAAATGACTTAACATGTCATGTTTCATCATTTTTCATCGAACAGGCTTGTTTCCTATAGCAGCGCAGTGTGCTCCCTGCAATGTGCAGCTCAGGCGCTGAAAATGCGATTGCGAGAGTTTCAAGGCGCTAGGAGCAAGGGAAAGTGGTTTTTCTGACAAACGCATGTTTGCAGCTGAACGGGCAAGGTGACAATGACTTTTTTCACATCTCTGGTGTCGACTATGATACTAAACATGATTGTTTACATTAAAATTCCAAATTTCAAAATAAACATGGGAAAGTCATGAAGTGAGGCTGAAAGACGTTTTTATTGACTTTTTCACCTTTTTTGGCTGAATTATGAAAAAAAATATGATTGTTTATATTAAAGTGTAAAATGTCATAACAGACGTGAAAAGGCTGATTTATGATGAAAAATGATGAAACACGTCATGTTTCATCATTTTTCATCGAACAGGCTTGTTTCCTATAGCAGCGCAGTGTGCTCCCTGCAATGTGCAGTTCAGGCGCTGAAAATGCGATTGCGAGAGTTTCAAGGCGCTAGGAGCAAGGGAAAGTGGTTTTTCTGACAAACGCATGTTTGCAGCTGAACGGGCAAGGTGACAATGACTTTTTTCACATCTCTGGTGTCGACTATGATACTAAACATGATTGTTTACATTAAAATTCCAAATTTCAAAATAAACATAGGAAAGTCATGAAGTGAGGCTGAAAGACGTTTTTATTGACTTTTTCACCTTTTTTGGCTGAATTATGAAAAAAAATATGATTGTTTATATTAAAGTGTAAAATGTCATAACAGACGTGAAAAGGCTGATTTATGATGAAAAATGATGAAACACGTCATGTTTCATCATTTTTCATCGAACAGGCTTGTTTCCTATAGCAGCGCAGTGTGCTCCCTGCAATGTGCAGCTCAGGCGCTGAAAATGCGATTGCGGGAGTTTCAAGGCGCTAGGAGCAAGGGAAAGTGGTTTTTCTGACAAACGCATGTTTGCAGCTGAACGGGCAAGGTGACAATGACTTTTTTCACATCTCTGGTGTCGACTATGATACTAAACATGATTGTTTACATTAAAATTCCAAATTTCAAAATAAACATAGGAAAGTCATGAAGTGAGGCTGAAAGACGTTTTTATTGACTTTTTCACCTTTTTTGGCTGAATTATGAAAAAAAATATGATTGTTTATATTAAAGTGTAAAATGTCATAACAGACGTGAAAAGGCTGATTTATGATGAAAAATGATGAAACACGTCATGTTTCATCATTTTTCATCGAACAGGCTTGTTTCCTATAGCAGCGCAGTGTGCTCCCTGCAATGTGCAGCTCAGGCGCTGAAAATGCGATTGCGAGAGTTTCAAGGCGCTAGGAGCAAGGGAAAGTGGTTTTTCTGACAAACGCATGTTTGCAGCTGAACGGGCAAGGTGACAATGACTTTTTTCACATCTCTGGTGTCGACTATGATACTAAACATGATTGTTTACATTAAAATTCCAAATTTCAAAATAAACATAGGAAAGTCATGAAGTGAGGCTGAAAGACGTTTTTATTGACTTTTTCACCTTTTTTGGCTGAATTATGAAAAAAAATATGATTGTTTATATTAAAGTGTAAAATGTCATAACAAACGTGAAAAGGCTGATTTATGATGAAAAATGACTTAACATGTCATGTTTCATCATTTTTCATCGAACAGGCTTGTTTCCTATAGCAGCGCAGTGTGCTCCCTGCAATGTGCAGTTCAGGCGCTGAAAATGCGATTGCGAGAGTTTCAAGGCGCTAGGAGCAAGGGAAAGTGGTTTTTCTGACAAACGCATGTTTGCAGCTGAACGGGCAAGGTGACAATGACTTTTTTCACATCTTTGGTGTCAACTACTATACTATACATACATATATGTTTATTTTGATATTTGGAATTTTAATGTAAACAATCATGTTTAGTATCGTAGTTGGAAAGGCATTAAGTGAGGTTGAAAGACGTTTTCATTGACTTTTTCACCTTTTTGGCTCTATGATAAAAAAAATATGTTTGCTTATATTAAAGTGCAAAATTTTTTTTTTTTTTTTTTTTACGTTATTGTGCACTGAACAAGAAATTATTAATTGTCTTTCACAATCACATGAAATAGAATTCATGTTTTGGTTTCTCAGAAGTCTGCAAAAAAGAGTGAAGTTGTGGTAGATCGAAGAAGGCCCAGTAAAGAATGGGCAAGATCATGATCCAAGTGAGAAAGTGAACAGAGTTAATTTGGATGCTGCATTTGGTCATTTGAAAAATACAACTAAAGTTACCATACCTATTTTTACATGATTGTCACAGTACAGGGACAGAGAGTGCATGAAGAAGAGGAAGACATAAGTCAGGAGAGAGACAAGGACATATATGCCGAGAAAGAAATGTACTCAGATGAAGCACAGACAGCAGCTGCACCTTTAGATCAGTCTGACTTAGGTGAAAAGGACACAGGGCCAAAACAGCCAAAATTACACCATTATGCCCATTATTTTTGGCTTGCAAAAAAGATCATTCCAGCCAAAATGGTTTCAGACTTTTGCTTGGCTCGAGTATTCAGAGACCAAAGATTCTGCCTTCTAATTTGTTTGTCATGTCTTTGGTAAAAACTTGAAGCATGATGTATTTGTGAGTAGTGGATTCAAAAACTGGAAAAAAAGGCACTCAACGCATTTCACAAACAGGAGGGGATTGTATCACAGAAGGACTGTATTGTCTCTTGGAACAGTTACAAGACTAGTGCACTACAAGGAAATGTTGTACAGCAGATTGAAGCAGCAAATGCTGATGAATTTAGACAAAGAAGGGAGTACATGTGACGTATTGTGGCTGTGACCTGCATGTTAGAGAAGCAAGGGCTTCCATTCAGGGGTCACAATGAAACAGCAGAATGTCATAATAAGGGCAACTTCATGAAATGCATGGGGCTTTTGCAGAAGTTTGATCCATTCTTGGAAAAATTACACTCCCCCATCAAACAGCACCTACTTCTCCCCTGCCAGTCAGAATGAAATGGCAGACTGCTGCTCAAAAGAGGTGACAAAATTGTTATGGCTGATGAGGACACACTGAACAACTAGCTATCTGTGTGAGGTATGTCACTGAGGGAACAATTGAAGAGAGATTTCTGTCCCTGACTGAGCTGAGATGTTGTGATGCTAAATCAATAACAGAAGCATTAGAAAGGAAATTAAAAGAAGAACAAATTGCTCAATTGAAGTGTGTTGCTCAGACATATGATGAGTGGAGTAGCTGGAGGTGTTCAAACTCTTTTCAGGGAGAGGCACCCTGAGGCTATATATGTTCATTGTTATGCCCATGAGTTGAACCTTGTCTTGTGCCACACCTGCAGAGGGATTACAGAGGCCACAGAGTTCTTCAGTCTGCTGTATAATCTTTACTGATTTTTTAGTTGCTCTCTGGTTAGCCACCACAAGCTTAAAGAAGCACAAACAAAATTGGGATTGCCACCATGTGAACTGCCACAGTGAATGCTGTGCTTGACAATTTGCCTGCCATCATTGAATGCCTGTCTGCCATCAACACGGCTACTGCAGTGGAGTTGAAAACAAAAATCTACAAATTCTCATTTGTATAGTTGTTGACTCTTTTCAAGGATCTCCTATCTGTAGTGGCAGGCTTGCAAAAATACCTCCAAAATGAGACCATTGACCTTCCCCAAGCATTGGCATAAAAAATGCTGTGTGTGACTCCCTAAAACAAAAACACAGTGATTCCACTGCTGCAGCTATGTATGCCAGAGCAAAGGCATTGTGTGAAGTTAATCACATCATAATTGAGGTGAAACTTTCTGGGCAGAGACAGAAGACAAAAAGAATGGATGATTTTGTTGGTGATTCAGCTTGCAGTGCCCATAGGGGAATCAGCACAGATGCCAAACAACTCAAAACAATCAGAATCAGAATCAGAAAAGTTTTTATTGCCAGGTACAGGTCTGGGTAGAATGGTAACTGAATTGGAGAACTGTTTTTCTGCTGTAAATGCAACATTGCTTAACGTCATCATTTGGCAGAACTTGCACACCACTAACAACATTGACCTAAAGACAGAGGAAGTCATGATAGCAAGGCACGTTTTGACACATAAAAAGCAAGCTGGTGCTGCTCCACAGGATATGATTTCAGTGAATAACCTGTTGGATTCTGACGTTTCCATCACTGATTCCATCCAATCACTGTACCTGTTAGCAGCTGTACATGCTAGATTTATTTATTTGTTTGTTTTTATTTTTTATTATTATACCCTTATTGGGGGCTGAGCCCCCCTTAAATTAAAATCCTAGAATCATGCAGTGTGCTCCCTGCATTGTGCTGTTGCGATTCCGGGATGCAATTCCGGGAGTTTCAAGGTGCTACATCAAGGGAAAAGAGTTTTTCTGACAAACGCTTATACTTTTTTCATTTGTTTGGTGTGAAATTTCAATTTCAACAATCTTCACTTGAAAAAATAATTTGTTGGTTCTACTTAAAATAAAATAAGGTAATAATTTGCATTTATCTTTTTAAGTTGCCTCAACTGGCATTACTGCCTTAATCCTACATGTATTTTTAAGTCTGACTAACCTAACTACTTTAGTGCAATTGACATAATTTGCTTTAACCTTTTAATGTTTAATTAAGTTGAACCAACTTAATATTAATTCAAAAGTTCTCAAGATATCTTGACAAATTACTTCAGTTAAGTTACCCAACTCATTTTTTTTTGACATCCATCCTATTCAAAAATATTAATGCACATTGTAACAATAATTTTATTGAGTAGTTGTAACATAAGAGTCACAATAAATCACACATAGCCATTCCAGTTTTGACAACTGATCCAACGGCTTTATTATTTAAACTGTCCAAATTCAATACAAATCAGTAAACAAAATAAACATGCCTATTTTTCATTTCTAAATGACCTGGCCTAACATTACAATAACAAAATTAAATGTGTTTGGGGGAATCTAATATACAAAACTTTTCTCAGGCTTTCACATTAAGCTTGGTGAATTTAGCTGCCCCAAGACATCAACAAAAATGACAGCCGTTTATTAAATCAAAAATAAAAACAGTGCAGTGAACAGTAAAATACATTAAAAAAAGAAACAGTGAAAGCAGTGTTTTATTTTTTTTAATCTATTCATATTTTCTTGACTACAGCAGTTTATTTTTTAAAGACATTACATTTGGGCTAGCTTTCAGACCATAGAGACCACAAAAGTGAATTTTAGTTCTTTTGGGTAGCTGAGATTAAGTGTATATAAGACCCATTAGCAAGGCACAGGCTTTAGGTACATTCAGGTCCTCCAGGACATCTGTTCCTTCAATCACAATCTTGGCACTTGCTGGATCAGACATCTCACCTCTGGTGACAACAATCTTCATTATTTCAGGAACCTGCATATCACCATCCTGGCAAATGGGTCAGAATTAACATTTCAGTGTTTTAGGTTATATTTAAAAACAAGGGTCACACAAACTTAAGAGTCTGGTTTACCTACCAAGTATTCTTTGAAGAGATCATTTTCTTTTTCTCTGAGATACACCATCAGGCAACAGATAGCAGCCTCTCTCCTTCTTTTCACCAAATCCTGTGAAGAATGGGGAAAAACTAATGAATTACAGTTCATGACTGGAAAAGAAGACAAGTGTTACATTTCTGAGGCCTGGAGTATGCGAAATATTGATTAAAAAAAAGCATTAAAAGAACAATTCTGTAGTTGTCACCATCCTGCCACTTTGACCACTGTGATTGTGTTCTTAGTTTTCACCTTTGAACTCCTGTATCTCTACATGCATGTGGACTTTGCCATGAGAGGCACAAACATGCTGGAACTTGTTTATACAAACATTCCCGACGCGTATCGTGCGGAGCCATGCCCACACCTCAGCTACTCAGACACATCTCTGTTATGTTGATTCCAGCATACAGACCGGTTCTGAAACCGGTTCTGAAACAGGTTAAATCCTGGCCAGCAGGAGCCATCTCTGATCTTTGGGACTGTTTTGAGTGCACTGACTGGAATATATTCAGGGAAGCTACAACCAACAGCAACTCTATCAACAAGGAGGAGTACACGACATCAGTGACCAGCTACATCGGAAAGTGCATCGATGACATGACAGTCTCCAAGACCATCACCACACGCTCCAACCAGAAACCGTGGATGACTGCAGAAGTGTGTGCTCTCCTTCAGAGCTGGGGATAAGGCAGCCTTAAGAACAGTAAGGGCCAAACTGTCCCGAGCCATCAGAGAGGCGAAACGCACACATGCCCAGAGAATCCACGGCCACTTTCAAGACAGCAGAGACTTTTGACGCATGTGGCAGGGCATACAGGCGATCACAAACTACAAGACCACACCATCTGCCTGTGACAGTGACACCTCCATCCCAGATGCACTGAATGACTTCTATGCTTGGTTCGAAGCACAGAACAACATAGCGGCGAGGAAGACCATCCCTCCTCCTAATAACCAGGTGCTCTGTTTTTCCACAGCTGACGTGAGGAGAACTCTATACAGAGTTAACCCACGGAAGTCTGCTGGACCAGACAACATTCCTGGCAGAGTGCTCAGGGAATGTGCAGAACAGCTAGCGGATGTCTTCACCAACGTCTTCAACATTTCCCTGAGCAGTGCCATTGTTCCTACATGCCTCAAGACAACGACCATCGTCCCTGTGCTGAAGAAGTCTACAGTTTCCTGCCAAAATGACTATCGTCCCGTTGCACTCACACCCATCGTGATGAAATGCTTCGAGAGGCTCATCATGAGTTACATCAAGACCCAGCTTCCACCCTCACTGGACCCCTTGCAGTTTGCATATCGTCCGAATCGCTCCACGGATGATGCCTTCACCACAACCCTTCATCTGTCCCTCACTCACCTGGACAATACGGACACATATGTACGAATGCTGTTCATAGACTTCAGACATCCCTCAGCACCTCAGAGAAACTGAGCCTTCTGGGCCTGAACACCTCCCTCTGCAACTGGATCCTGGACTTCCTGACTGGGAGACCTCAGTTAGTCCGGATCGGGAACAGCTTTTCCAGCACCACCACACTGAGCACTCAGCCCACAGCTGTTCACTTTGCTGACTCACGACTGTGCAGCAATGCACAGTTCGAACCACATCATCAAGTTCACTGATGACATGACCGTGGTGGACACGACCGAGTCAGCATACAGAGAGGAGGTGCAACAACTAACAGTCTGGTGTAGAGCCAACAACCTGTCTCTAAATGTTGACAAGACTAAAGAGATGGTTGTTGACTTTAGGAGAGCACAGAGTGACCATTCTCCGCTGTTCATCGAGGGATCCCCTGTGGAGATCATCAAGAGCACCAAATTCCTTGGCATACATCTAGTGGAGAACTGCACCTGATCACTCAGCACCAGCTCCATCAGCAAGAAAGCTTAGCAGCACATCTACTTCCTGCGGAGGCTGAGGAAAGCCCATCTACCTCCCCACATCCTGACCATGTTCTACAGAGGGACCATCGAGAATGTCCTGAGCAGCTGCATCACTGCCTGGTTTGGGAATTGCACCGTCCAGTGACCGAATAGTGAAGACAGCTGAAAAGATCATTGTAGTCTCTCTCCCCTCCATCACGGACATGTACATCACACGTTGCATCCGCAAAGCAAACAGCATTGTGGACAACCCCACACACCCCTCACACACACTCTTCACCCTCATGCCGTCTGGAAAGAGATAACAAAGCACTCGGGCCCTCACAACCAGACTGTGTAACAGTTTCTTTCCACAAGCCATCAGGCTCCTAAACACCCAGAACTGAACTACACCAGCTCTCTCTCTTACATACACACACACACACACACACACACACACACACACACACACACACACACACACACACACACACACCTGTGTGAACAAACACACACACACCTGTGTGAATGGACTCTCAATACAATGTACCTTCTACTTGCACTACCTCAACCACTGTTATATATGATTACTTATTTGCACTATTTTTAACGGCTGCTAACAGATTTTTGCACACTACAATGGTCAGGCTGCTATGTATATGGTTACGAACATATATGTAATGCACATCACATTCCATCTTGCACATGTTTTTGTATTTTGTCTTGTGTTGTTTTTGTGTTTTTGAACTTTGTCTTTGCACTGTCTTGTCTTTGCACTGTTTGCACCTGTCTGCACACTTCGCACTTTATGTAGCTAGGACAAACTCCTGCCCTCTGTGTTGTTTTTTTTTTTTTTGTAATTACATGTTGTGTGTTGTTTTAATGTAAGCACAAGGGTCCTGGAGAAACATTGTCTCATTTCACTATGTACTGCGTCATCTGTATGTGGTTGGAATGACAATAAATCTTCTTGACTTGACTTGACTTAGAACTTAATTTTTGCAGTCCCACCTCTTGAGGAGACCAAGGGGGAATACTTAGAGGAAATAGAGGAAATTTAGAGGAAATATTTTGGGGAATACTGATCCAGGTTTGCCATAAAAGCTGTTTCCAAGTTAACAGTGGTGATCCTCCTAAATTCCTCATTTATCTGTATAAACTAAGGCACAATTAAAAGGCATTACATTTACGGCATTTGGCAGATGCCCTTATTCAGAGCAACATACAAAGTGCTTTGAAGTCTCTAAAGGTATAATTTTTAAAAGACCAACTCTCAAATAGCGCTCGTTGTTTGCAGATGTTTTATAAAATTTGATCTGCACCTGCTCTTTTCGATGCACCTGTGAAGCACCTGTGAAAAGAGCAGGCCATCGATCCTTAAAGTCATTGACTGGTGGCGCTAGACTGACAACTTCCTGCCTGCAGATAGAGAATGTCTTTGCCATTTTTTCATTGATTATCTGAAAGTTGTTTCTATTCTTTACTTAATTAAGAAGCTCTACTCTTTCATGTTCCAAACTTATTTCTGTTTCTCCTTGTGGGTGACGGGGTAAATAGTTCACCTCTGCCTTTTTTGGCTTTTTGATACTCTTTGTAGGTGCCTTTTTATGTGCTTGTTTTTTTGGGCGAGTTAACATGAAGCTCAGGGCATCCGAGGACTCTGAGTTTACTTGTATAGTTGCCCATTTTATATTTTAATCTTTATTGCCATCCATACCATTATAAGCCATTATAATGAGCTTAATATTATAATGATCTTAATATATAAGATCCTGGTTCTCTAAGGCAAGGGTGCTTTTGAACCAGTGACTCTGCAACATCAGACAACTGTGAACTTGTTAGGTAGGCAATATATTGAAAGATGCTTTCAGCCAGCTTCTCAAGGATGTCTGGAAGGATCACAGTAAAGTTGAGTTGAGTTCCATCCTTCTTGAAAGCATCATTTCCTGAAGCAAGTACTAACACTATGTTATAGGCAAAGCGGGGCACTGGAAATCAGTAGGCCAGTGCTTTGAACGCTGACTTGCAGATTTAGGTGATGAAATAAGTGTATCCTGAGATCCAGAGGAGCAATTGCTGCTATAGGAATGTGTGGAGATCTCTGAAGTGCAGGAGGTTGCTGAAGTATGGAAGGAGGTTGGTCCACATTATCAAATGTCAGAATGACTGTACATCCACTGAGTGAATCCACTGTCCCAGGGATTCCGTGTGGTAAGTCTAGTTTTCTAACATCATGTAGTTAAGTATAACCCGAAGCTTGGCTGGATAAGACATTGGACTGTCTGTTAGCTGTATTTTTTGAAAAAATAAAAAATAAAAAAAATAAAACCAAACATCACAAACAGCACATCACTTATTGTAGGAAATACCAGTCACATCTCCTAAACAATAAACACAAGACTAGAATAAGTCATGTATTGTAGAAAAACAAATAATGAACATGCATGAAATACTCATGTCACAAAATAGTTAAGATGTTATACACTGCTTCTCCTTTGTAGTACTTCCAGAACAGTGTTGGTTAAAACCCAAACAAAGCAAGATACTTGCTTAGCAAGATACCTGGCAAAGCAAGATACTTGGATTACTAACTGTCTGACATTATCACAATTTGTATAGACTATATAGACTCTATATGTCTAACATATAGAATCTATATGTTAACACTGTATAGAGAAAAAAACAAATACAAGTTGGACTTAATGAACATTATAACACATCAAAACATATTTCACAGAACCACTCATTATTTTCAGAGGCCTTCCCAAAAAAAAGAGTGAGACCATTTAGTTGTACTTGAGTTTGTGGAACATTCCTTTATGGAACCTTAACTCAATATATGAGAAAAGCAGATTTTTTGTTTATGCAAACTAATGACACAATGCAACAGCTACTGCACCCTCTATGGTAGATAAATGTAGCGCTTCAGAGTCACCACACACTTACCAGCAACAGTGTATGCTGCCATTGGGAAAATATCAGACAACACACTTGGCTCAATAACTTTAACACTTCTTGTGTTTTCAAACTCAAAACTTCTAAGATGTTCAGAATACCATCCATTTAAACATTTCACAACCTTCCCCTTTACAACAACTATCTGAACCAACGCTACAAAATCTGGTATACCACCAGTTGAACCATGTGCCAGGATTATTCCAGTAGAGTAACTGGTGCAATTGTAAGATACTGCGCTTGACATTTACACAAAGCATTCAACGGGGAACTTTGTTTCCAGTGCTTTCTTAATGTTTTCCCTCAGCACAGTCAAATCTACTGTTGAAAATTTTGTTGCCTGCAGACAGGACTGGTCAATTTGTCTGCAATTTAGATGGTATGCAATCATCAATTGATGCTTTGCTGCAAGTGACACCAGAATGTTTTGAAAACTGTGGGCATGTCTGAGCACATGCTTAAAAAAACTGTGCTTAGCTTAGTCCACAAAAACACAAGCAGACCAAAAGCTTTTATGAGCTGTGGGTAGTGCTCCAGAAAATTATTTTTTGTGTAAGTCTTTCCTGGGGGAAAACCTATAGGAATCTGTGTCGATGCTCAGAAATCTTGCTGTCAAGAAAACAAATAGTGGATTCTGTATGAACAGAAGAAAGGACAAGTTCAACTATATCCTTAAGGTTTAGAAGGACCAGCCATGTAGGTTCATTATCTGGTATTCTTTTTCCAGTCATCAGTGAGAGGAAGCAAAGTAAAACCTAATTTTCATGGGCATTCCCACCAACAGTTTTTCTTAAAGCAAAATTCAGTGGAACTGTTTGAGGCGCATCAGTTCTATCAGTCCATTTGTAGGGGAACTGTTTAATCAATTTATTTAGTTCATCAAGAGTGAAATATTTCCCCTTGATTAAGGCACTTAATCTCTTCAAAGAGATCATGGAGCAAATCAGGTGGGTAACCAGATACAACATCAAAATGTTTTAGTTATTCAGTCAGTGGGCACTGTTTCTTTACTCCATAACAGTGAGACATACTTTTAGCTACTTGTGCAGTTCGAAAATGCCCCCGTGTTCTTGTTTTGTCCTCAAACAAAATGATCCAGTTCTAAGTTCACTTACTTGAAAGTGGGACCGTTTAACAACAGGAGCATCTCCTGTATTCAAATGATTGATGCAACCCCTGTAAAAGGTGCAGCTTGAAGTCATCTAATGAGTGAGGAGTGTGTTTTCGGCTCCTATGAGAAGTGTTGGTTCAATAAATATTTATTCGATAAACAAACCTGGAAGAGGTGACTTTTAATCAAAATGCACTTAACAAAGTCACCTTTCATCATTTTTCATAGAACATGCTTGTTTCCTATCACAGTGCAGCAGGGCCGTGCACAGACATTTTAAAGGGCAGTGGCCCAAAACAAAAAAAGGGCAGTTACAAAATACCCAAATAAAAGACAAGACACCAGGCACTATGTAATAATCATTTTCTGACTTTATTATAGACATTTCTGTCTACATACCATCTCTGATAATGCCATGAACTTTTTACATGTTTTTCTTTGTCTCTCAGTATCTCTTAATTTCACAGCAAAGCCTTTCTGTTTGGTACCATTTCCTGAAAGATTTTGATAACCTCATCTTTTATGATTGGGATGTCCTGAAGCAGAAGATCAGAGAGTCATTCTTGTCTACACAGATTACGAAGTTTAGCTTTTAAAAGCTTCATCTTTGAGAATGAGCGTTCTACAGTGGCTGTTGAGACTGGTATTGTTGCAAAGATTTTCAGCAGCTTTAAAAGTACTGGAAACACAACATGGGCATCAAACTCTTTGAATGTTTCCAACATTGCATGGGCACTTTTTTGTGAGCATGTGTTTGAAAAGTGGAAAACTCTAAGCTCAGTTTGCAGCTGTTCCTCTTCCTCCTGAAAACCGTAAAACTCACAGAGACTATGGGCAGCATTATGTGCGTTATCATTTACAGTGTCTTTACACTTTGTTGGGTCAAGCAAGCAATGCATTGATGTAAGGATTTTGTCAGTGTTCCCTTTCCCTTGAAATCGTCTCTGGAGTTCCTGAATCAGGGAATCCAAAAAAGTGAAGTACATCTTTCCTCTATAGTACTCCTGTAAAGTCTGTGGCTGGTGGTCCTCTGTTGCTGATGTGGAACAGTACTTAAACTTTGCAGGTACTTTTTGCCATCTTGCTTGCCCTGGAATTACCTCAGGCACTTTGATTCCTCTTGCCTCTGCTTGAGTGGTAGCATTGTGATATACTTCCCTAAATTGCTCTTCATTCCTCAGTGTGTTCATTCTGCTAATGACACCATTTACAACAGTGTATGCTGCTGCCAAGTCCAGGTTTTGCTGCTGAAGGGCATTTGAAGCAACTGCTGTTTCCATAAAAATAGGAGTTGTTATCTCCAAACAAAGGAGAAATTCAAAGTTCATGGTATGCAAAAGCATGTTAGCTTCTCCTGCAGCTGAATCAGGTGGCTCAGACTTTGTCAGATCTTTAAGGAATTGTACAACTGCAGGAGGCATTATCTGAGAGTCTTCAGGGCTCTTTCCCTGCAGCTCCATCGGGTGTCTGAGAGCTTCTGTAGCTCAAGGGTACGCTGGCCTGGATTCATGGTTTGCTGCGTTTGGACAAATGCTGCATGTCATTTTGTGCAATTGGCAATGAAAGTGTATAGTTTTTACTTGACTTTGCAGTCTCCACTAACACAAGGTTCAAACAATGAGCATGGCAATGAACATATATAATGCCTTTTCATTTTGTTGTAGTATTCTGGACTGTAGTCCTTTGTAAGGTCCGCTCATATTTGCTGCTCCATCGTAACCCTGGCCACAGATGTCATCAACTTTCAACTGGTTCTCCTTCAGTATGTTCAACACAATATTTTCAAGCTCTTCTCCTGTTGTAGATTGAATATCACAGAGCTGCATGAAGCATTCTTTTATGGTCATGTCATGGACATGATGCACCACAAAGCACACCTGTTCAATGTGTGAAACATCAGTACTCTCATCAAGCAAAACAGAGAATTTTGATGCTTCCCTCAATTCCTTCAGTATGACCCATTTCACATATGTAGCCATTGCTTTAATTAAGTCATTTTGTATTCTGTTGGAGAGGAGAGACACCTGTGCTTTTTGTGTGATTCTTGTTTTTCCTTGACACTGTAAAGATGAAGCTTAAGAACACTGTCCTATTTGGAAAACAATTCCACAAGCTCTAAGAAATGTCCTTTGCTTGAACTTGAGAGACTTTCATTATCACCTCTGAAGGCCATGCCTTGTTTTGCCAAGTACAGTATAATGTCAATCAATCTGGAGATAATTTCTCTGTTGTTTTGCCTTTCTCTTTCTTTGGCTGCTTGTGCTGCATAGTCAGCCTTTTCCAAAGCTGTATCCAATGCCTTTCTTTTAAAAGCATTCCACTGAATCATGCCTAGCATGTGTGCCTCTGTTCTGCTATACTCCTTAATTTTCCCTTTAGCCTGCTTCCACTGACATACCCCAACTGACTTCCATTGCATTGTTCTCCGGAGAATATTCTAACCAGGGATGATACCACTGGCCCTGAAATGACCGTCCTTTCTCATTTTTGGGAAACTTTAAAATTGGACGACATGGTCCTACTGAATTCAAAAATTCTGTGAAGGCCACATTATACTCTATGTTATATTTCTTTACATGGGCAGGATCTGATGGATTTTGTAACTGAATCAAAACTCATAATCTTCTGGTTCTTTATCTCTTGCTGTGGCTGCCTCACTCTCCATACATTCTTGTTCTGCTTCTGCCTCTTTGGTTTCTGCCTCCCTCCCTTCTGTTTCAATCATAATTATCTTTTCTGTCTCTGGCTCACTTCCAAGACCTTCATCACTTTAATTCTTTTGAGCTGAATCTGAGATGGTGTAAAAGCCTTTTACAATCATAATCATATAAATAATAATATAAATATACTAGTTATGTTTTGTGCTAATTTAATTAAATAACAACAACAGTGGCTTAGTGGTTAGCACGTTTGCCTCACACCTCCAGGGTTGGGGGTTTGATTCTCGCCTCCACCGTGTGTGTGGAGTTTGCATATTCTCCCCGTGCATCGGGGGTTTCTTCCCTCGGTCCAAAGATATGCGTTGTAGGTTGATTGGCATCTCTAAATTGTCCGTAGTGTGTGTGTGCCCTGCGATGGGTTGGCACTCTGTCCAGGGTGTATCCTGCCTTGATGCCCAATGATGCCTGTGACCCGAGTATAGATCGGATAAACGGTAGACAATGAATGAATGAATTTTACTGCTATACAACACACACACACACACACACACACACACAAGCACACACAGCTATGCTATATGCAACACATTTATAATTACATTTATAATGATTCATTCATTCATTGTCTACCGCTTATCTGATCTATTCTCAGGTCACAGGAAGCCTGTGCCTCAGGCGTCATTGGGCATAAAGGCAGGATACACCCTGGACAGAGTGCCAACCCATCGCAGGGCGCACACACACACACACACACTCTCATTCACTCACTACAGACAATTTAGAGGTGCCAATCAACCTACAATGCATGTCTTTGGACCGGGGGAAGAAACCGGAATACCCGGAGGAAACCCCCGAGGCACAGGGAGAACATGCAAACTCCACACACACACACACACACACGGCAGAGGCAGGAATCAAACCCCCAACCCTGGAGGTGTGAGGCAAACATGTTATAATGGTATAATGCCACCAAGCCACCGTGCCCCAAGTATAATGATAAATTATATATTTTTAGATTTCACAAGAGTTGTAAAAAAAAGTGTGACAAATTGGTTGCTAAATGTTTTGGAAAACGATTTACCTGCTGGCTTGCTGGAGGTTTGACACCAGCTATGCAAAGTTACACTGCCTTTGGCAGCTTCTCTTCTCTTCTCTCTCTCTCTCTCTCTCTCTCTCTCTCTCTCTCTCTCTCTCTCTCTCTCTCTCTCTCTCTCTCTCTCTGCCTTCTTTCTCTGCAAAGTGTACAATAAATGGCAAACTTTGGTGTTGTTTATGTTCATATTAAATCAGATCACGTCCAATAATATTTTGATTAGACAAGGGACCTTCTAAAGACGCGAATATTTTGTAACACTGTTACTAACTGCACTAACAAAAGACCAAGAACAAAAACAATATATTACCGTAAACAGTGTATCAAAATAATACTTTTAAAACAATACTATTTTTGTATTTTATATATCTGTCGACTGGGCGAACTCCGGTGACCGAATCGAGTGACTGTGTGACTGATTGCTTGGGAGTGCATAGTAGTGTGAGGATGCACAGTCTTTGGAGGGAGTTGAAAATCCGTGTTGCCCAGCGACAGCCCCAAAACATCACTGCTCTAGAGGAGCTCTGCATGGAGGAATGGGCCAAACTACCAGCAACAGTGTGTAAAAACCTTGTGGCGACTTACAGAAAACGTTTGACCTCGGTCATTGCCAACAAAGGGTATATAACAAAGTATTGAGATGAACTTTTGTTATTGACCAAATACTTATTTTCCACCATAACTTGCAAATACATTCTTTAAAAATCAGACAATGTGATTTTCTGGATTTTTATTTCACATTCTGTCTCTCATAGTTGAAGTGTACCTATGATGAAAATTACAGGCCTCTCTCATCTTTTTAAGTGGGAGAACTTGCACAATTGGTGGCTGACTAAATACTTTTTTGCCCCACTGTATAGGGGGATAAAGTTGATGGGCCATACAATGAAGTCATGGGAAAGAGTAGTGGAAGCTAGGTTAAGGAAGGTAGTGGAAATTTGTGAGCAGCAGTATGGCTTCATGCCCAGAAAGAGCACAACAGATGCAAGTTTTGCTGTGGGAATTTTGATGGAGAAGTATAGGGATGGTCACAGAGAGTTGCACTGTGTGTTTGTAGACTTGGTGAAAGTGTATGACAGTATGAGGAAGTCAGGAGTAAGACTAAGTACATGTGTGTGAATGAAAGGAAGGGAAGTGGAACAGTAAGGTTACAGGGTGAAGAGGTGAAGAAGGTACAGGAGTTTAAGTACTTGGGGTCAACAGTCCAGAGTAATGGAGAGTGTGGGAAAGAGGTAAAGAAGCGAGTGCAGGCAGGTTGGAATGGGTGGAGAAAGGTGTTGGGAGTTCTGTGCGATAGAAAAATATCAGCAAGAATCAAGAGGAAGGGGTACAAGACAGTGGTGAGACCAGCCATGCTGTATGGTTTAGAGACAGTGTCACTGAGGAAGAGACAGGAGTCAGAGCTAGAGGTAGCAGAGCTGAAGATGTTGAGGTTCTCTTTGAGGAGTGACAAGGTTGAACAGGATTAGGAACGAGTACATCAGAGGGACAGCTCATGTTGGACGTTTGGGGGACAAAGTTAGGGAGGCCAGATTAAGATGGTTTGGACATGTTCAGAGGAGGGAGAGTGAGTATATTGGTAGGAGAATGTTGAACATGGAGCTACCATGCAGGAGGCAAAGAGGAAGACCAAAGAGGAGGTATATGGATATTATAAATGAGGATATGAAGCTAGTGGTTGCAAGTGTTGAGGATGTAGAAGATAGGGATAGGTGGAGAGAGATGATTTGCTGTGGTGGCCCCTGAAGGGAAAAGTTGAAAGAAGAAGAAGAAGATGAAAATGTTGTTCATTACTTTAATAATTGTCTCTCATGCATAAACAACCACCCTTAGTTAATAAACAAATTAAAATATTTACATTCTTGGTGCTAATTTTCTGTGCAGCACAAACACCTAAAGTATATCATTTTTATGCATCCAACACTGTATTATAGCAGGGTGGGAAGTAACAATCTGTAATCTTTATTTCTGTAACCCAAAAGGATGGGAAAATTGATAACACAATACATACACTACTTGTTTGGTACACAGGATGCAAGACACACAATCTCACAAACATAAAAAAAAATAACTTTAATATAAAGAACATTTTTCATTGTCCTCCATCTATCCATTTAACCTCATCTCTTCAACTATCCACCTCCTCTGTCCTCTGATATAAAAATGACTGAGTTGTGATCATAGTGAGTCTAACATTAAACTGGCATCCAGAGTCTGCTTGTCATACATTGCTGACAGAAAATGCAAAGTTTAAAGTGAACTCGTTTTCATGATACACAGAATGTTCTAATCTAAATTAAATATTTAGCTAACAGTCCGAAGTTACCTAGCAACAACAGTGTATGTTAAAGGTAGCTCAGTCAATGTTAGGCAAACATCATCAGGTGTAGATAGTAAATATGATAGTAAAACATGTCCCCCCTGTCCCCTATTCACTCCTTCAGGGTGAACATTGAAACAAAATATGACTGCTTACACTACAATGCAAAATTTCATAACAAACTTGGGAGAGGTGACTTTTGATCAAAATGCACTTTCTTTCATCATTTTTCATCGAACAGGCTTGTTTCCTATCACAGCGCAGTGTGCTCCCTGCAATGTCCGGTTGAGGCGCTGAAAATGCGATTCCGTGAGTTTCAAGGTGCTACGAGCAAGGGAAAAGGGTTTTTCGGACAAATGCATATGTGCAGCTGAAGGGGGAAGTAATCAGTGACTTTATTTATATATTTGGGGTGAACATTGAAACGAAATATAATTGATTATATTACAATGTAAAATTTCATAACAAACTTGGAAGAGGTGACTTTTGAACAAAATATACTTAACAAAGTCACCTTTCATCATTTTTCATTGAACAGATTTGTTTACTACAACAGCACAGTGTGCTCCCTGCATTGTCCGGTTGAGGCGCTGAAAATGCGATCGACTTGTTTCAAAGAGCTACAAGCAAGGGAAACAAGGTTTTCTGTCAAACGCATATGTGCAGCTAAAGGTGGAAGTTTTCAGTGACTTTTTTCATTTCTTTGGAGAGAACTATGATGCAAAATATGATTGTTTACATTAAAATGCAAAATTTCATAAAAAACGTAGGTTACTTTAAAGAGAAGTCCCCTTTCATAATTTTTCATTGAACAGGCTTGTTTCCTATCTCAGCGCAGATGAAAGGTGACTTTGTTAAGTGCATTTTGATCAAAAGTCACCTCTTCCAAGGTTTGGTTGTGAGCCTGGTGATAACCCATACAGGTTATGGCCCATACAGGAGATGGGTGTGGACCAGGTGATGGCCCATACAGGAGATGGGTGTGGACCAGGTAATGGCCCATATAGGAAATGGGTTTGGGCCAGAAGTCACACACAGAGGACATTCAGTTATGTGTATTTAGGGCCCTACGAGGGAGATCCTTACAGTTCTGCATTCTTGTATAAAAATCTCACATCTGGCTCTGTAAAGTTCAAAACAATAACCTGAAGTAGTATGGTATTGTCTGATGCACCGTGACAGTGTTTTAAACTGAAGTTTTAAGCCCGAAGTACTCTGGCTAAGTAGACTGTTTTAAAATATAACACAGAAAAACCAGACATAGTGTGGTTTTGTCTGATGTATTGTGACAGTCAGTGTTACCTTTTATACTGTTTGTGAGTGTTATTGTAATTGGACTTGAGGCCCGATGGAGTGTCGCTGTCTCTGAAGCACTGTGACTTTTGAGTTCAAAAGCCCGACATATTGTGACTGGTTTATTCATTTTGTGTCCAGAGTACTGGATCTGTGAATAAATAGACGGGTATCTTAAGTAACTAGATAACGTTCAAGGTTGTGTGTGAAAATTTGTGAAAAATTGTGAAAATGGAAGAGCTGATTGTTAAGTAAGTCACTAAGCATGGTTCTCAGGGAATGTTTGATGGAATAGAGAACACTATTGATGAGTGGTCTATTTGCCAACACACTTTAAGCAGTTTTTGCCTCGTACAAAGTTGGAAGACTCTAGATGCGTTAGAGGCTGTAAATAAGCAACTTCAATCTAGACTTGATGACAGGCTAAATGAAATTTCCAGGCTAGTGAAATAATCTGGAAATATGAAAAGGACAGGATAAAGAATGAGATTGCACTTCTTAAAACAAAAGCATTAGATAATCTGTGGAAACACTGTCTTTTCTGATCAAAAATAGCACAACTGAGAGAAGCATGAGTAAGATATCTGGTGGCACATTGTGTAACCAAGTTCCATTAATGTTAGATTTGTGTGAAGATAGTGATGAGAACATAGAAAAGAGATTCTCAATCAGTTCTTGGTCAGTACTCTGACTGTACAGTTAAAGTTCCCATGGCACCAATTAGCTCTACTGCAGCTGAGCACACTGGTGAAGGAGGGGAGGAACCAATGACCTTAGCACCAATGGCAGTAGGTGTAAAAACTCTATAGGAATAGAGGCCGCAAGGCTTCCTGTAGAAATGAGGGCCAGGCTACTGGAGATAGAAAGAGATCACCCCATTATAACACTACTAATCTCCCAGTGTGTTATTTTTGTGGCAAAGAAGGACATATTTCCAGAGAATGCAAATTTCCCCATAATAAAAATAAGATGTCAGAAAAATAAGATGTATTTTGGTCAGGATGTGCATCATCACAATGTTGAAATTAGTGATAAAGTCATGGTAAAGAACCACCAACCTGAGGGCCCATGGTCCACTAACTGGGCAAGACCATGCAGAGATTCAGTTTACAAGCTCTGCCACAAAACTAAATACAGACAACCTGTTAAAAGATGGTCCCACAAAGATCAATTAAAAACCATAAAAATCTGATGACAATCATAAATGGCCATGTAAATAGGCAATTGTGTATTTTATGTGTTTTTAATGTTCTCTTTTTTTCTGTGTATGGGGGGGGCATATTCTGTGAGGATGCAGAAGATAGGGATAGGTGGAGAGAGATGATTCGCTGTGGCGACCCCTGAAGGGAAAAGCCGAAAGAAGAAGAAGAAGAAGAGGGGGGGCATATTCTAATTCCTGGTCAGTGGGTAATTGTTAGGGAGACTTAGAAGGACTGTATATAAGTTCTGTTGCTGGGTCTTATTTTGCATGGTAATCACTTCCAGGTGTCGGTCAGAATACAGGAACCAGACCAATAGCTGAATTAAGGGTGTTTAAAGAACAGTAGGCATGGGCTAGCAGTCTTTCATTTGGCTTTATAGGATATTGGTGTGTGTGTGTGTGTGTGTGTGTGTGTGTGTGTGTGTGTGTGTGTGTGTGTGTGTGTGGTTCTGCAATTAAACAAATAACAAATATAAGTAACATTATTATTAAATTAGTATCTACACAATCGTCCAATAACTAAAGGAGTAACTAAACTAAACAGTAACATATGCACTAACTGCCAGCATGGTGAACGCACACAGTATAATTGTATTATATCCCTGAAGAGCATCAGCAGAGCCCCACGTCTTGCACTTACTTTTCTCTCTCGCGCGCGACTCTACACATAACGAGGCGCTGCTCTTGCTTATTTATGGGAAGCCGAACACATCAAAAGAGCGACGAAACCGCGCTACCCGATTGAGCCGACCTGGGCGGACCAAATAAATTTGCGGCCCAATGGACAGGTCAGAGCGACAGTCTGGATAGCGCAGAGATGAGCTGGTATACTTGCGCCGTTGCACGGATATCTGCAATGACGTCACTAAAAACGCTATTCATCACACATCCTTAATGACAATTGCAGATATCTGTAATTGAGTCTTGCCTAGGCAGAATTAAAGTTAAAGATATCGCAAACGTCCTGCTGACTCGTCAGTATTGTTGTGCATAACGTTGGTCATGCAAGACTTCCCATTGGATATTCGCCAAGCAAACAGATCATTAGCAGAAGAAATGGCGGTCGCTGTTGTAGACAAAATAATTAGAAAATGCCAGGAAATAGAACGCGTACACAATCAAGGAATTTGTGGGGAACGAGAGCTTCGTTAACTTGAGAGTTGTGGCAGAAATTTACGTCGTATTGAACATTTATTCTCCCCAGACACACTTGAGGATAGCAAGCCCCTCCTTCTACCTGTCGTGACATAATTATAGATATCCGCAACATCATTTCGCCTAGCCAAAACTCTATTTCAAGATATCTGTAATTGCATTTTGCCTAGGCAGAATGAAAGTTAAAGATATCTCTAATCAAAATTAATTTGAAGATATCTATAACTTGATAACAGATTCTTAATTATGAATAATGAATTATGATTCTTAATTATGAAGAAGTGAAGTTGCTTTCGGCTGCTCCCTGTTCGGGGTCGCCACAGCGGACCAACTGGTCCGCACAACAACTTGGCAAATGTTTTACGCCGGATGCCCTTCCTGACGCAACCCTCCCATTTTTCCGGGCTTGGGACCGGCACTGCATCCAGTGGCTGGGGTTGAGGCATTGGCTGGAATCGAACCCGGGCCTTTCGCATGATAGGCGAGTAACCTACCACTGAGCCACCAATGCCTCATCTGAGTCTTAACTATGATTATCCATAATTCTGGTTACAGATATCTACAATTAAATTCTGACCAATCATAATTCCAGTTCAAGATATCTATAATCTAGTTTTGACTAGTTAAAATAGACTTTAAGATAACTAAAAAAAATAAATAAAAAAAAAGACATTATAGATATATTTAATTTAGGGGAGTTGAAGATATCTTGAACTGGAATTGTGACTAGTCAGAATTAAATTGTAGATATCTCTAACCGGAATTATGGATAGTCATAATTTATTTGTAGATATCCACATTTCACATTGTGGATATTCACAACTGAATTAAAGATATCTGTAAAGGGAAACTCAATAGATATGAATGGGAAAAGTGACGTCATTCTTCCTAGGTTGTGGATATCTGAAATGACAAATGTGGATAGGAGGAATGCCATTGTGGATATCTGAAATGTTCATTTTGACTAGGAAGAACTGAATTAGGGATATCTGTAATACATATCCAGACTAGCCATTAAATGTTAAAACGGCTTGCCATAAGAGTGCAGAAAGCGTGAATGCAAAGAAAATGAACGCACAAGCAAAAAAATAGCTGTAACAGCAAGCATACGAGTAAATTAAGTTTTTAATTCCTGTTATTCCGTGTTCTTTTCTTCATAGTTTTTCCGTTGTTTTGTGAAATCTTGTATTCAATTCTACGATTCGCGCATATATCTTTTTAATTCCAGTATACTAATGACGTGAAATTGACTCCATAGAAAAAACTCCAAAGAAAAGAATTTAAATTCTTAAATAATAAATTAAATTCCCATATAGACCTGAACAGAAACCAAAATGGACCCCATTAAACATCCTGTTGAAGTAGTCGTGCAGTATATTTATGTCTTGCCCTATACGTCAATTCCTATAGGAATCTTAAAGGAATGGTTCTAAAATATGATAGAAATTCTGATTAGAATCCTCTATAAGTTTCTTATTGAAATTCTTTTGTTTTTTTTCGACAAGGGCAAATTTGAATTTACGGACCGACTGCAAATGCACAAAATAGCAGTCTTCTTCTTCTTTCGGCTTTTCCCTTCAGGGGTCGCCACAGCGAATCATCTCTCTCCACCTATCCCTATCTTCTGCATCCTCAACACTTGCACCCACTAGCTTCATATCCTCATTAATTACATCCATATACCTCCTCTTTGGCCTTCCTCTTTGCCTCCTGCCTGGCAGCTCCATGTCCAACATTCTCCTACCAATATACTCACTCTCCCTCCTCTGAACATGTCCAAACAATCTTAATCTGGCTTCCCTAACTTTGTCCCCCAAACGTCCAACATGAGCTGTCCCTCTGATGTACTCGTTCCTAATCCTGTCCAATCTTGTCACTCCCAAAAAGAACCTCAACATCTTCAGCTCTGCTACCTCTAGCTCTGACTCCTGTCTCTTCCTCAGTGACACTGTCTCTAAACCATACAGCATGGACGGTCTCACCACTGTCCTGTACACCTTCCCCTTGATTCTCGCTGATATTTTCCTATCACACAGAACTCCCGACACCTTTCTCCACCCATTCCAACCTGCCTGCACTCGCTTCTTTACCTCTTTCCCACACTCTCCATTACTCTGGACTGTTGACCCCAAGTACTTAAACTCCTGTACCTTCTTCACCTCTTCACCCTGTAACCTTACTGTTCCACTTCCCTCCCTTTCATTCACACACATGTACTCAGTCTTACTACGACTGACTTTCATTCCTCTTCTCTCCAGCGCAAACCTCCACCTCTCCAGGTTTTCCTCCACCTGCTCCCTGCTCTCACTACAGATCACAATGTCATCTGCAAACATCATTGTCCTGTCTGACCTCCTCTGACAACTGGTCCATCACTATAGCAAACAGGAAGGGGCTCAGAGCCGATCCCTGATGCAGTCCCACCTCCACATTGAACTCCTCTGTCTGACCTACAGCACACCTCACCACTGTCCTGCTCCTCTCATACATGTCCTGCACCACTCTGACATACTTCTCTGCTACTCCTGACTTCCTCATACAGTACCACAGCTCTTCTCTTGGCACCCTGTCATACGCTTTCTCCAAGTCTACAAACACACAGTGCAACTTCCTCTGACCATCCCTATACTTCTCCATCAAAATCCTCAGAGCAAAAATTGCATCTGTTGTGCTCTTTCTGGGCATGAAGCCATACTGCTGCTCACAAATTTCCACTACCTTCCTTAACCTAGCTTCCACTACTCTTTCCCATACCTTCATTGTATGGCTCATCAACTTTATCCCCCTATAGTTGCTGCAACTCTGCACGTCACCCTTATTCTTAAAGATCGGCACTAACACACTTCTTCTCCATTCCTCAGGCATCCTCTCACTCTCTAAAACCCTGTTGAACAAACTAGCTAAAAATTCCACTGCTGCCTGTCCCAGACACTTCCAGACCTCCACCGGGATGTCGTCAGGACCAACTGCCTTCCCACTTTTCATCCTCTTCAAAGCCTTCCTGACTTCATCCTTTCTAATCTTATCTACTTTCTGTTCCACAGAGTTCACCCCTTCTACTCTTTTTTCCCTCTCATTTTCCTCATTCATCAGCTCCTCAAAGTATTCCTTCCATCTCCTCTGTACACTCTCCTCACTTGTGAGCACCCTTCCATCTCTATCCTTAATAACTCTAACTTGCTGCACATCCTTCCCATCTCGATCCCTCTGCCTAGCTAACCTGTACAAGTCCTTCTCTCCTTCTCTAGTGTCTAACCTAGTGTACAACTCGTCATATGCCTTCTGCTTGGCCTTAGACACCTCCCTCTTCACTCTGCGCTGTAACTCCTTGTATTCCTGTCTATTCTCTTCTGTCCTGTCCATGTCCCACTTCTTCTTGGCTAACCTCTTCCTCTGGATACTATCCTGAACTTCCTCATTCCACCACCAAGTCTCCTTATCTTCTTTCCTCCTTCCAGATGACACACCCAGCACCTTTCTCCCTGTCTCCCTGATCACTTCTGCTGTAGTTTCCCAGTCATCTGGCAGCAATACCTGCCCACCCAGAGCCTGCCTCAACTTCTGTCTAAATTCCTCACAACATTCCTCCTTTTTCAGCTTCCACCACTTGGTTTTCTTCTCTGTCTCTGACCTCTTCTTCTTACAGACCATCAGAGTCATCCTACACACCACCATCCTATGCTGTCTGGCTACACTCTCTCCCACTACCACTTTACAGTCACTAATCTCTTTCAGATTGCCTCTTCTACATAGGATGTAGTCTACCTGTGTTCTCCTACCTCCACTCTTGTAAGTCACTCTATGCTCCTCCCTCTTCTGAAAATAAGTGTTAACCACAGCCATGTCCATCCTCTTAGCAAAGTCCACTACCATCTGTCCTTCAAGGTTCCTTTCCTTAACTCCAAACTTGCCCATCACCTCCTCATCACCTGTGTTCCCCTCACCAACATGTCCATTAAAATCCGCTCCTATCACCACTCTCTCACCCGTGGGAATACTCTCCATCACCTCATCTAATTCACTCCAGAATCTCTCTTTCTCCTCCAACTCACAACCTACCTGTGGGGCATAACCACTAACAACATTCAACATCACCCCTTCAATCTCTAACTTCAGACTCATCACCCTGTCTGACACTCTCTTCACCTCCAGAACATTCCTCACCAACTCCTCCTTCAGGACCACACCTACCCCATTTCTCTTACTATCCACACCATAATAAAACAGCTTGAATCCTGCTCCTATACTACGAGCCTTGCTACCCTTCCACCTGGTCTCCTGTACACACAGTATATCCACCTTCCTTCTCTCCATCATATCAGCCAGCTCTCTACCTTTCCCTGTCATAGTACCAACATTCAGAGTTCCTATTCTCAGTCCTACACTCTTACCTTTCCTCTTCTCTCTCTGTCTGTGCACTCTCCTCCCTCCTCTACTTCTTCGACCAACAGTAGCCCAATTTCCACCGGCGCCCTGTAGGTCAACGGCGCCGATGGCGGTCGTTGTTAACCCGGGCCTTGACCGATCCGGTATGAAATTCGTACTGACGATTCGCATGGTTAAATTTGGCAATGTTTTACGCCGGATGCCCTTCCTGACGCAACCCTCTCTATTTATCTGGGCTTGGGACCGGCACAGAAGTCACTGGACTGTGACCCCCATGGCTAGATTAAATGCACAAAATAGCAGTACAGCACTTTAATTGTATTTTTTTAACGAAGGTGTTTATTGAATATGTTTCCATTTAGTTAATAAACACTATCGGGTAAAAACATAATTAACTCTGACTTTTCTGCCTACGCTCCAGTCCAGCAGGTGGCGAGAATATACGGATCAGTTGGATGCCAACCACCTTATTTTTTATTTATTTATTTTGTATATGTCTCATACAATATTTAATCTATAGAGATTTATAGAGAATTTATAGAGAATTAATAGGCTTAGGTAACAGAATATAGATTTGTTTTGATGAATCATTTAAAAGTATTAGTAACCTTTTGCATTAATACCACAGACAAAAAACCTAGAGGGCGTATTATAAGAAGAAATGCGACCAATTGGCTAGCGCGTTTCCCGGAAACGTTCATGATGTACTTGTCGTTTGTGGCCTCTCGCTGTTTCTTCAAATGTCTTTGACCAAAGCGGATGTGATGATGTGATCTCATGTTTACGGATTACATACCTTAGTGGCCATAAAGTGGTCTCGTCACACTTTATGTTAAAACGGACACCAGACGTATTATATGATCGTTCTTTATTGTTGTTTTAGCGTAGAAGTTGCGGCGCTGACGAGGCCACTGAGACTACACCGGACAAATTGTTATTCGGTGGCTGTCTGCTGTATTGCAAGCTACATCGCTAGCATTGTGAAGCTACCTGCCGAAATCTATAGACATAAAGTGAGCCAGAGGCAGACAGCCTTTATTTGATCGCCCTAACCTGCCCTCGTATGTACTGAAAGTAGTCATGGCAACTAGGCGCCTGACCGATGCCTTCTTATTAATGCGGAACAATGCGATCCAAAACCGACAGATATTGGCTGAGCAAGTGAGTACATATGAGCCCCGTCGTACTCTGAATACACGTAGCAATGCTGCGGTGAGTCTCATGTTAATTGTCTGAATTGATTTGGTTTGGATGCGATTGTATCATAGCTTGCTAGTTAGTAAAAAGCTAGGTTGTTGTAAGTTGAGTCTGCTTTAAAAACACTGCCTAATATATAATTTACAACATAGTATATCAAGCCAGTGATCTATCTCTCCTGTTTGCCATTTATATAATTTTAAATGACGTTTAGCTTTACCCATAACCACTGTTGGTTTGAGGTCCAGCTGAGTGGAATGTGTCGTGGTAATGCTTGGTATTTAGTAGATTTAGATGTACTTATGGTATATACCTATTGCTTATCGGAAATATGTTTTATTAACCCATAAATGCTGGTGTGCACACGAGTTTGTATCTTCTGGAAACACTAATAGATTAATATTATTGGAGACCGCCCATGTTTTTCTTTTCTTTTCTTTTCTTTTCTTTTCTTTTCTTTTCTTTTCTTTTCTTTTCTTTTCTTTTCTTTTCTTTTCTTTTCTTTCTTTCTTTCTTTCTTTCTTTCTTTCTTTCTTTCTTTGCATTTACTAGAGGGTTTGGGTAGAGACGATGTACTGTTTATAGTAGATGTCTGTATTGGTCTGTGGAAATACACAGTGCCTGAAAAGACTCTTGTCAAAAAAAATGTAAAGAATTCTAATTAGAATTTCTATCATATTTATTTCCTATAAATTTCTTATAAGAATTTTATTATAGGACAAGACACTAATATCCTGTAGGACCACTTCTTTTAATAGTATCCACTTGTGTTCCTATTCAGGTCATTTTTAAGAATGATTCTGAATTGATGAAATTGAAGTTGCTGAATAAATATGTTTATAAAATGTTATTGTAATTACTTGTAAAAACAAAACACCATATGCTAATATTCAATTGTCAAGTTGTGTAAGCTAATTAATGAAATGAGCTGTGTAAAACTTTCTTTTATGAATTATTAACCCTTAATGATCAATGCAGCTTAAGATGTTTACAGAATTCTAAAAATCGATAAATAAGAGCTTACAAGATTAGGTGAAATGCCAATAGGATTTTTTTGACAAGGAGAACTGAAAGAAACTTGGAAAAAAAGAGGTAAAATTAATATTTCTTTGGAAAAATGAAAGGTCATGGGACCGTGTACATTTGAGTTTGGGCCATTTATAGTTGTACATGATTTCAGATTTAGAATTACTAGATTATTCATGGGTTAAGGGGTATTTGGTGTTTTTGGTATATTTAGCAGTAATGGTAGTATTCATATGTAGGGTTTGTGGCAGTTATCACCTGGTTTTTATTGTTTGGATTTGTGGGAAAATGCAGAGTATTTATACTTGGTTTTGGGGAAGTTACAGTGTATGGATGGCAAAGCAGTCAGTGGAGTATGTATATTTTGGTAAGCAGTAAGGGTAGTTTTTAATGCATGTAAGCGCATACAGGATTTTCAAGCATTAATAGAGGATTAATTTGGAGGATAACGGAACTTTTAACTGACGAACATTCTGTTTTTGTACTTTTAATGGGTGTCGTACAAAATAAAAAATCGGTCCTTTAGTTATCAACTAATTTGTGTTATTTAAACCAAATGCTACATTTGACTCACCTTGGAAGTGGAATGAGGTCATCTGACCTCCATGCAATCGAGCTACAAATTGGGAAAAACATGTATGCCTTCATGATTGTCTTTTTTTTAGCAACAAGATTGTCACAGTTTAATTGATAAAACTGATACACACATGGAGGAAGACCTGTGTACTTCATGCAATTATTCATGCATTAACTTATCAGTCAATTGTATGGCAGCAGTGCAGTACATAAAATCATGCAGATCTGAATATTACTTGAAGCTGCTGGTCCATATCAAACATCAGAATGGGGAAAAATGTGATCTCAGTGAATTAGACTGTGGCATGATTTGTGCCAGATGGGTTGGTTTGAGTATTTTTTTAAAAATTTTATATGTGATCTCCTGGGATTTTCATGCACAACAGTCTCTATAGTCTTACTCAGAATGGTGCAATAAAGAAACAGCATCCAGTGAGCTGTAGTTCTGTGGAAAGAAACACCTTGATGTGAGAGGGGTCAACAGAGTAAGACCAGACTGGTTTGAGCCAACAGAAAGGATTCAGTAACTCAGATTACCACTCTGTAAAATTGTGGTGAGCAGAAAAGTATACATGAATGCTAGTTCTGATGCTTGCATGCCCATATTAGGATCGGGGCCAGCATGAGCACTCTAACCAGTCAACCCCATATGCAGCAAGCTGTAATGCATTGTGTGTTTTGACACCTTTCTATCATAGCAGGCATTAACTTTGGCCTTTGTTCCCGATCAGTGAGCCTTGGGTGCTAGAGACTCTGCTGCCGGTTACGGTACCGGTACAAACCACTGCATACCAGGAACACCCCACAAGACCTGCTGTTTTGCAGATTCAGTCATCTAGCCATCACAATTTGGCCCTTGGCAGAGTCACTCAGATCCATATATGAATTATCTGTGTTAGCAAGCTCCATCTTGTTGGAATTGAGTGATGTGTGACAGTCATATTGTTTATAAACCTTGACATGTTTTTGATAATTATTATGTTTCATACTACCCTGAATAATATGTCCAGAGGCCTGTTGCTTACAACGTCACAGTTGCAGAGTAAATTTTAAGTTGCCAAAGTCAAATAAGTCCAGCCTGTATTAATAAGTTTCATCATGCTGGTTATCAACTTTCTCATTGTGCTTGCACATAGAAGTCAGATGTTTGCAACAGCAAACAGCCAATAGTGTTCAACATAGAGAAAAAGCAGGTATGCATATTTTGTATGTTGAAGAACAAGAAATTAAGTGTAAATATGGGGTATTTAAACCTACACAATAAACATGTCAAAAGGCTTTTATGGTGGCAGATGTTAGTTAGTGTCAGGCAGGGTGGTTTGAGTATGTCATAAGTTGATCTACTCTTCATAAGTGAACAGTATTTCACAGTTGATCTGTGATTTTCACACATAATGCTCTCTAAACGTTTACATAGAATGGTGTGAAAAACAAAACAGCACCGAGTAGTACTATCTAATGCACTGTTTGACTACAAGGAGCAAATATAATTTGTGGGAACTACAGGCTTGGCTGCATCACACAAAAAAAGCAACCAGGCCTAATCATTCATAAGACAGGCCAGGCCATGAGGATATCTCCTAAATCTCCAGATAGTTAACCAAATATTGACATTGAAAGCTTTGTAAGTAAACCTTGCCGTCGTTTTAAAAGGGATTTTTTTGACTGTATCGGGCATCCTTGAGGCGCTTGAGATGGCAGTATTTAGCCCAAGTAGCCTTGTGTGTCTGGGGTAATGGTCGTCTAGCAGCTCCTGCTATTATTTTTCGACACCTGCGTGTATCTTTTTGGAATTGCACACTGCAATGCTAGTTTTGTGCTTGAAATTTACATGCCAGTTGAGCAGTATTTACTTTGTTTGGGAAAAGTGATATAGTCTGTTTTTTTAATGACTGGAGATGTGGTAGCTTAGTGGTTAAAGTGTTGGGCTGCTGATCAGGAGGTTGTAAGTTCAAATCCCAGGTCCAACAATCTGCCACTGCTGGGCCCTTGAGCAAGGTCCTTAATCCTCAATTACTCAGTTATGTAAAATAAGGGATAAGGGCAAATGCCAGAAATGTAAATAATTTGGGATATGTGTTGCAATTTGATTAACTGTTTGAAGTTTCTTTTGACATTACTAATAAACTAGAAGTGTTTTCTACTGTTTTTTTGCATAGTAAATGATTCTCTTAATCTTATTGTGTATTTCTGATGCTGATCTCTGCCTTTTGCTTTGGACTTATTTGCTGTCACTTCTGTCACCTGATCCCACATCTCTACTTTCTCTTTCTTATCTAATTGGATGGGACTCTACTGGGCTCTGTCAATCAAATTAGGAGTATGATGAGGTATCTTTCAATCATTTTGCATTTCAGTAGGAGAAATTTTGATATTGTTACGGAACTACACAGATCAGGCATAACATTATATCCACCTGCCTAATATTGTGTTGGTCCCCCTTTTGCTGCCACAGTCCTGACCCATCATGCACTGTGCATTCTGACACCTTTCTATCAGAACCAGCATTAACTTCTTCAGCAATCTGAACAACAGTAGCTCGTCTGTTGGATCGGCTCACACGGGCCAGCCTTTGCTCCAAACGTGCATCAATGAGCCTTGACCACCCATGACCCTGTCGCTGGT
>JAUCMX010000001.1:27033698-27198698 GCA_033459395.1 Hemibagrus guttatus
AAGATTCTAAAACATTAGATTTCCAAAATATTAAAAGGACCATAGAAAAATTATGTACAGTCATCAATAAATGGAGAAAATGCAGCACATTAGTGACATTCACGTCTCCATGAGACGTGTCTCATGGAGACTACCAAGAGTCCAATGGCAACATGAAAGGAAATGCATGAATATCTGGCAAGTGCTGCCCCCTCTCTCTGCATGTGACTGCACTCTCTGAACTTTGTGGCTGGGTGGCTAGACAGTAAGCCCTTTCTCAAGCGCACACACACACACACACACACACACACACACACACACGCGCACACACACACACACACACACACACACACACACACACACACACACACACACACACACAAAACCCCACCCTAAACCTGCCTAATTTTTGTCAAACCATGTGACGTTTTACGATCTGATGCCTTTTGGGCATAATTTAAAAAAAATATATTTTTGTTGCAAAGCAACAGCTTATCACACAAAGAACATCGTACCCATGGTGGAGCATGGTGGAGGGTAGCTTCATTCTATGGGGCTGCTTCTCTTAAGCTCGGACTGCAGTTGTAGTAAGTTAGAAGAAAACACTGATGGCTCTCAATAAAGATCTGTTTTGGCACAAAACCTGCAGGTCTCACTTAGCTGAAGACAAAGAAAAATTTCAGCTTCCAGCTTGATAACAATTTAAAGCACAATTCCACTTCAACAAAGGCATGTCTTAAGCAGAAGATCACTACTGTGGAATGGCCTGGTCAGAGCCAAGATCTTAATGGAAACCTGTGTAATGACTCAAAGAGGGCTATGCACAAGAGACCCGCTAGACTTGCTAGATCTCATTTTTGTAAAGAAGAGTGGAATAAAATTGCCAGATCAAGATGTGCTCCCAAGTGCACCACCAAAGAAAGCATTCACCCTATTGTCTGGAGTTCATGAGTTTGAATCATGATGTCACAGCCACGTGTTGCTGGGAGTCCATTTGAGCAAAACTGATCTTCTCTATCTCTGTCTCTCCCCCTCTCTCTTCCTCCCTCTCTCTCCCTCCCTCTCTCTCCCTCTCTCTCCCTCTCCCCCCTCCTCTCTCTCCCTCCCTCTCCCTCCCTCTCTCTCCCTCCCTCTCTCTCCCTCCCTCTCCCTCTCTCTCCCTCCCTCTCCCTCTCTCCTCCCTCCCTCTCCCTCTCTCTCCTCTCTCCTCTCCTCCCTCCCTCTCCCCCCTCTCTCCCTCCCTCTCCCTCCCTCTCCCTCCTCTCCCTCCCCCTCCCTCCCTCTCTCTCCCTCCTCTCCCTCCTCTCTCTCCCTCTCTCTCCCTCCTCTCTCTCTCCTCCCTCTCTCTCTCCCTCCCTCTCTCTCTCCCTCCCTCTCTCTCTCCCTCCCTCTCTCTCTCCCTCCCTCTCTCTCCCTCTCTCTCTCTCTCTCTCTCTCTCTCTCTCTCTCTCTCTCTCTCTCTCTCTCTCTCTCTCACAGTCACAGCAAAACTAGCAAAGTATGCACATCTTTGAATTTAAGCATGTGTAATAGGGCAGATAGTACCATTCTGTGATGCAGTTTGAAAAGATATGTTTGGCTGGCTTCATGTGTCATGAAGGAAGCATGTGATAGCCTTTACATGATTGCACACTTGTGGTTGTTTTTTTTGGCTTTTTTCCCCTTAAAATGTTGTCACTTCAGTTTTATTGAGTTCTGTATCACATTAAAGGAGGAAAAAGTTCTGACATGATTTATCTTGATTTTTTTTTTTTTTTTTTTACATAAAAAACCAGCAATTTTAACGGCAATGTGTAGGCTTTTTATATCAACGGTATGTTTTTCACTGACATTATAATTAATGGTAATGGAATTGCTTAATATGTCACCCTCACTACACTAAGATTCATTGAGTGGTGTATGAATGTTTTACATTGGTTTCATGTGATTAAGGAGAATCACACAGAATCTTATAATTTGTCACTGAACAGGTTATATTGACAAACATGACTGTGACTCAATGAAAAGGCTTATGTGTACTTAAAACAGGGTACAGTTCTTGACCGAATTGACTTCAACGTGGAGCAAGCCTGCACCAAAACAGAAGATGGACTGAAACAGTTACAAAAGGTAATGGCCATCTTTATTAATTCCCTATTTCAGCAAAAATGACCATTACTTTCCTAGTTTATCAACAGTATCATTAATAATACATTCAGTGTTGTGCAAATAATAACAGCAGCTTTTCCTGTCCCTTTAGGCTGAACAGTACCAAAAAAAAAATCGTAAGATGCTGGTGATTTTAATCCTGTTTGTCATAGTTATCATTCTAATACTTGTCCTGTTTATGACAAAGTTTTAATGATTTATGTTTACTCATTTAAAGAAGCAAGGCCTTTTGTGTGAACGTCCTGTAAGCCATTTATTCTCTCATAAACTCAATATAAAGAAACAGCGCCCTCTTCTTCTTGTGCAGAATTTGGAGTTTCTGATAAGTCCAATGTCATGAGCACTTGTTCCCCCTGTTACACAGAAAAGAAAGACATTCCTTGTGCTTAAATTAATTGTTTTCAAGTTATCTTGTTCTCAGTAAGGATTGGATGTGTAGGTGAAATGATAGCTTCATCTTTAATACTATTGCTATACAGAAAAGAAACTGTCAAATGGCATCAAAAAGCTTGAAGTCTAGTTTTGTTTGTTTTTTAATCCAAAATTTCCCTATTGCTTCCATTCATTGCCTTCATCTTCATTTGTCATTAACTACAGGAGAAAACAAGGACAGATGCTAAAACAACAATTCTTTTCTTGTTGGCCCTTTAAAAAGGAGTTATAGTATCTGGTTATAACTTGTAACATGGACAGTTCCTGAGCTTGATTTCAGAATTTTGAACAGTGTTCTAATAGTTAAGATGATTGAGGGAACATGAGAAAAATAGTTTCATAAGTGACCAAATTTTCTCTTGATCATGAGAGATCTGAATAAATATCATTGTGAACAGGTGAGCTTAACTTTCCGTACACCAAACTGTTTCAGTATGTTTGGGGTGTTGTCATTTTGTCTCAGTTGAATGATGTTTTTGATAATCACACACCTATATGATTTATTATTTATTAAATTTAGATTACCCCCTTAAACCCGGTCCAGTGAGCTACATGTAAGGGTTGAAAAAATGACTGTGATTGATTGTATTTATTGCACTTGTCTGTCTCTGATTACTGACCCTGCGACCTTTGTCAAGCTGACCTTTGACCAAACACAACTCAGGCCTATGTATGTGACTGTACTACTGCTGTGATCTGTACAATATGAAATAAATGAAATTGAGTTATTTATTATAAATCAAAATATACTATATGGCCAAAACTACTAGGACACATGACCATCATACCCACATATTCTTGTTGAACATCTTTCCAGATTTAGGTCCCACTTTGCTGCTATGGCAAGCCTCCATGCTTTCCAGAAGGCTTTTTCAACTAGATTTTGTAATGTGGCTTTGGGAATTTTTGCTCATTTAGCCACAAGAACATTAGTGAGATTAACCAAGTAGGCTTGTCCGAACGGTCAACATTCAAATTCATCCTAAAGGTGTTCATTGTGGTTGAGGCCAGAGCTCTGTGCTGGCCACTGGAGTTCTTTACAGCAACCTTGGCAAACCATGTGTTGATGGAGCTTAATTTGTGCATAGGGGCATTGTCAAGCTGAAGCAAGTTTGTAGTAAACCTTAGTTTAGGGAAATCTTAAAGCTACATCGTACAAAGACATTCTAGGCAATTGTGTGCCTTCTGCTTTGTGGCACATTTTGGGGAAGGCCCACATACTTTTGGCCATATAGTATTTATGAAGTGTTATATCAGTAAAGGTCATGTTATAACAGTAAAGGATCTGTCTCCAGTGTATGTAGGGAAAGAAAACTTTTGTGTTTGCCTGTTCAATGATTTAGATATATTTTTTTGTTTGTTTTTTCAAGATTTTGTTATTCTTTCAGGAAGTGGTCTATATGTGTACCCAAAGTTTATGAAATACTACATGGGTGGATGTAATCTAGCATAAATACAGCACAAGAGGTGGAGTAATTATTAATCATGGTTCAGCATCCAAGTCAGCATTTTTTGATTTTTGACGTTGTGTGTAGAACTGCTGCATCAGTATAGAAATATATCTGCTATTTTCTAAGGACTGAATATTGGACAGTTTTTAAGGAAATTAAACACGTTGAATTAATTTTGTGTGGTTTTTTTTTTTGGAGATATTTCAAAGAAGTTTAAATCATGAATAATAATTAATAAATAGTTATATATTCTAGAGAAAATTCAGAATGACTAAAGATATTTCTTCAAAGGGAATTTGTCTGTTTAAATGGTTAAATTTGTCTTTTGCTTTTTTATATTCAATAATTTGAGGTATATGTTTCAATTATTTTTTTAAACATACAGAAGGTTGTAGTGAGCTATACCTTTCTTGATTATACACAGCATATATTTTATTACACTAAACATGGTAAGATGTACAGAGGGCATCAGGGCGTGACTTGCTTGTGTGAGGCAGGGACAAGCTTTTTGGGAGTAATCCAAAAGTGCTGCATGAATGGTCTATTTGGCTCTGCTGATTTCATGATTCTCAAACTAGTTCTCAAACTGGTGCCGACGGCGAGAGTGAGGATGTATCGGTATTTTCACAGAAAATAGGAGCACATTCCACCATGTGGAACTTTTTTGGGTTTAAACCCGAAGACGCCGCGCAAAGTGTCATAAATTGTAAGCAGTGCTTTGGCATCGTCACAGCATCGCAAGGTAACACCACTAACATTGTAACATGTCAGCATTTCACTCTCATTCATCCATTGTCTACCGCTTATCCGAACTATGCTCGGGTCACGGGGAGCCTGTGCCTATCTCAGGCGTCATTGGGCATCAAGGCAGGATACACCCTGGACGGAGTGCCAACCCATCGCAGGGCACACACACTCTCTCATTCACTCACACAATCACACACTACGGACAATTTAGAGATGCCAATCAACCTACCATGCATGTTTTTTGGACTGGGGGAGGAAACCGGAGCACCCAGAGGAAACCTCCGAAGCACAGGGAGAACATGCAAACTCCACACACACATGGTGGAGGTGGGAATCGAACCCCCAACCGTGGATATATATATATATTTATAAACCAAATGAAATCTCAGAGACCACAATTGTAAAGTTGTCTAAATTTAGCAGTATGAATGGCATTTGTGTCGAAGCACACAATGTAACTAGTCTTCGTATCAGAACTGAATGATTATGCTTTGATTTTTACTTTTATTGAATAACTGATTTTTAGTGCCAATCCTGCAATATTATTTATTCATATTGACACAATATCATGATTGTAACATCATGCAAACATGAAACTCTTCTTCTCATAGAGGAAAATTTTTTATTAATGACACTACTCTGAGAAACTAATGTTTGAAATTGAAATGTTTTAAAGGACTCCAAAGCAGTTTTGTAACATGAGTATTGGAAGTGATGAGGGAAAATTTTTATTGTTGTAAAAACTCCTTATTGTTGTGACTCAACATCAAAGTAATACTGTTTGAAGAACAATGTTAATCAGAATTTGAACAAATCTATGGAAGAAATGTCGTAATGTAATCATACATTTTCCGGGTACACAGACACGCCTCCGGGACAACCAATCAGCAACTGCCCAACATATAGCATGAAAGGTACGTACAGAATGTAGTTAACTCATGGAAGGACTGTGTGCTAGCAAATCTCTGTTAGTGTGTCACATTTACCCATGACCCCCCTATTGCATTATGGATACAAATACATATGTTCCTGGAACAAACAAAGACATGGTAAAGTGGAGAGATGTTTTCTGGTCTAATGAGAAATTTTGCCATTTGTACAAAGGGCTGTGTTTGGTGGAAACTCAACATTTGAGAACAATACGCCCAAGGTAAAGCATGGTAGCATCATGTTGAGAGTTACCCCTCTTTTGATTGATTCTCTGATTATTGGAGGACAGCCTGCTCCAGGTGGAGTTGTGGTGTGGGTTATATTCTTTCGATTTTTAAAACAATGGAATAATTGGTTCTTTTAATCCATTTGTGGCCATGCCACAAAGCAGTTTTAGAAAATACAGTTAAGCTGTGCTGTAGTGTGAGAGGTTGTAGCACAGAGAGCACAAAGATGGATCACTTGATATAGCTGCCCCTCCAGGTAAGAAGCAAATCAGTCATGCTAGGCAATGAAGTCCAAGACTCATGTTGAAAGCATGCTGAAGGCTGCTGAAATGTGAGTGACTGAATGAGTACAAGGACTGATGAGGGCTGATCCAGTGGGATGAAGCTTCACAGTACTACAAGGGCAGTTTCTGTAGAGTGTGGCTCTGGGGTAAACAGAGAGACATTTGAGTATACAGTGTACAGTGCTTGGAAGAACCTTAGAAAGAAAAGAGGTAAGTGCTACCAGTGGGTAGGTGCTGATGTTTGAGGTAGAAGTTTTCAGCTTCAGTTGACCTTCAGTGTCATATCTTATCCTGGCCTTGCACTACATTAAATAGCGTTAATTGGAAGTTGTGCAGCTCCTGCAGTTTTTTTCACAAAGAACAGACTGGCAAATGTATTGTATAAAAAGCCTATGGTTAAAGAGCTGATTAGAACATTACAACAATGCTACATCCATGTTTCCTTACTTAGCACAAGAAGGGATCCTGGGCATTAACACCAGAACAGTTAGAGAAGTGTAATCCCTTTCTTCAGAGCAGAATGTAACGGTGGCAGCAGCCCCTGAACTAGCAGAAGACACCCAAAGTGCTACAAAATGACGGAAGAGGACCGTGGCATCTACTGCCATGATGTCCACTGGCAGACAGCAAGTAGAAGCTGAATGAGTTGAACTTTTACTCACACCTAAATACTGAGTATTTTTAATGTTTTGTCAAAACATTGAAGTCTGCTGGATTTCGCATGTTAAAACAAAGAAACCAAGTGACTCTGAAGTAATGTAATAGCATTTGAAGATCATGTAAGAAATATTATCTGGATGCCCATTTGTTCTCTCAAATATTGCTAAGATAAGCATGATGCAGAGAAAAGTAATTCATACTCACTAGTTTTTGTTACCTCTAGCCTGGACTATTTCCTTTTGAGCATGGTTCCTCTCAAGTTTTTTTCTTTTTCCTTGGGCCTGTCACCTTTGGCTTGTTCATTAGGGATCATCAGAGCACAGTACTACACAATACTTGCTCAGCAGATCACAGTACTAGGAATACTTGTACACTTACTCATTCATGCATTTGTCCAATCACCCACTTGTGTGGCAGCAGTGCAATGCACAAAACCATGTACATACAGGCCAGCAGCTTTGGGTACTGTTCAATCATCAATATGGGGAAAAATGCAATCTCAGTGATTTTGACTGTGGAATGATTGTTGCTGGTTGATTAACTGGTGTGAGTATTTCTATAACTGTTGATTTCCTGGGATTTTCAAAAACAATGTTTCAAATCTTGAAACTTGAAATCAGGTGGGTTCCACGTCCATCAGCCAACAACAGAATGCTGAGGTTGCAGTGGACGTGGGTTGAACAAAACTGTACAGTTGAAGAGTGGAAAAATATGGCCTCACCTGATAAATTTTGAATTATGTTGAGGCACACAGATGGTAGAGTCAGAATTAGGCACCAACCTTCTGTCAGCAGTCTTGGCTGGTGGGGGTGGTATAGTGTTATGGGGAATTTTTTTGGCACACCTTTTATTAGATCTGATTTCAATAAAACAACTTTATTATGTGATAGAACAGTTGTTTTGCTGCATGAAATACAGTATATATTTTTTTTTAAAAGAAAATGGTTTTTCTAGTTGAAGATGTACACAAAACTGTAAAGTGACCATGAGTTTAGGAAAGTTGCTATATAAATTATACTTACTACTATAAATTACTATTAAATTTCAGGTGTGAATGAGTATTAATGTATGGTATATGTTGCTCAAAACAAACTTAAATAGCAAACTCAGGTACTGAGTCAGTACAGAGTCCCTAATTCAATCCTGAGCTCAAAACTTTTTGGAGTTTCACATTGTTTGCCTGGGTATCCACCAGGTTCTCTCAGGTTTTCTTCCCACCTCCCCAAAAAGGTAGGTGGATTGCCCTCTAATAGCTGATGAGTGTGCAAATGTGTGTTCGCATGGTCCCTTACGAGGGACTGCCATTGCACCCACTGGTCCAGACCAGGTTACTTAATGATGGACAGATGAATGAATAAATATTTTCAGCACCTATACACATTTCCTAACCTGCAGATGTTTTTCATTGGCATAATAACCCATTTATAATCATGAGATGATTTTGCCTTTTCCTATATTTTTTCTTTCTAAAAAATCCTTCAGTAGATTGTCACCTACTCTATAATTAGATGAAGCTGAATCCCTAAAATGTGCACATCTTATTAACAATATAAGTAGGTGATTATTATAAAGTGATTGTAGAGAGTGAAAAACATTTTGTAGTGTTTAAATAATAACTATATGCATTTCCATGACCATGTCTTATAACCATTATCATTAATCTCTTTGTTTTGAGCGATCACAGTTTTGACTTTGGCTTTCTTTTTCTTTTCCAATAAATCAATATAGGCATTTCCAATGTTATTAAATAGTCTGTCGTCATATTCAAGCTATTCCAAATACTCAGAATGGGTTCACTCAGAAAATAAAAAATTAAAAGATTAAACAATTCTGCTAAAGCTTATTTACTTGATGTACATGTTGCTTTGTGGTCAATGCTCTTTTAAATACTTTTTACTAATTTTTTGTGGTCAATAATCATTGCTTTGAGAACATATTTGCAACTATGTAGACTGAAATAGAATAATAATTTTTTTTGTTTATAAACAAAAACAATATTGTTATTACTAGTCAAGAAGGCATATATAAATATTGCTTCTAACATGCAAGTCCTTCCAAATAGACCATACTATCATAATGGCGTTATAATATTTAATGTTCAGAATATTTACTGTATTTTATCCCTCAAAGGTCATTTTGATTTAAAGACCTTTGGAAGTAACACCAAATTTCAGCCCATATGCAGTTAGAATGCAATTTTGGCAGTGCCAGAACAGACCTACACTTGTCCATTGCTATCAAAAGTACAGCAAATCCACCACAGTACAAATTCATAACTGATGAATATTTTGAATAAATGTAACCAGCTACCTACCTACATTTGTGGTGAAATAATTACACCAGAATGGTAAAACATTGTGATGTTAAGCATTCATCAATTTAACATTTTTTAAAGGTGGATCATTTAAGGTGGATACGTTTTTTTTTGTGTTTAGATTTCATAGCATTTCTGATCAAGGAGACAATATGATACATTAAGATATTATTTCAACAGGAATAATGTGACATGTAGTAACAAATAAGGTCCATAAGGTATGAAAAGCAGTTTTCTGCAGAAACACACAGAAATGACCAAGTGTATGTCCATGTACAGAAATATGTTGGCAATCATATGGATGATTCTTGATGATCAAATTTAAATCAGTAAGTATCATTTAACCCAGTTACATTTCTTTACCTAGTTACAGGTCTAAGGAAAACCAGATTCACCAACCAAAACAAAGTCAGAGAAGTTTTGATTTTGCATGCACATAAAAGTGCATGAATTTATGCGTATGTAACTCAGACAGTTACGGCTAAATTTGAACCTTTGTACAAAATGTACAGAGCGTGTGAGACATGGAAGGAAAAGCAACATGTACACTGAAACCATGTATCATAGAAGGAGTCAGGAAGGAGGGCAATTTGAATCTCACTCACTTATTGCTGCAGCAAGAGGGAAAAAAGACAAAGTCATACTTTAACATTTTGCAGAAGATATGACCGTCTCAGACTGGTCAGTAGTTCTCAAGAGGGTTTTTTTACTCAAAAATGTTGCTTTGCAAAAATAAAACAAAGTATAAAATGACAAATAAATAAAAAGAATAAATACAGTGCTGGTGACAAAGGTGGACCAATAGAGCACCAAGAGGCTGGACCCTGCTCCTGTGTGATGGCTAGCAAGACAGGAAGTTAGGTTAGGTCATTGTTGTGTTTTCTAAAGCAGCTCTTGTCAGATGGAAGGACTTTTAACCAAATCTGAATTATCTGAACAAGTTCAACACTTAAATGGCACTGACTATTTCTCATTCTTTTTTGTCTTTTCACTCTTTTTTAGCAAAGCGATTTGGTTGCCATAAAAATGAGAAAGATTTTCATTTGGATTTTTTTTTTATCTCCTTGGAGTTAAAGCCATAAACCAGTTAAGCCCAATTTCTGACCTCCTGACACACACTATATATGGCCAAAAGTATGTGGACACCTAATTATTTAGTTTAGGTGTTTCAGCCACATCCATTGCTAACTGATGCATAAAATAAAGCACATAGCAAATCAGTCTATACAGTCTCTGCATATAGAATTCATTGTACTGAAGAGCTTAGTGACTTTAAATGTAACACAGTCATAGGATGCCACCTTTACCACAAATTGCTGTGTGAAATGTCCGACCTGCTAGATCTGCCCCAGTCAACTATATGTGTTAATATTGTGAAATGGAAGCATCTAGGAACAACAACACCTCGTCCATAGAGCAGTAGACCACACAAATACACAGTGCAGGGCTGCCAAGTGCTGAAGTGCATAGGCTATTCTTAAAAAATAGGCTATTCTATTCACTCACTACATATTACCAAACTGCCCCTTGAAGCAACATTAGTGCAAAAACATTGCTGTCTTGAGCGTCATAAAATGGGTTTCTACAGCTAAGCAGCAGCACACAAGCCTAAGAGCATTATGTGCAATGCCAAGCATTGGCTAAAGCGTGTAAAATGCACAGGCACTGTGCTCTGAAGCAATGGAAATATGTTCTGTGAAGAGATGAATTATGGGTGACTATCTGGCAGTCGGATGGTTCATTCTGGGATGGGAGGATGTTGGAAGAACACTACCTACCACAATGCATAGTGCCAACAAGAAAGTTTGGTTGAGGTGGAATAATGGCTTGGGGCTGTTTTTCAGGGTTTGGTCTATGCCCTTTAGTTCGAATGAAGGACAATACTAATGCTACAGCATACAAACACATTTTAAAGAATTGTATGCTGCCAAATTTTTTGGGAAAGCTCTTTTCTGTTCCTGTTCCTGCATAGCTATGCACCTGTGCACAAAGCAAGTTCCATAAAGGCATGGTTTGACAAGTTTGTGTGAAGGAATGGCAGTTGCCTTGTACAGTGCTCGAACTCAAAGACACTTGAAATATAATGTTGATTTTAAGCCAGTACCTTTTATCCGACATCAGTATATTAACTCATCAATTGCTCTTCTGAATGAATCGGCAAAAATTCCCACAGATACTCTCCAAAATCTTGTAAAAAGCCTTCTCAGAAGCATGTAGTGGGTTTTTTGTGTCATGGTGTGTGTATGAATGGCATCTCAACATCAGTATAGGTGTGTCCATTTACATTTGGCCATATAGCATATGTATCAACCTATCAGGTTAGGTCCAGAAATATTAGGACACTGACAATCCTATTGTTATTTTAGCTGTCTACTAACATATAGCTGAAATTAAATAATGCACAAAGTGAATACTTTCAGCTAATTTAAGGGTATATCCATCTTTTTATATGTGGTGCACAATTCCCCACCACCCCACCCTTTTTTTAAATAAAGGACCAAAGGTAATTGGACAAACTAATAAAAAAGTCATTTTTAATACGGGGTTCAAATCCTTTGCATTAAATGACTGGGTCCTGGAACCTGTGAACATCACCAGACAATGTTTCTTTCCTGCTGATGCTCTGCTAGGCCTTTACTGCAAATGTTTTCAGCTCCAGCATGTGAAATGCATGCTGAATTCGATTCTGCTTGTGTAATTTATTTGGCCAACATTCTACTTAGGTTGCTTTTGAAGTATGCTTTGGGTTATTGCCCATCTGCAGCAATACATGCCTATTTCATAAGATGAGGTGGTATGCTTCAGATTATGAGCAGCTCATTCCCTTCATACTCTTCCCATCATTCTGGTACTAGATGATCTTTGTCTCATCTGTCCATAGAATGTTTTTCCATAATTGTATTGGCTTTATTTTAAGCAGTTTTTGGCATCTCTAATCAGATCTTCCTATAGTTTACATCTTGTGGTACATTTTCTGTATTTACTCTGCTGAAGTCTTATCTTGATTGTTGACTTTGACAGAGATATGCCTACCTCTTGGAGGGAGTTTTTAATCTGCCCAACTGTTGTGAAGTATTTTTTCTTCACCAGGGAAAGAATTCTTCTGCCATTCAGCACAGTTGTTTTTGGTGGTTTTTCTGGTCATTTGGTGTTCCCGAGCTACTGAGTGAGTACCAAATGATTGATTTGGCCAAACCAAATATATTTGTTACTTGTTGGTTTGTTTGAATTTTTCAGCTGAATGATGGCTTGCTTGATTGGCAGTGATAGCTCTTTATATTCAGAGTTCACAGCAATTTGAAATCACATTTCAAAATCAAATGGGAAACTTGATATCAGCTATAGACATCTGTTTATTTTTAAAATAGACTACTTCTACAATAAAATTGGCCTTTGAACAGCTGAGTCGTTTGTCCGATTACCATTGGTCCCTTAAGAAGCAAAGGACATACAGTGTTTACCCTATTTGGGTGTAAATACTGAAGGTATTTAGCTGAAAGTCTGCCCTGTGAGTTCATATTCTTTACTTTGTTTCAATTCTACCTACTTTGGGAGACAACTAAAGAATAAGTTTGTCAATGTCCAAATGTAATTTAAAATCATTTTTTACACACACACACACACACACACACACACACACACACACACACACACACACACAGAATGGATATAAAAAGTCTATACACCCCTGTTAAAATCAGAGGTGTTTGTGATGTAAAAAAAAAAAACAAAAAAACCCAATATAACTTATGTCAGAACTTACCCTCAATATCTAATTACAATGTAAAAGAATAATTAAGTGAAAAACATTCAGAAACATTTTCAGGGAAATATAGGGAAAATGGTTACAAAACCAGTAAGCTAAAGATGAAAAGAAATTTTATCTTTCAGCATGACAATCACCTAAATCATACATCAAAATCTACAATGTGTTGGCAATAAAAGATCAGTTTTGAATTACCTAACCGGAGCCCAGACCTGAGCTAAAAATCTGTGGGGTGGCCTTTGCAGAGGAGATGCCCTCACAATTTGATGGATCTAGAACGTTTTGGATGAAAGATGTCCCATGCTTATAGACTATTAAAAAAAACCCTGAGTGATGTAATAATGTGCTTTAACAAAGTATCTGTGTAGGGGTGTCCACACTCCTCAAAACAATTTTCTGATTGTTTCTCACTTAATTTAAATATGGTGTGATTTTACATTGAGGGTGGAGGTGGAAAAAAGGTTTGAAAATGTGGAAAAATGACTTTTCTGAAAAATTTAAAGGTTTTGTTTGTTTATATAAAAAAAAACAACTCAACAGGGGTGTGGTCGGTTTTACATTGTGTGTGTGTGTGTGTGTATGTATATCTATCTATCTATCTATCTATCTATATATATATATATTATATATATATATATATATATATATATATATATATATCTATATATATATATATATATATATATATATATATATATATATATACACACTGCATATTAATTATGTTTCTCATTTTCTGTACTACTTATGATCAGTTGGTTCTTTTTTTAATCCTAATTAAATATAATAAAATACATATTATGGTCTGGGCAAAAACACATAAAAGAAACAAAGATGAAAGGAAATGCATCAAAAGAAAATGTTGACTGTGACTGACAGCAGCTCCCCACACTCTGATGAGCGGCACCACATGGAGTCTTCTGCTATTGACCTAAGACCAGTTTTGCCATTTTTCATCTATTATACAATCCTTTTTGAAATAAAAAAAAAATTGGTTTTAGATTAGTACAAAAATGGTCAATATTATGCAAGAGTGCGAAGAGTTTTCAGGTCACATTGAAACGTGAGATGGGAATGGAGGAGGTAGGGTGGAGCTGAACAGCGCAATGTAACATTACCTTATTTATATCTTAGCTCATTTTACACGTACAATCATGATCAAGGCACAGGGAGCTTCTACAATTACTTTTTCTTCAATAAAGTTGTACAAAATATTACATTTTACAGTCTGTACAAGAATAATGATCCAGCAGAGAAATAAAAAAGACAAAAAGCCAAGATGAAGGGGGGAAGAGAGAGAGTAAAAACAGGAGTGACAACTTGCTTGAGTTTTGCACCCCTTTTCCATCTCATAACATTTTTTACTCTCAGTCCCCACGTCAGTGTACAAGATGTCTGCAGTAGGGAGCAGGAGGAGTGAAAGGGAGAAGATACAGAGAGACAGATTGATGGAGTGAACAGGAGAGAATGTTTAAAACTGTGAATAAAGGCATTATTTGCACACATAGTGCATAACACTCAACAGATGAAATAACAAAACAGAAGAGCTGACGTGCTGTTATAGGAATACACAGATGTATATCTGCGTGTGCACGCACGTATATTTTTTTTTGCACTGTAGTTGGCTGTTCGGCATGAATCTATGCATTGTATGTTCTCACTGCTTCTCCTTGTTGTATCTGGAGAAAGAATCATGTGATAGGTCTTGTGTTTGAGTCATTCTCTGCTCTGCAAGCACAGCAACCCGGGGCTGAAAATACTCCATAATTCTAACCCCTTTTTATCCTTTCAAGTTAACCATAAAGGTTTACATTCTTTCATCATGTCTTTGCATCAATCCATCATTTTAATTTTCATCATTTCTCCATGGGTTAGTCCATTTTGGGAGAAGAGGGGAGACAACAGGCTCACTCAGGCAAAGAGTGGAGTTTCACAATAGTGGTGTGCATGTGTGTGGTAAGTACATCATTAGAAACACATGGCTAATGTTTAACATACTTAGGACAGAGGGTGTGGAGAATTGTACATGTGCGTCTGTGTGAATGCCATACAAATATCTTCCTCTCTCGAGCAGAGCCTCAAAATTGTGCAGATATTCAGTAGGCCTGGTCAAACTTTTATTTTTTCCTTTCTTTCCCAGCATATGTGTATGTATTCACCCTCTCTCTTTTAACATTGGTGGACATTGGCTATATTGTCTCTTCTTGATTGCACAGTCACCCTCAAATGATATAGTATTCTCTTTGCCCCTCAGCTATCTCAGGATGGAGAAAGCCTGTGTCTGTTTGTCTCTTATATGTTGCTGTGTGTCCTGGAAACTCATAAGTAGTAAGTTTCATGGTTGGATTCTTGGGGCATGAGTAGGACAGGAAGCCTGTAGAAGGTTCTAGACTGGGTTCCAGCGATGATCTGGCACTCACAAGAGCTCGTATTGCCGGAGATGCATGCGCTGGATGATGTCACGGCAGTCATTGAACACCCGGCGGATGTTTTCTGTGTCCACAGCACAAGTAAAGTGTGGGTAGCAGTAATGGCGACCATCCCCACTTGCTGTACTGATCCTCTGATGGACAGATTCAGTTTCAGGTTAGATATACACAGAGTAATTTATCCATAATTATTGGCTACAAGAACAATGTAATCGTCACAACCTGTGAAAACATTTCATTCATATTTCGCATGCTCTCATTCATTTATTTGACTGATTGATTGACTGATTGATAAGCAGTGAAATCATGTTGTGTAGTGCAGATCTAGATATTAAAACATGGAAAATGGTCAGTGCAGCAGCTGTGCCATGTTATTTTAAGAAACAGAAGATAGAAACCCCACTGAAATGTGAGGAACCGAGTTGTAATAAAGTATAAGGCCTGTCAGCTTCAATATGAGAATCCAAGACATGGAATTTACAGTGTATATAATACCTCTCTATGGTAGCTACTAGGTAGTCACTGGTGTGCCAGAAACAGGCTGATTTTCTACACAAACATATTTCAGAAAAATATTTCCCACAAAAAATATTTTCCCCTTCATAAACATTTTCCCAGACAAAGAAATTGTTAGTTGTAGGGAGAAGATAAAGAGGAGCAGAAACTTTGTCACTAGTGTAGAAAGAGAGACATAGGATTTTATAATAAGGAGCTGCACACATGGACGTCCACCCAAACTTCAGTAATTTAATAACTCCATATGGTGCCTAAAATCTCTTTTATGTGAGAATATGTAGTATTTATTTTACTGAGGAAAGTTTTAGACAATTTCAGCTGAATATAATGTGCTTAATTGTACTCCTCATGAGAAAACAGACAGCACAAGAAACTAGCAGGAGCTTCCACCTGAATAAACTCCAACCAGAGATATGAATTGTCTGATACCTTGTTTTGGCCACAAACTTCAGAAAGTTAAAGGCTGCAATCTGACTTGCTCTACGCACTACCATGCAGTGAGTTTCAGTTTGAAAAAAAAACAACAACTTTTGAACACAGTGAATCAATACGCTTTTTGGACCAAACTACACTGTATGGCCAAAGGTTTGTGAACACCTGACCCTCACATCCATATATGCTTTTTGAACATTCTACTCCAGACCTAGCCCCCACTTTGCTATTATTCTCTTCTGGAAATGCTTTTCTGCTGTAGGAATTTAGCCGCAACAGCATTAGTGACATCAGACATTGATTTTGGGCAAGAAAGCCTGGGTCGTCATTCGAGTTCATCCTAAAGGTATTCAGTGTGGTTGAAATTTGGGCTCCATGCAGACCACTCATGCTTTTGCACTCCAACTGTGGCAAAGCCATGTCTTCATTCACTTCACTTTGTGAAAAAGGGCATTGTCATTGTGGGACAAGCTTGGGACCCTAACTTAGGTAAAAGGTATCCCAGTAAAAGTGATGTGCTACATCATACAAAACTTTATATAAAATGTTTCCTGTTTTTGCAACAATTGAAGGAGAGCCAAATATGGATGTGATGGTCAAGTGTCCACAGACCTATGGCCATATAGTGTTTGTGTTTGCCAACACAATGCAGGAATTGGTCTGTGGTATGCCATCTGCTATGTTAGTCAAAATGCTTTTTTTTTTTTGTATGTGGGCATTTATTGACTATGTTTACTGATGAAATATATTGGATTCTCTAACAGGTGGCTTGCAAGACTAAGTAGGAATCTCCCAGTTGGCTTCGAGATAAAGCTATAACTACTGTCTCATCACCTATTGTTGGTTCCTCATGGACAATGTTTGAAATCTATAAAAACACTGAGCACTGACTTTGAATGTCTGTGTTCACTTCCTAGTACAAAGTATTTGTAATATTTATAGACATGCTTGTGACAAAAACCTCAAAGCTAGGGAGCAAGCTAACATATCATGCTTGTTTAAACACATATGAAACTTTAAATAGTTAATAAATATATACTAATATTACTTAAGGATGTGATATTATTTCATGCATATACACTTGCCTCACTTATTGAATTCCTATACAACTAGGCTGAAGACATTCAACTTTTTATAACTCCAAACATTTCATTTTACCATACATGTTCTTTGTCATTTACATACACCAAATTGACTGTGTTTATAAACAGTCTAAAACTTCATCCAGAACTTGATGTAATGACTTTTACATCACTATTATGAGTTAAAGGGAGCACACATATACAGTAGATGGAAAAGGGCCTACCATTAGAGACAGTGCCAGGCAATGCAACCACATACTATCAAAGTATATAAAATAATTTGACTCACTGAAAATCTGATTTAGTAAATAAAAACTGAAATAAATCTGTCTCTTAGCTATCATTATCAAACAATTTCTTATAGAAATAAAGTAGATGCCCTAAGTGATTTAACACTGGAAATGTATGTTAACAAGAAATGTGTGGATTTTAAAAACTGAGCTTAAATGCCTTTAGACTAGGTATAAGTAAACCTTTGCTACCAACTGTCATTTATTTGTCAAAAGGTTATCATTAGCATGTTAACTGGTGCAAATAAACCCTTATTCTGACTCTCCCCACTCCCTATATAAGAAAATGAGATAATATATAAAATAATATCTTTTATACTATAGGTAATGCACTATATTCCCAAGAATATTAATATTTGCTGCCAAACCCTTTGCTGACATAGGGCAAGCTGAAAAACATGCATGTACAGGGTCTGAGGCCATTATACACTAAATTTTATATATATATATAGATATATGTATATATATATTATACACACCTTGAAGTCTTACTTCATCTGCCTTGTTAATATACCAGTTTACCTAGGGGAATGTGTTGGGCTGGGAGTGTTTCCAAATGAGATATTCATAGAATCCTTGAACCTCCACATAGAGCAATATATTAGCATTAGTCAATATAGGAAAAAAAATCATTTTCAAAAGCAAGTTCTCTGTGATCAAAAGCATGGTGACCAACTGAGGGAAAACATACAAAAATAAGATTTCTATGTCAGAGAGTGTGTGTGTGTGTGTGTGTGTGTGTGTGTGTGTGTGTGTGTGTGTGTGTGTGTGTGTGTGTGTGTGTGAGTGTGTGTGCGTGCATACTGAAGTAGCATTGTGTTCATAGGTGTATCACAGCAGCTGAATCCACTCACCAGGAACTCATCCCGGATGAAATATTTTGCTCTTGTAACTCGTGGGTCCTCCCCCAATTCAGGTGTAGCTAGAAACAGAAAATGTTTAGCAGGAAATGCACAATGCATTTTAGGTATTTTGAATTTACATTTGTGGAAGAGGAAAATAAAAAGAGAAGGAATAAGAGAGACAAATGTAATGTGTGGTTCTTACTGACCATCATCTGGTGTAGTGTAGCGTGAAAACTCTGGGAAATACTCCTCTATTTTTGACTTTCCCGCCAGAACCTTCTCAGCTAGTAGGTCTTGCTTATTTAGGAAAAGAATAACAGAAATGGTTCGAAGCCACCTGGAGATGGTAGTGTGGGGGTTGGGTGAAATTGTTAAAAAAACAAACAAACAACAACAACACCTTAAGATTAGTCCTTGTAAACAAGATAAGATACTTAATTAATAAATAAAAATAAATTAAACTACCTATTGTTCCATATGTTCTTAAACAGGTTTAATGCTTCTTGGAGACGGTTGGTTTGATTGTCTTCTCGGATGACCATATTATAGCTGCTGCTGGCCACCACAAATATAATGGCAGTCACATCTGCATCCACACAGATAATAAATCACACAGTAATCCACAATAATTAGTTCCACAAAAACATATATCTCTCCACAATAAGGATAGGAACAGGTTTTGTTGCATTTGGAAAATAGTATACATCTTTATACAATTTGTCATTTAGGCAATAAAAGAATACATTCTCAATCAAGAAATGCTTGAAAAATGCCTTGAATTAATGAATTTTGGTCTGTTTGTCTGACTGACTGCAAACAACTAATCATTACAAATTTACCTTGCTAAGGAAAAACACTATATGATTATTCATGTACACTATATGATTAAACACAATGAAACTGAAAAACAAAACAAAACAAAACAGGGGTCTCACTCATCAACCTTGGTTACACATAGTTTGTTGTAGAAACCATGCATATGACCATTGTGATGTAGCAGCTCCTTTCTGTGTGTCAGTACATTTCTATTCTTATGCCCTGATTTTGAGGAGCTTCCATATTGCTTATTGTCAATATATCAGCATAATTGACATATATAACCAACAATAATGTAAGTACTCATTTTATTAGTCATAACAAGGTGCAAAGAGGCAACAAAGATGAAATATGAAGCAAAATCGTATAAAACATCTAAAGACCTTTGCACAGAAAGGAATATTATTTTTCAAGTAGTTGGAAACTCTTTGCTGAGACTGATGTATGGGTTATCATTTGATTTTATTTGTCCAGTTCAATTTTAGTCAATCTCTATTCTACGGTTTTTATCCAAAGGCAAATTTCAGTGAGAAACTGCAGACAGGTCTGTTATTTCCCAGCCATGAAGAGAATAATGACGCATATTACATATATTCGTATTACTCATGCTGCACTTTATTACATGTACAAATATGACAAAAGTAAAGACTACATTAACAATGAGCAATTTTCACACCATCACAGGTTGTCTAAATGTAATTGGAGCAAAAGAAGGCAGACATGCAGCCATAAAATGTATATTAAAAATGGTTATTAATAATTTAAAAAAAATGAAAACAAATACATTTCTTTCTTAGACAAACTATTTTGGTGACACTCTGTTTATTGGTATCCATCTTCTTAGGTATGCTGTATGTCAACAAGCATTAGCACAAGTAGGCTAGTAAGCCTTTTAAAGTTAGTTTGTTTACCATCTATGGAAATTTGAAAGCTTTTCTTCGAGCAAATGTCTATGCCTGAACAGAGCAATGCAGAATGTGTGAGATTAATCAATGTCCAATATGTACAGCTGTGCTTAGGCGTGTGTGATAAATGCCAATTTTCTTATGCATACTGGTTGTTTTTAGATGTATAAATAAAAAAATAAAAAAATTCTTGTTTAAATAAACCATCTCAACTTATATGACATATACTCCCTTCCAAGATGGTGCCCACTATGGCATGTCTCTGTAAGCTCTTCCACAAATGAGAATACCATGATGGATGTCTACTGTTTACATCATGTTTATGCTCAACTGCACTTTTTTATGTTTACAAAGCACACATACACTGATTTGTGTTTTCCTTATCTTCTAATTCTTCTTCTTTCGGCTTTTCCATTCAGGGGTCGCCACAGTGAATCATCTCTCTCCACCTATCCCTATCTTCTGCATCTTCAACACTTGCACCCACTAGCTTCATATCCTCATTTATTCCATCCATATACCTCCTCTTTGGTATTCCTCTTTGCCTCCTGCCTGGCAGCTCCATGTCCAACATTCTCCTACCAATATACTCACTCTCCCTCATCTGAGCATGTCCAAACCATCTTAATCTGGCCTCCCTAACTTTGTCCCCCAAATGTCCAACATGAGCTGTCCCTCTGATGTACTCATTCCTAATCCTGTCCAACCTTGTCACTCCAAAAGAGAACCTCAACATCTTCAGCCTCTAGCTCTGACTCCTGTCTCTTCCTCAGTGACACTGTTTCTATACCATACAGCATTTCTCTTCTCTCCAGCACAAACCTCCACCTCTCCGGGTTTTACTCCACCTGCTCCCTGCTCTCACTACAGATCACAATGTCATTGTCAGCAGATCACAATGTCAGCAAACAGGAATGGGCTCAGAGCCGATCCCTGACGCAGCCCCACCTCCACTTTGAACTCCTCTGTCTGACCTACAGCACACCTCACCACTGTCCTGCTCCTCTCATACATGTCCTGCACCACTCTGACATACTTATCTGCTACTCCTGACTTCCTCATACAGTACCACAGCTCTTCTCTTGGCACCCTGTCATACGTTTTCTCCAAGTCTACAAACACACAGTGCAACTCCCTCTGACCATCCCTATACTTCTCCATCAAAATTCTCAGAGCAAAAATTGAATCTGTTGAGCTCTTACTGGGCATGAAGCCATACTGCTGCTCACAAATTTCCACTACCTTCCTTAACCTAGCTTCCACTACTCTTTCCCATAGCTTCATTGTATGGCTCATCAAGTTTACCCCCCTATAGTTGCTGCAACTCTGCATATCACCCTTATTCTTAAAGATCGGCACTAACACACCTCTTCTCCATTTCTCAGGCATCGTCTCACTCTCTAAAACCCTGTTAAACAAACTAGTTAAAAATTCCACTGCTGCCTCTCCCACACACTTCCAGACCTCCACCGGGATGTCGTCAGGACCAACTGCCTTTCCACTTTTCATCCTCTTCAAAGCCTTCCTTAATTAATCCTTTCTAATCTACTTTCTGTTCCACAGAGTTCACCCTTTCTACTCTTTTTACCCTCTCAGTTTCCTCATTCATCAGCTCTTAAAAGTACTCCTTCCATCTCCTCTGTACACTCTCCACACTTGTGAGCACCCTTATATCTCCATCCTTAATAACTCTAACTTGTTGCACATCCTTCCCATCTCGAGCCCTCTGCCTAACTAATCTGTACAAGTCCTTCTCTCCTTCTCTAGTGTCTAACCTAGTGTACAACTCGTCATATGCCTTCTGCTTGGCCTTAGACACCTCCCTCTTCACTCTGTGCTGTGACTCCTTGTATTCCTGTCTATTCTCGTCTGTCCTGTCCGTGTCCCACTTCTTCTTGGATAACCTCTTCCTCTGGATACTATCCTGAACTTCCTCATTTCACCACCAAGTCTTCTTATCTTCTTTCCTCCTTACAGATGACACACCCAGCACCTTTCTCCCTGTCTCCCTGATCACTTCTGCTTAGTAGTTTCCCAGTCATCTTGCATCACTACCTGACCACCCAGAGCCTGCCTCAACTTCTGTCTAAATTCCACACAATATTCCTCCTTTTTCAGCTTCCACCACTAGGTTTTCTTCTCTACCTCTCACCTCTTCTTCTTACAGACCATCAAAGTCATCCTACACACCACCATCCTATGCTGTCTGGCTACACTCTCTCCAACTACCACTTTACAGTCAATAATCTTCTTTCAGATTGCCTCTTCTACATAGGATGTAGTCTACCTGTGTGCTCCTAACTCCACTCTTGCAAGTCACTCTATGTTCCTCCCTCTTCTGAAAATAAGTGTTAACCACAGCCATGTCCATCCTCTTAGCAAAGTTCACTACCATCTGTCCTTCAAGGTTCCTTTCCTTAACTCCAGACTTGCCCATCACCTCCTCATCACCTGTGTTCTCCTCACCAACATGTCCATTAAAATCCGCTCCTATCACCACTCTCTCACCCGTGGGAATACTCTCCATCACCTCATCTAATTCACACCAGAATCTCTCTTTCTCCTCTAACTCACAACCTACCTCTGGGGCATACCCACTAACAACATTCAACATCACCCTTTCAATCTCTAACTTCAGACTCATCACCCTGTCTGACACTCTCTTCACCTCCAGAACATTCCTCACAAACTCCTCGTTCAGGACCACACCTACCCCATTTCTCTTACTATCCACACCATAATAAAACAGCTTGAATCCTGCTCCTATACTACAAGCCTTGCTACCCTTCCACCTGGTCTCCTGTACACACAGTATATCCACCTTCCTTCTCTCCATCATGTCAGCCAGCTCTCTACCTTTCCCTGTCATAGTACCAACATTCAGAGTTCCTACACTCTTACCTTTCCTACACTCTTACCTTTCCTCTTCTCTCTCTGCCTACGCACTCTCCTCCCTTCTCTACTTCTTCGACCAACAGTAGCCCAATTTCCACCGGCGCCCTGTAGGTCAATGGCGCCGATGGCGGTTGTTGTTAACCCGGGCCTCGACCGATCCGGTATGAAATTCAGAGTACTGACAATTCGTATGGTTAAATTTGGCAATGTTTTACGCCGGATGCCCTTCCTGACGCAACCCTCTCTATTTATCTGGGCTTGGGACCGGCACAGAAGTCACTGGACTGTGGCCCCCATAGCTAGATTTGATTTGTGTTTTCCTTATGTCCAGTTTAAATTATGTCAGAGGTTGCTGGAAAAGTTGCAGAGTAAAAATTTCAATGTATTGTGTAACTGACTGTTTCCTGTACATATGACAATAAACTTTTTGAATCTTGAAAAGTACTGGAACAGCAAGAGCAATTCTTACAATTGTGACAGAAACTTTGTGAGATCTGTATAGGAAAACTCAAACATAACAGCCAGTTGTGACTGGGTTGAGGGTATTACAATCAATCATTTAAAGACGTCTTTAAGAGCAGAAATATAGGGACCGTACTCCAAGATGCAAACCAATCATCAGCAGTAAGAATTGGAAGGCAAAATTGGAATTCACAAAAAAAAAAATAAAGCCACAATAACAAACCTACATTATTTTTCCCCAGATTTTCTCCCTAGTCATGATTAATTCCCTCCCTTCAGTCAGCTCTCCCCTATCAAATGGCAGTCAACCAGAGGACAAATTGCTGATCATGTATCATCAGGGGAAGTATGCCCACTTCCACATACATGAGCTCACAGATGCAAATGATTGACAAGTGTTGCTGTGATTGTTAGAGGACAGAGTATGCCACCTCTCCCTTGATCCCTGTGAGCACAGCCAATTTTGTTCTCTTCGACTCCTGGCTACAAATTACTGTTTTATCATTGGGATTCAAATTCACAATCTTCAGTTGATCAGGTGAACGCTTTTAAATCATTTGGGAGCCTAGAAGGGCAAAAGGATCTGCTCATGATCCAAAACATACAAGCTCAGCCATCAAGCAAGGAGGAGGTAGTGTCATGGCTTTGGCTTGCATGGTTGCTTTTGGAATGGGCTCACTAATCTTTGTTGCTGATGCAACTCATGATAGTAGCAGAAGAAAGGATTCAGAGATCTACAGAAGCATTCTTTCTGCCAATTTACAGAGAAATGCATCCATCTCCCAAATGATATTGAGAGAATTGAAGAAATGTAGCAAGAGGAAAAAAGTGGAAGGTATTAGACTGGCCAAGTCAATCACCAGACCTTAACGCAATTGAGAATGAACTTCACCTCTTAAAGGGGAGACTGATAAGAAACCCCCCCACCTCCAAATCAAACAACTGTACAAAGCTGTGGTACCATCCAGCATAAGCATCACAATAGGAGATCACCAGTTTGGTGATGTCAGTGGGTTGACAGTTTGATGCAGTTACTGCAACCAAATATTTAATGTTATTTATTCATTCATTGTCTACCGATTATCCGATCTATACTCAGGTCACAGGGAGCCTATGCCTATCTCAGGCGTCATTGAGCATCAAGGCAGGATACACCCTGGACGGATTGCCAACCCATCGCAGGGCACACACACACTCTCATTTACTCACACAATACAGACAATTTAGAGACAATCAACCTACAATGCATATCTTTGGACCAGGGGAGGAAACCCCCGAGGCACGGGGAGAACATGCAAACTCCACACACACGGCGGAGGTGAGAATCGAACCCCCAACCCTGGAGGTGTGAGGCAAATGTGCTAACCACTAAGCCACTGTACCCCCTAATGTTATTTACTATTATTTAAATATTTAATGTTATCTGGACTCCTGGTGGTCCAGCGGCAGGATCCCGCGCTCTCATTGCCGTGGCCCGGGTTCGATTTCCGGGCATGGCGCCAACCCGGCCACTGAAGAGTTAACAGTCTCAGTGCTGGTCCCAAAAAATGGGAGGGTTGTGACAGGAAGGGCATCCGGCGTAAAACCTGTGCCAAATCATGCGGATCAAAATGATCTGCTAAAAATAGCAGACCCTGCCATTTTGGGGGACAAACGCTAGGATAAAAACGCTAGGATTTTGTTCACCTACAAATTGGGTTATCTGCTACCAAAGGTGTGATCTAGGGTGTTTAAGACATCTAGATGTAAATATCAGGAAATGAAATCTGAAAATCTGATCTATCATCTCATATTCATTTTTTGATCTCAAACATAAACGTCTTCAGTGTATAGTCAGAACAAAAGAATTGGCCTTGCTCTTCCAGTACGTTTGGATGGGAATGTAATTAACCAATGTCATCCTTCAGAAATTTACAACCAGCTATGAATGATACATACAGTAAAAGCATTCAAAACATTTACCATTAAAACACTGGATCCATTTCCTTCGTTCATCTCTTTGACCACCAACGTCAAACATGCTGGAAGGAGAGAATGGGAGTTGCTGACAGGAAAATTAAGAGTCCAAAAAAAAAAAAACTCCACCATGGAAACACCTGCTTCTTATTACTAAATTATATAATAATTTAATATTATATTTGACAGATGTACTATATTTGTATTGTCTATGTCCATGTATTTGTCTATGACGGGTCACTTTGAGATAACACTATCACTCTAGGTAATATTGTCTTATACATTAGCTAAATAACTGTGGCTACATTACTAGATGTTTCAGTGCAACTCACTGAAAATTAACTTTGTCCACTTGGAACCTTGTCTCAAAGATCCCTGAGGTCAGCACTCTGCATCTCAGCAAGTCCTAACATGAGAGACAATCAGAGAAAAATTACATTAAAACAAAGACATTTTTTTCTTAATTGCTATAAGATATTTCTAAGGAAAACATTAGGACCATTTCAAATAATGAGGATACAAAAAAATAATAATAATAATAATAATAATAATAATAATAATAATAATAATTTAGATTTGCTATAGACTTCAATTTTACCTGATCAGTAGGTGAATAGTCACTTTGCTTTATAGTGTCAATCTTATCTAAGAAGCTGAACAAAAGGGACAGAAAAAGTTAATTAATAATGCCACATAAAGAAATAAAGCATCTCTGTGTAATGATTACATTAGATAACTCATGGTAGATTCAGCAAGGTAGATGAGCAAATCAAACTTCTGTGATCAAAAAAGATTTAACTATATGGCCAAAAGTATGTCTCGGGCACCCGAGAATTAAACATCCAATTCCAATACCATGGGAGAAAACATTGATTTGTTCACCCTTTCTGCTATAACAGGCTCCAGTCTTCTAGTGAGGCTTTCTACTAGATTATGGAACATGGCTATGAGTATTGATGCCCATTCAGCCACAAAAGTGCAAGAGAACTCCGGTGAGAAGGCATTGTGCATGGTGCACATGTGCATGGTTATATACTGAATCTTGGCTGAAGGCTTTAAACAGAAAGAGAGATTATTTTTTGATCTGAATGAGCTGAGCACACCACAAATCAGACATTAAATAAAAAAACCCTAGTAGCTGCAGTGCCAGGGACAGACAGCAGGTGGCATATGTTTGTGTTGTATATCATGGCAGGCAGTGTTCTGTGTCATAGTGATCAGAGTGTGTTCAGTCAGATGCCACTCTAGTCAATGGATCTGCCCTAGTGGGAGGAAACAGTGACACAGAGAGTGAAGACAAAAGAGAGAAAGAGAGAGAGGAAGGGAGGATGCTGCTGTTTCAGTTTAGACATTTTCATGCTGAAGAGCATTGCTACATAGGGTGCAGCAAAACAGACGTGGAGCCTAATGTTATGGTAGTATATTAATAGCTGTAAAACTAGTAATGAATGGTAAAATCTAAATTCCAGCAGACAGCATTCTCAAAGCTGCTTAACTCTGAAACTTTTAACCAAGACCTGCTGCATAACAGATTTATTTGAGAGGGTCACAAGAAAACTGAAAGACAGGAATTGAGACAGTAAGGTCTAACAGTGCAACAGCCCCAGTACAAAAACTATAGGACACAGAGGGTTGAAATGTGACATCGGTGCTGCAGGTCTGATATAACATCTATATCTGTTCACTATGTGTGTGTATTAGAGCATTATAGGTGTATGATATATGGATAATGCATTAAAGCATTAAAAATATAGGTGTGTACTTGTGCCCAGTATGGTCTGTTGCAGCTTAAACATTTGTACTATTGTATTTATCATGCATCCGGCACCAGTGATTTCACAAGGTAACAATTTTGAATGTGCTGGTATGATACCAATCTTAATATGAAAGTATTTGACATTTCTTGTCAAGGTTCAAAATACATACAAACAGTACACAGACGGCTGTTTAACTCATTTTAAGTTCTTTAAACACACATTTGTAGTAAATCATACATTAATTTGTGGATTTGCTGGTTGTTAATGTAGACTAGGAATAAGACAACTATAGAAGCACATCAGTAGAGCAATTAGAACCTAATTTAGCTACCTTCCTCTTCAAAATCATCAGCATGCACTAGATCACCTCCCTACACATTTCCTCAAACAGATTCTAACAGAAGCAATCAAACTTCTCTTAAATACCATTAATTCCTCCCATAACACTGGCTTTGTACAAATTCACTGAAATCCAGTAAACTTGCAGTTATCACCCTGAGATCAAACCTGACCTTGACTCCTGTCGAAGGAACACCTGTACACCTGTCTATTTATGCAGTTTCCCAATCAGCCAATCATGTGGCAGCAGCCCAGTGCATAAAGTCATGTGGATACAGGTCAAAAGCTTCAAATAATGTTCATATATGACATCAGAATTTGGAGAAAGCAGGTTTTTCTGACTTTAACCATGGCATTTACATTTACATTTACATTTCTGGCATTTGGCAGACGCTCTTATCCAGAGCGACGTACAAAAGTGCTTTAGTTCTCAGTCAATGAATACATTAACACTGGTTCAATAGGACACAAACTTGGGATACCATTAGCCTAAACTGACTTGGATTTTTTTTTTTAAACTTTGCAACATAATACATAAACAGGCAAAAATAAGAGCTAGTTTAAATACTTCAGGAAGAGGTAAGTCTTCAGTTGCCTTTTGAAGACGGTTAGAGACTCGGCCGTACGGATACCTAGGGGAAGTTCGTTCCCCCACCTTGGTGCCAGAACAGAGAAGAGTCTAGATGTATACCTACCTTTTTCCCTGAGAGATGGTGGGACCAGTCGAGCAGTACTAGTGGATGTGAGTGAGCGAGATGCAGTGCGAGGAGTGACGAGAGCTTTGAGGTAAGATGGCGCTGGTCCATTCTTGGCTTTGTAGGCAAGCATTAGTGTTTTGAATCTGATGCGTGCAGCTACCAGAAGCCAGTGGAGGGAACGCAGCAATGGGGTGGTGTGGGAGAACTTAGGCAGGTTGAAAACAAGTTGTGCAGCTGCATTTTGGATCATTTGCAGTGGGCGAATTGCATTCAGAGGTAGACCTGCCAGAAGAGAGTTGCAGTAGTCCAATCTCGAAATGACCAGAGACTGAACAAGCACCTGAGTAGCCTGTGTGGATAGAAATGGCCGAATCCTTCTGATGTTGTACAGAAGAAACCGACATGAGCGTGTCACATTAGTGACATGGGAGGAAAAGGATAGTTGATTGCCCATGGTTACCCCAAGGTTGCGAGCAGTGGCTGAAGGGGAAATCATGGAGTTGTTCAGAGATATTGCAAGGTCTTGGGCTGGGGATGGATCACCTGGGATGACCAGCAGCTCAGTTTTGCTGGGATTGAGTTTCAGCTGATCATCCAAGATGAAATGTCCACCAGACACGCTGAGATCCGAGCAGAAGCTGTGGTATCTGAGGGAGGGAAGGATAAGTTAAGTTGGGCCTAGCATGTCATCGGCATAGCAGTGGTATGAAAATCCATGTGAGGATATAACTTTGCCAAGAGAGTGAGTATAGAGGGAGAAAAGGAGAGGACCAAGTACTGAGCCTTGTGGGACACCAGTAGAGAGTCTGCGTGGAGCAGATATCAATCCCTTCCATGTTACCTGATATGAGCGACCATCCAGGTAGGAAGCAAACCATTCCCATGCTGTTCCACAAATTCCAAGACTCCTGAGGGTGGACAAGAGAGTCTTGTGGTTTACTGTGTCAAATGCTGCAGACAGGTCGAGGAGGATGAGGACCGATGACAGTTTGGCTGATCTAGCAGCATGTAGTTTCTCAGTGACTGCCAAAAGGGCAGTTTCTGTGGAATGTGCTGCTTTGAAGCCAGACTGGTTGGGGTCATGGAGGTTATTCTGCATGAGATAGTCAGACAGCTGATTACAAACAACACGTTCGAGAATTTTTGAAAGAAATGAGAGAAGTGATACCGGTCTGTAGTTGTTGATGTCTGAGGGATCCAGGGCAGGTTTCTTCAGGATGGGGATGACCCTGGCTTTTTTAAAGACAGTTGGAACATGACCAGATGTTCAGGATCCATTGATGACTGTGGTGATAAAGGGTAGGAGGTCAGGTGCAATGGTCTGGAGCATAGCTGAAGGAATTGGATCCAGTGGGCAGGTGGTAAGATTGCAGGACCGAGTAATTTGCAAAACCTCTTCTGCTGCTACAGTTGAGAGCTGTATCAGTGTAGGAGTAGTGGAGTGCTGACTGTGTGATGTAGATGAAGTTGGGGGAGACGACTTGGCGAAAAAAATGGCAAAATCTTCGGCGGTCAGGGAGGATGGAGAAGGTGGAGCTGGAGGGTTGAGTAGTGATGAGAAGATGTTGTGGAGCTTTCGGGGATCTTGTGCAGAAGTTTCAAGCTTTTCCTTGTAGAAGGAGGCCTTGGCAGAAGTCACGTCCAAGGAGAATTTGGACAGGAGTGTACGATAAGAGATGAGGTCTGTGTCAAGTTTAGATTTCTTCCACTTCCTCACTGCTGATCATAGTTCTCTCCGAATTGTTGTGAAGCACGTTTGACAGCCAAGGAGCAGTAGAATAATTCTTCCTGCGTATAGTGGACAAAGGGCAGAGAAGGTCCATGGTTGAGGAAAGAGAGGAGAGCAAAGTGTCAGTAGCTGAGTCCAGGGGAAGGGAGGAAAAGGAGTCATGGTCAGAAAGAGATGAAAGAGTACAGGAAGCTACAGAGGAAGGGGAGATAGAGTGGAGGTTTTGGCGGGTGAGAGAGAGGTGCTGGGAGTTATGTTTAGGCGAGATAGGGAGAGTGATAGTGAAGGATACCAGGTGATGATCGGAGATATGAAGTGGGGTAGCAGTCATGTCTGTAGCTGGGGAAGGATGAGTGAAGACTAGATCCAGGACATTTCCTTCCTTGTGTGTGGGAGGGCAGCTGTTGAAAGACAAGTAGAATGAATTCAGAAGAGCCAGAAGGCCAGAAGAGTGAAGCTTGTCAGATGGGAGGTTGAAATCTCCAAGAACCATCAGAGGGGTGCTGTCAGAAGGGAAGACACTGAGGAGTGTGTCCATTTCTTCCAAGAAGTCTCCTAGGGGACCGGGGGGGCGGTAGATGACAATGATGAAGAGGTTGATTGGAGAGGTAACTGAAACTGCATGGAATTCAAAAGAAGAGATGGTTAGATGAAACAATGGGCGAGGTGAAGAACACCATCTCTGTGACAACAGCAGACCTGTACCACCACCCCTGCCTGATTCTCGTGGTGAGTGAAAGAAAGTATAGGCAGAGGATACAGCAGCCGGTGTAATAGTGTTCGGTGGTGATATCCAGATCTCAGTTAGTGCCAGAAAATCAAAGGAATATTGGGAGGCTAAAGCTGAGATGAAGTCAGCCTTCCTTACAACAGATTGGCAATTCCAGAGCCCACCTACCACCACTGTTTGAGACTGAGACAACAGGGGAGGGTAGATGAGGTTGCTGGAAACATGACCTCTGCTTCGTGGATGAGAATGCCTGCGTCTGTAAGAGGTGACAACAGAAATAGGTTTGAGGCACATGTCTGTGGACTTGTCAAAGTATGAAAAGTGAGATTAAGGATGTAAGAGAACAAGAAAGATGACAATATACTTACTATTTAAGTAATAGGTATTGACAAGGCAATCTGCCTTCAATATAAATTAGTTAGCCCTGCCCACAATTCACACCTTAAGGAGACCGAAACTATTCTTGATTAATCACCCGAGACAGCTAAGAAGCAAGGATCAACAAGCTATACAATAACAGTTCAAATAACAACTCTAGAACCAACCAAGTTAAACAAATAGTACACAAAAGTCAGAATCCTACCTTACCAGATGGGAACAGAATCAAATGAAGAGTTAAAGCACACTCATGCCAGAAATGGCATGAATGGTACTAGATCAGCTGGTTCGAGTGTTTTAAGAAATGCTGATCTCTGGAGATTTTCACACACAACGGTCTCTAGAGTTTACACAGAAAGGTGAACTTTACAACCATAGTGAGCACAAAAGCATTGCAGCTTGCACAAAACATCAAAGCTTGACATGGGTTGGAACCCAATGTAGTCTTCTGCTGTTGTAGCACATCCATGTCAAGCTTTGATGTTTTGTGCAAGCTGCAATGCTTGCACAAAACAAAAACAAAAAATGCTTTGCTGTCAGACAAAAACAGAAATTTGAGGATACCATGGGAACAGGCTCACCCAAAATGGACATTTTTAGAAAAAAAATCCACTAATCTTCTTTCAGCCTTTTTCAACCCTGGGTTGTTCATTATGGATCAGTATCTATATCCAGATATAGATTGGCATTGGTGGCTCAGTGGTAGGTTTCTCGCCTATCATGCGGAAGGCCCGGGTTCGATCCCCAGCCACTGGATGCAGTGCCGGCCCCAAGCCCGGAAAAATGGGAGGGTTGTGGCAGGAAGGGCCAAAAAATCCGGCGTAAAAACCTGTGCCAAGTTGTTGTGCGGACCAGACGGTCCGCTGTGGCGACCCCAAATAGGGAGCGGCCGAAAGCAACTTCTTCTATCTATATCCAGATATCTATTAAGCTGCTTTGTGGCACTGCCCATTGGTAAACTCATAAATAAAAAAATGACCTAACTCAAAAAAACCAACAGAAATAATACAAAGCGTTTCATATCATTTAATAATATTGTGTAGACCATAGTGTTTAACCTGTTAAACTTCCAGAAACCCTAACTATACATCTTGCCTATTAGTTTTACTATCCAAATATAATTCCTATTAGTTACTCAATGCTAGCTTTAATAACATAAATAAAAGATCCACGTTTAAAGAAAGAAAAATTTAAAAAAAAAAACATTTTTTTTACATTTGAGGATGAACCAGACACCTCACATCTTGAAAAAATACTTTTAGCATAAAAGCATAAAAGAGAAGAAAAATTTAATAAATATCAAACAGCAAAAGACACAACAAACACATGATGAAGCCAAGGTCAGTGGAATAACCAACTTGGTTGTGTCCAACAACACATCTCAATTCTAGCTTTTTTACCTACTAATTGCAGTGCATCAATATTAACACAAACAACTAATCAGATGCGATTATAAACCCTGCATTTCTAAGAACAAAAGACCCATCAAGCTCCTTTTAAATTCTACTGTCTGGCCAGCAAATTAAACAGGTCTAGAGAACTGACTTGAAGGTTTGTTTAGCTTTTTAGATTTATATGATCAAGCAATCAATATTGGATCATTTCACTGATCAAAAAAATAATAATAATAACTGCACATTTTGCATGCCTGTAAAATCTCTCCTCCACTGAGCAGACATCATGCACGACTAAAAATTCTAGAAAATCTTAAAATTGTACAGTTCTTTTAAAATATGAAGACAATTAAATGCAAAGCAAACACTTAATTGTTTGAAATAAAGTCCAAAGATTTCAACAGATGCATACAGCAAAGAATACACTGCAAGTTTATTCCTCAATATAACCTCAAGTGGCACATAAATGTGCACACACACACACACACACACACACGCACACACACACACACACAGAGAGCATCACACGAGGCATATGACTTGTATAACAGAGAACTCTTTCTATTCAATATAATGCAAGCAGTTATCCTCTCAGGTTAAAAGTTAGGCGCATCAACAAAACAAAAACGACAGCGACAACAAAACAAAACAGAAAAACACCTGTATGAATATTAAATCAACTAAAATATCTCAGACTACACAATCAGGCTATCGTTACTTGTTTATTTATTTTAACCATTTATTTAGCCAATAAATCAAATGCTGTCATTTCCTACATTTTATTTGTAATGTTACATTATTTTAATCTATCAATAGAGCTCACATAATTACAGTTAAAATGCACACTGCAACTGAGAAAAATCTGATCATTCATAGTTACATCTGAGAAAACTACAAACAAAACAAATTTTAAGTAGAACAATGTTCTATATGATGTATTCTCCTTCACACACATACACCACTTCAGTTTGCATTGCCACAGAGGAGCAGAAAACGGAAGAGAGCTGGAGAGAGGGAGCGGTGAAAAAGAAAGAGAACAGGCTGTGTGTCTGACATAACAGTGGCTCTCCAAAAATAGCTCTCTGGCACCCTGGCCTCCAGTGCGGTTGTCATAGCGACAGAACCAAAGGCACTATAAATAGACTATCAGCTCCAAATCTTGTGTGACTAGAGAGAAGCCAAAGAGCGCAAGGGAGAGAAAGTGAGAGATAGACAAAGATAAAGAGGATGGAGGAAAGGCAGAGGCAGAGGCAGAGGCAGAGGCAGAGGCAGAGGCAGAGGCAGAGGCAGAGGCAGAGGCAGAGGCAGAGGCAGAGGCAGAGGCAGAGGCAGAGGCAGGGGGGGACGGGACAGACAGACAGACTGAGGCAGAGAGAGTGAGCGTGTGTGAGCGTGGTGTGTGTGTGTGTGTGTGTGTGTGTGTGTGTGTGTGTGTGTGTGTGTGTGTGAGAGAGAGAGAGAGAGAGAGAGAGACAGAGAGTAAAAAACAGTGGAAGGGAGAGAATGAGAGGGGGTTGGGCTTTAACGGAAGAAAACAAGATTTATGCCTAAAGAATGGGAGGAGACAAAAAGAGAAAGAATGCAGCAAAGAGAAAGTGGTGTGTAGTGTAGGATTTACACAGCTGCACCATGTAATGATTGAATGTTAAGTATGTTTTCAATACAATGCAGACACAGTTAAATGACAACTACATAATTTATTAAATAATTAAATGCTTCAACTTGTCTGATGCACAGCAAATTTTGTAACACATTATGCTTGGTCTTTATAAGAAGGTTCCAAAATCTACTCTTCTGTCATTCACAATAATTATAGGATATAGCATGCTAGTTACTTGCATAACTGTGTGTATATGAAACCTGGGTGACATCCAGGGACAGCGTGAAACAGCTGGGCACCTTGTTTCCATGCACACACAGCCAGAAATTACCCAGAAAGGTTAAGTAATGACTAAGGATGGAAGGATTGATCAGTTACAGAATCTTATAGTTTTTGGACTAAATGTATGATCTGCAATTGGCCACTCATTTTTTTATCTGACAGATGTGGCAAGCCAATCAATGACAGTAAATGTGAGTCAAATCTCTATATGCACTGAAGAAAAAAAGAGTTTGCTTAAGTGAAACAAGTCATCAGTCAAGTGGCTTTTTCACAATATCTCAGACCAAGCCACATCATGAGTGCATCATGCAGGTGAATAAAGAAAGCATCACAGACTAGTAAAGACTGATGGCACAACATGAACCAAAGAGCCAACCAAACTGTGAAGGCCATATTTCAGTTTACATTGCCACATTACCATAGTTATCAGAAAGATAAACCATGATCAGTGTAAAGGCAGTTATTATGCTGGATAACCAGGCACTCTTGGTTGTTGAGGGTGAGAGATTGTGTTCTTAATATTTCACCTGAAGCACTCTATGTGCTTCACAGACAGAAATACTTTTCAGATATTGCCCCTCCCAAAATCTATCAAACAGTATATGCCCACCTTGTAAAAATAAATAAATAAATAAAGCTTCCTCAGTGAGCTTTACAAGCAATATATCTCCATATGTCAGCCCATGTCCATATTAAGCTTTAAAGCTCAGTGAATCTCATGTCACTTTTTAACAATAAGCCAAGTCAGCTGCACAGCCATGCACTTTCCCCAGCAGTCTTTAGATTAAAATTTTATCCCCATTTTATCTTGATGTATTTTTAGATTTATTGTGAGCTTTTGCAACAGTCGGTTAACTTGATGCTTGCTGCTAATATCAAAAATGTTTTAATCAACCAAAGTATATTTACCAATAAAACAATCCAGCCCATCCCCAATTGGAAAAGGCATCAGTATCGACTAAACTGCATAATAACAAATGTCCTCACATGCACATGTCTTCAAATGTCCTACTTGCAATAGTTAGCTTTCACTGCAAGCAAATAACAATTTTATGTTTTTATTTATCAGGCCCTACATAACAAGTATGTGGTCCTCACCAATTTCTATAAGTACCTCAGGTAACAAACATTCATGTTGGGCAAAAGAATTACAGCTTATAATTCTGTAACATTAAGGACCACCATAAGCAACAATAACTTGAAGCAAATCTTTTCTGTTTATAATCTGTTTATCTTTTACAATGTTGTGGAGCAATTTTGGGCCACGCTCCTTTACAACATTGCTTCCCACTCAATGGGGTCTGGACTTGACATGCAATTCCAAAACCTTGATGTTTTTGCTTGGGATCCTCTGCCCAGCATAAGCTGCTGAACAGACGGCCTCACATTTGTGTCAAGAATAATCTGGTATAAAGTGGAGTTCATAATTGTGTTAGTGACTGCAAATTTCCCAGGTCCTGTGGCTGCAAAACATGCTCAAATCATCACCCCTCCCTTACCATTCTTGACAGCTTGCATGAGGTGTTTTTGGTAATGTTTGTTTGTTTTCTTTGCCAAAAATCCTGCTGTCCATGATGACCAAACATCTCCAACTTGGTCTCATCAGCCCACATGATACTTTTCTAGAACTTTTGTGGTTAGTTCAAATTTTACAAACCTAATGATCAAACCTACCATATTCTTTTTGTTTGAGAAGGGCCAATTCCTAGCCATCTTTCCATTAAAGCCAAGCCTGTTCTGATTGTGCTGTCATGAACATAAACACTTAATATGTTCACTGAGACCTGTAAGTCATATGATGTAGCTCTTGGACTGAATTTACCGGAACATTCACTCCTGGGAAGATTTTTGTTTTGAAGATTCTCCAATTGTAAACAATCTGTCTCACTGTATAATTGTGAATTTCAAATTGTTTGGAGATGTCCTTACTTCTTGGCATGATGTATATACACACTGTGCTCCAGGACACCAAAACAGCAAAAGTTCTGCACTTATAGAGGTAGTCAGACTAGTAATCTGGTAGTAGTAAGTTTTAATTTGTAGTTTCATAGTAATTACGTTCTTTAGTAATATAAAGGTTTCTGAATGTTTGCTTACCTTTTGTTTAAAAAAAGACTACATATTAGAAATCTGTTCAACAGAAATGGCTTCAAGTCAAAACTTGAGTGGACTTCTTGGTTACATAATTGCACATTTTTAACCATATAGCACACATTTAGCATTGATGTATAATCAGACTATCTAGTGTCACACAGATAAGTATGTGTTCCCTTTTGAATCTGGTTCCTCCCAAGGTTTCTTCCTAATATTGTGCCAGGAAGTTTTTTTCTTGCAAATGTCACCTCTGGCTGGCTCATTAGGGATAAATTATTAAATCTAAAATTTCCATCTAAATTTATATATTCTTGTAAAGCTGCTTTGTGACAATGCCCACTGTCATAAACACTGATGTTAACCTTGTACAATGTGCATGGTGACATTCAGATAGCAGCAAAAAAGGCATCCTAGAACATCCTACCTATACTGATCAGGCATAAAATAATGACCACCTGCCTAATATTGTGTTAGACCCCCTTTTGCTGCCAAACAGTCCTGACCCGTCAAGGCATGGACTCCACTAGATCTCTGAATGTGTGCTGTGGTATCTGGCACCAAGATGTTAGCAGCAGATCCTTTAAGTTCTATAAGTTGCGAGGTGTGGCCTCCATGGATCAGACTTGTTTGTTCAGCACATCCCACAGACACTTGATTGTATTGAGATCTGGGGAATTTGGGGGCCAAAGTCAACACCTCAAACTCGTTGTGCTCATCAAATCATTCCTTAACCATTTTGCTTTCTGGCACGGCGAATTATTCTGCTGAAAGTGGCCACAGCCATCAGGGTATATTGTTTCCATGAAAGGGTGTACATGGTCTGCAACAATGCTTAGGTAGATGGTACATGTCAAAGTAACATCCACATGGATTGCAGGACCCAAGGTTTCCCAGCAGAACATTGCATAAAGCATGACACTGTCTCCGCTGGCTTGCCTTCTTCCCATAGTGCATCCTGGTGCCATTTGCTCCCCAGGTAAGTGACGCACACACACCCGGCCATCCATGTGATGTAAAGGAAAACGTAATTCATCAGACCAGGCCACCTTCTTCCATGAACGTGATCCAGTTCTTATGCTCATGTGCCCATTGTTGGCGCTTTCGGCGGTGCACAGGGGTCAGTATGGGCACACTGACCGGTCTTGCGGCTATGCAGCCACATACACAACAAACTGTGATGCACTGTGTATTCTTACACCTTTCTATCAGAACCAGCAATAACTTCTTCAGCAATTTCAGCAACAATAGATTGTCTGTTAAATCGGACCACATGGGCCAGCCTTCATCCGTCTATTTGCTCCCCATGTGCATTAATGAGCCTTGGCTGCCCATGACCCTGTCACCGGTTCACCACTGTTCCTTCCTTGGACAACTTTTGATAGATACTGACCACTGCAGACTGGGAACACCCCACAAGAGCTGCAGTTTTGGAGATGCTCTGATCCAGTCATCTAGCCATCACAATTTGGCCCTTGTCAACTCGCTCAAATCCTTACACTTGCCCATTTTTCCTGCTTCTAACACATCAACTTTGAGGACATAATGTTCACTTGCTGCCTAATATATCCCACCCACTAACAGGTGCCATGATGAGGAGATAATCAGTGTTATTCACTTCACCTGTCAGTGCACATAATGTTATGCCTGATCAGTGTATATTTATTGGCCATGACAAAGAGACTCTTTTTGTACAGTTGCAGGTCACAGCAGGTCTATCAGCGAAGCTGACTTTGTTGGTATGCATTATCCAGGTGTTTCACACCACACAGACTATGCCATTTTAGTTACAGTGAGCAAATTACATCCAAAAGATTGTTTCCAAAAGATTCAGGCACTGATTGCATGAGCAAATATCTTGTTTTGCATTGTTATTTGTAGTTTTCCACTTATAGTATGAACTATTTGGGCAAGCTAAGCAAAGTGTATAGAAAATTTATGGTGTGTGCTGTCCTTCAAAACAAGGAATTTTGAAGAACAGCACACACCATATCACCCTAATCAAGCTAAATTAGCACACTCTTCATTCTATGACTATATTCATAGGCAAAAACACTGAAAACAGAACCAGCTCTGTGTTAATAAAATTATGAACACAGCTAAAATAATTGCAATAAATGGCTGTTTTCATGCTCAGGCATGCTCCCCCAGTAGCCAATATGAGTAAGATAGAAATGGGCCCTTACCAAACCTACTATACAAGATAGTAAAAATAGAAAAGAAAAATGACCTGTTTTATGTACACACATTTTTTTAAATGGCAGGTTTTGAAATGTAAAAAAAATTAAACCAAGATAAATCATGTCTGCATTTTTTCAACACTAAATGTGAAATTACAACATTAAATGAAAAACAATCTAAAACATTTAGGAAAATAGGGGAAAAAATAATGCAAAACTGTTTGCATAAGTGTATATACACTTTTATAATTGGGCATAACTGGTTAGCATCATGCTTTAGAGCTGCTTTTCTTCAGCCAGGTCTGGGGCTTTTATTAAGTTGAAAGGAATAATAAATACAAATAACAGATCAATGTTTTTGAATGACCTAGCCATAGCCCAGAACTAACATACCTAAAAATCTGAGGAGTAACCTGAAGGAGGAACTTGCACAAAAAAATCCAGGTTTGATGGATCTAGAATAGTTTTGCATGGAAGAGTGATAAAAAGCCAAATCAAGACGTGCCACACTAACTCACTCTTACTCAAAAATACTGAGTGTTGTAATAAAATCAAAAGGTGCTTCAACAAAGTACTAGTCCAGGAGTATCCATAAAATTCTTCCTTTTTTCCCCTAATAATGTTTGTGATTGTATTTCACATCATTTTTATACATTGAAAATTAACATTTAAGGTGGAAAAAGGTCTGACGATTTATCTTGGTTTCTTTTTTATATCACAAAAACCTAGCATTTTAACAGGAGTCTGTAGACTTTTTTAATAGCCATTGTATATGATAAATACAAATGCTAACATTTATTGGAGTTGCACATAAATAATAATTTAGTCCTCCTCTAGTCCATTTAGAAGACCTTATCTTGGATAATGGTTATTATTGCAAAATTATGAGAGCTAAAGGTTATTTAACATCAATAGTAGAAAAAAGAATTTGTCATTTAAATGATCCAAAATATTACAAATGTAAAATTTAATCGAAATTTTAGGCACCACCTTCAAATAATTATCACACAAGACTAAATAATACTGAAAAATACCGGAAATAAATAGGTGCTGCCCAATATATTTTTTTAAAATTGAAATTATATCGAAAGATTGTAAATAGAGAAAAAATGAACACAAATGATAGAGAATGACAAGCAGATTGTGTGAGAACAGTGCCTTTTAGACCAGTTTTCCCCTGCCCGTTTATATATATATATATATATATATATATATATATATATATATTTTTTTTTTTTTTTTTTTTTTTTTTTTTTTTGCATAATATGTATGCGGCAGCAGGTCGAGCATCAGCTGTGAATGGAGAGGAGGCAGGTTGAGCCAGCAGGTAATGCGTGATGATTCTCACCAAAGTCTACTTATTTGTGACTCTTGTAACAAGAGTGAGTTAGTGATAAACCTGACAGAGCTTGTGAGACATGCACACACAAATACACCCACAGACACACAGAGGAGTCTGAATATGACGCAAAAGCTGCATGTCCGTGTCAGACCCTGAAGTTGAGTTCAGGGAAATGACATATGCAATGCAAAATCTAAATCAAAAGAAAACTGAACCAAAGACAACCCCCAACCCAGACAGCAAATGAAATCAGGTGTTTTGTGTATAATAGATACATGTTTATGAACTTAATGTATCTTTAAAGGTAGGCCAAGCATAGGATGACAAATCTTGGCATAGACAGGATATCCTTACCAATAACTTTATACATTATATCAACTAATTCTATCAGCTGTAGCTGTTTACAGTGCAAAACATGATGAAATTATTTCCTTATGGGTTATATATATATCCAATTGTACTGGATCAATGTATCAATTTAAAGTATAGTTTGATAATATTTGTGCTTGAACACAGATCTTTTTCCATTTATTTTCTGTATCATCTATCTGAAGATCATCAATCCAATCTTTTATGATTTGTTGAATGTTTGGATAGTAATTTTTCTTTTAGCAGTAGGATTTCTTTACTGCCATTTCTTCTATACTGCTTAAAGAAGGACACTGATATGAAAGTTTCTAAGATAATATAAAATTCTGCCTCTTGAGGTTTTAAAAGACATGAGTGTTGTCTCGGCATAAAGGTCTGCTATCTTCTTTAAGACTTTATGCATGCTCAGCTTAAATCCTGAGCTTGATTTGCCTGGAATAAAGACAGCATTACACCAAATTGTAGAGAACTAATATAATACAGGTGTCACACCCAACTCAGCCTGTAACTCATGCCTTACCAAAATGTGGGAGTTTTACCAAACATGTTAGATGTATTTTGTTCAAGTCTTGTTCAAGGAATCAGAATGTCAATATGCATCACTGTTCAAAATTCCCATGTTTTTTTTCTTTCAATCTGAACCCATGGAATATGACATGGTAAAAAAAGACATGCTAATCTCAGCTGAGATTCATTAAAGTACCATAAAATGTTAAGAAGTTGCAGCCCACCTATTTTGTATGAGGAAAAACAGAAGTAATATGGTAGAGCCTGGAGCATTTCTTTTTCCAGATACATTTAGGTGTTTCATATCAAATATAAAAATCTTGTAAGTATATTCATTTTAATGCCATTTTTAAAGTGCACAGGGAAGACTCTGTTGCTACCATGGAACAATGGGAATGTCGTACACCATACCCAACACCAAGTGCTCCTAGACCTGCACAATGAGCAGCTGCACTTCAAAGTCCTTGTGCAGAAGCTGGCAGCCAGTCCAGAAGCTGCTGCAGTCCACCAGATCTCCAGCTGAGCCACACATGACACTCACAAAGATGGGCTCCATGGACAATCCAGAGGCTTTCCAGGAGCTCTTCAGCTGCATGAGAATGGCTGGAGGTGGAATAGGCTCTCTGACTACTTCCCTTTCAATTGGGGGAAGCCCAGCTTTCCAGCCAGCAGCTGCCACCATGGCCACAGCTAGAGTATCCCTGTGTCAAGGAGCAGTCTGCAGCGCTTCAGCTGAACACCTCCAATCATAGTGACTCCCCGAGGTGGCCTGCCCCTTTGCCTATGCACAGCAGCTGAAAGACTCCTGTTGCTGGTAGCTGATAACCAAGGAGCAGGGGTGCAGAGCAGATCACTGAGCTGGTGGAACTAGAGGGATTTGTCGCTTGACTCCTGACAGAAACAGCTGAGTTGAGTTAGTGCCACTGGGCAGCTTCCCTGGATGCAGCCATGCAGCTGGTGGAGGATCACTGGGTGGTGATCACTGGTCTAGGTGTCTCCTGTTTTACCCGCTCGCCACCAGCTCGGTCCCAGCTCCATGGAACTGAGTTGTGGGAGCCTCAAAACCAGCCCCCCAAACCTGGTTTCCTTCCTGCCTGTCACATCCTCCTTTACCATTGTATGTCTCACCTAGCTCCTTATTCTCTTTGCACAGGTGAAACCTTCTATTCCCACCAGAACCAAGATAAAAAAAAAAAAGCCCAGGTAAGTTTGCAGGAATCCCACTGGGCTCAGCATTCCATAAAGTAAGCGGAAACACTGATCTCGAGCCCTGAAGTGCTGCAGGCCTTCCCCAATCAAACAGAAACCTACACTGTGTATACAAGGGAGTACACACAGTCCTTGCTTGACTCAGGATATAACCAATCCATTGTCCATCAAATTCTGATTCTATACATGTAATCAGGAAATGCATGATTGGTGATGGTGAGGTGTGTGCACAGGGATGTTCATGAATATCTGCTGGTGTCAGTCATTAGTAAATTCTGGTGGCAAAAGCATAAAGTCAAAGAAACAGTTAACCCTTATCTTACCTATTCATTAATGCTTGGGACAAATTGGCCAGGGTTTCAGGCATTATTAAGGGTGAGTAAGGTTTGTGAATGTGTCAGGACACTTACTGGTAGTTACTCATAACAAAGATCTGTTCCATGCAGTTCAGCATGATGTCAAGGCCTTGTATTTGGGGACAGATAAAGCCATAAAATGGCTACTTTTTCTAACGGATCCTTTTCAAGTAATATCCAACTTGATAAGCCATGGACTGCAAAGAGCTTACCAAGAAGGTATGGTATACAAAAACTGGAATTAGAACACTGTAAAGACAATAAACAACAAGGAGAGAAAATGTAGCACAACAGTGACATTACTAAGAACAGGAAACCCCTATAAAATCTATGAGAAGACCAGGAGAAAACAGATAAGGGATGTGGCCAATAGCCCTACAGCAACATTAAAATAATTGTAGCAATTGTAGCAACTTGCAAGTACTGGTTGCTTGCTCCCTACGTGTGATAACAATATCTTAAACTCATCAGCTGGGCCTCGGGGTGGGATGGCAAAATGGAAGTTAAAAAAAAAAAAAAAAAAAAAAAAAATATATATATATATATATATATATATATATATATATATATATATATATATTTGTATATATGTATATATACAAATACATATATATATGTATATATATATATATATATATATATATATATATATATATATATATATATATATATATATATATATATATATATATATATATGTGTGTGTGTGTGTGTGTGTGTGTATATGCATCCAATCTGCTAAAGCCATGTGGAATAATGTGTTGTGGTTTGATGAGACCAAAGTTATAATAGCATTATAACACAAGTTATGCTTGCTAAAAAAAACAAACAGAAAAACACAGCAATCACCAAAAGAGTACCATCCCCATGGTGAGCATCATACTTTGATGTTGCTTTTCTTCATAATTTCGCCTTTCAAAAAGATTAAAGATTTGGGGTCCAGATATAAATCCATTTGAAAATCTGTGGGGTGACCTGAAGAGTGCTGTGCATAGGAGCTGCCCAGGCCAAATGTTAAAATGCTTTTGTAAGAATTTTTTTTTTAAAAATATAGTCATGCTGATCATGCATGTGCTTTAAACAACATTCTCCATTTCAGCCTTTCCTATTTTTTCACTTTCTTTCTTTGTCTTCTTCCTTCTTACAAACATTCTCTTATTGGCAAAACACTCATTTGGGAGTCACCGTTGCTTACTTATTTCTAAAAATAAATTAATGAATTAATTTAAAAATCCACCTTCTCTATCTGTTCATCTTTCTTAGTCTCTTACTTACACACTCCTGCTGTATACTTGTGAACAGATTAAGGGAAGGAGTGAGAGACCTAAACCTTTCTTTCTTTCTCTTTGCTCTGTGTTTACATAAGCACACAGAAAGGAGGGGGCACTTCCAGTCTAAACAGCTCAGCCTAGCATCCACAACAATCAACTTTTGACACAGGAAAACAGGACACAGACTATATTAAGCACTTTGCCATTTAGAATGTGAATCATGCCTTTCTGATATTTCGTACGATACTAAAAAGTCTAATGTACGAATAAAAAATGAAATGGCTGGTTGATTCACTACAGAAACAGGGACAAAATTCCTAGTCCTCCTCAGAAGCCATAGTGTTCTGTCAGTGTTCATCTAAATTAGCAGCAGAGTGTCACATAAATATCTCAATAATCTAAAAAACAATCAAAAGTTAAAAGCTAACAGTTATCAAAGGTGCTTTTGTTTAAACGCAGATGTTTTAATTGCTTCTGTTCTAGCACTTCTTCAAAAACTCAAAGGAAAACAACAGGAACAGTATAAGATAACAGAAGTAGGCATTTCTGAAAATTTCTATCATTTTAAGTAGAAAGTTGCTTTCGGCTGCTCCCTGTTCGGGGTTGCCACAGCGGACCAACTGGTCCGCACAACAACTTGGCACAGGTTTTACACTGGATGCCCTTCCTAAAGCAACCCTCCCATTTTTTTCCGGGCTTGGGACTGGCACTGCATCCAGTGGCTGGGGTTTGGGCATTGGCTGGGAATTGAACCCGGGCCTTCTGCATGGTAGGCGAGTGTTACGGGTAGCGGGGCTGAGGTTGGACCACTAGGGGGCTCTCAGCAGGGGTTTGTCTTGTCATGTGTGGTTTTGTTTATGTTCGGTCATGATTAATGTTCACCTGTGGCTAATGTTTCCATGATTATGTTTCCTATTTATAGTCCTGTCTGTGTCTGCTTTGGTTGCTAGTCTTCGTTTGTATGTAGGCCGAATGTAGTGTCGTGGTTCATGTTTGTTTTTACGTTTTATGTTTAATAAACCCCTGTCCGTGTCAACTTCACGTTTGGGTCTATTATATCCTGCCGGACACTACCGGCCGTAACAGCGAGAAACCTACCACTGAGCAACCAATGCCCCAATCATATTAAGTACAGTAATGTTATTAAAACAAATGTTTTAATGCATATACATTTTTTCAACTTACTATTGTGGGATGCTTAAGAACAAGTACAACACAGCAAAAGTTTGCAAACTAGTAAATAGAAACTCTTGACAACTGTTATGGAAAGAGGCCTGCTGATCTGCCTGTGTTTAATTCCAGTTCATTTGAATCCATATATTAAGTCCATGGTTAATGCTCCTTAAAGTGGGATCTTAGGACCACCTATCTAAAGTCTGAAATCACAACCTACCATTATTAAAGCTTTATAAACATTATACAGAGTACTGATCACTTTACTGATCACTTGAATATAATGAAAATCTAACCATTAATTACTCAAAACAGGTAGGCCTATAAATAAATAATAATGACTGTTTTATAAATGAAAAGTTGAGAAATAAAAATCTTCATGGATCCAATGAACAGCCAAAATAGTGCTCTATACATTATGATAATGAGCACAATATTTAAATTTTTGGCTTATGTTTGTTTTTTTTAACTGTAATGAGGTGGTCCTTTTTTAACAGTTAAACGAATCTCTGGTTATGAAGAGAACCCTGATCTAAATCAGTGTAATGGGAAACATTTAAAGCCATATAGTTTTGTGATTAACACAGCTCAGCTGCATCTGTCTTAGATGTAATTTCATGAACTAACAACACTAAGTTGTATTCAAAACAATAAACAATACAAGGAAGAGAGAACAATGGAAAAGTTTAAAAGTATCTAATTTCATTACCAATGTGGGTCTTAATCTTTATATATAATAATTAAAGTCAGGATGTCCACCATTTAGCAACAGGGAGTCCACCATTTAGCAACAAGGAAAGAAAGAGAGAAAGAGAGATAGCAAACTAGAGAGAGAGGAAGTGTCAAAAGTCTATACTCACTACTGAGCACAGTCAATCAGCTGATACTCATTGGATCTCTCAAAGCAGGCCCTTACTCCCTCGTCCTGCCACAGGGTCTTCGTGTGTTCATAAAATTCCTGCCAAAAAAGTTGGAAAAAATCTGAGCATGAGAAAAGGAGAATAAACTAGGATTTTCCTAATAATATAGTGTTTGTCATGCTGTGTAATATCAAAAATGGATAACTTTTGGAAGTAATCTGATCTTTTGAAGTAAGAGGTTTAAGGTGGCAGTCAACTAGATGCTAGAACATGTGACTTCTACAAACAGCTGTTGGTTAGAATTTCAGTTTTCTAATACTCACATTTGACTATGCCATACTGTCAATAACACTGATGGCATCAATTCTATGCTGATATGGCAGTAATCACAAATAGTGTCTTCACGTATCTATATCCTTTTTGCCATTCATAATCATCATAAAAAGTAAAGGATGACTCAGTTAAATCTAGTCTTGGAGAGCCTCATCATTGTAAGGTTTCCTTACATTCACATGAAGTATTATGGCATGATTATGATTATTACAAATGCAATGGTAATGATCACATTAGACTGTCTGATGATCATGTTATCAATTGACAAAATAGATGTGAAAGGTCACAATGGAGGGTGCACTAGTGACACAGGTAGTGTAGCCATCTCACAGGATCCCCAGTCCAATCCTCAGCTCCAATGTTGTCCCAGTATACACAAGGGTTGTTTTTTTTTACTGGTTTTCTCCCATCTCATCCAAAACATGGTGATAAGTGGCATGTCTAAATTTCCCCTTTAGGTTTAATGAGGGTGTGAATGTGTGTGTGTGTGTGTGTGTGTGTGTGTGTGTGTGTGTGTGTGTTCATAGTTTCTTGTGTATAGGCTCTGGATCCACCACAAACTTGACCAAGATAAAATGGTTGAAAAAGTGAATGAATGAATGAATGAATGAATGAATGACAAAGACATCTAACAGCTAATCTTCACCCAAGAAATATACCTAGCCTGATTGCTGTCTGTAATGAGGTTTTATTCAAATAATTTCTTAACATTTTTGAGATGCTGCACTTGCCCCCTTTCACTTTTCTTTGATGACTAAAAAGATGCTGTTTCAAGACATTCACAAATATGCACAAATAGTTAATTAAATGCACAGCAGGATTTCTATTTGTTATTTAAATGTTACTATCAAAACAATGTTTAGAATCTCTATCCCTAAACTATGGAAATCAAAGTATCAGCGTCTATGCCACAATGAAAGTCACAGAGATCACACTTTTTCTTCATTCTGATGTTTGATGTGAGCATTAACTGAAGCTCTTGACTTGCAGGATTATTTGCACTATGCTGCTGATATGTGATTGTTTGATTAGATAGGTGCATAAACAAGCAGTTATACACTTATACAAATTTTCAAGGTTCCTCATATTCCTATGTATTAGGTATCTGCACATATCTACTGCCCTCTTCAATTCACACCAGAAGTTTTTAGTAGGTTTTTTATTAGAGAATTGGTATTTTTTCCTGGTTTTTGTTTCCTGGTGCGGCCCAAAAGTCAAAGAACACATTGAAAATTTGGGATTTTTTTTTCATGTAGCATTGGAAATAAACATATGATTTAAGAATTTTTAAATATTTAACAACAAATATTTCAAATTCAAGATTCTGTACTATTTCTAAGTTCCTATTTAAAACTAAGCAAACTAACATGCATTCCTTCAATTACTTACCATTAAATACCATATAATGAACAATTTTAGTGTAGTGTTGGGTCAAGCCCCAAACATTTTATTGAGCTGGATTCACGTATTACAGTTTATGCAAACCAGCTCCACCTCCTTAAAATTTATTGACATATGGCAACCATATTGTTAACAAATGTCCATGTATTTAATCAACATAGAGAGTCACACTCTGCTGTGTAGTTTGGCACCACAATTGTAAGGATAGACCAAAAAACCTTAGTTAGCCATAGCAGGTTCACATTTTATGCAAATAGTCATAAATGTAAGTGCTCCAATATTTTCAAATCTTTTTATAACAAAAAATTTTATCAATCACAGCAGGTAGCTATGTTTTTTAAGTAACTAGGTTCATTAAGTTCATTTAGCACATTTTGGTAGAGTTTTAGGTTTAACGTCTATGATATCCAGGTGAAATGATCCACTGCGTAATGAATGAGACCTGATCATAGATTTTAGCAAGTGCAATTATTAGGCTGTCCAAGTGAGAACATCCACAGCAAAGTCACAGCAAAGTTTAGTTTATCCATGCAGCACAAACAGCAGTAAATGATACACTTTCAGATTAGCACATAGATGCAGAATACCAAATCTAAGTTAAAACAAACTTCTGGTTCCTCAGAAACAGAATGTGACCTTAGCTCCAACTCCTATGCATGATGACGACCACTAGCTTTGCATATAACCTTAGCTTATTAGATTGTATATGGTGTAATTAGGAGCATTTTTAAATAACATTTTAACAAAGGGATGTGCTACTGGTATTGGTAAGTTTAAGATCAATTCAACAAAAATATAAAGTACTCAAATTGTAATATTGTACAAAGCTTCCTGGCTTAAAAAGCTTCAGTGTCAACCTGTTAGTTTAGTGCAGTGGTAGCTAGATGGTTAATCTAAAGACTGCTGTGAAGTATGCCTAGACAATATAATGGCTTGCTAGCCTCCAATTGCTGTCCAAGTCTGCCAGATTCTTCTTCTTCTTCTTTTGGCTTTTCCCTTCAGGGGTCGCCACAGCGAATCATCTCTCTCCACCTATCCCTATCTTCTGCATCCTCAACCCTTGCACCCACTGGCTTCATATCCTCATTAATTCCATCCATATACCTCCTCTTTGGCCTTCCTCTTTGCCTCCTGCCTGGCAGCTTCATGTCCAACATTCTCCTACCAATATACTCACTCTCCCTCCTCTGAACATGTCCAAACCATCTTAATCTGGCCTCCCTAACTTTGTCCCCCAAACGTCCAACATGAGCTGTCCCTCTGATGTACTCATTCCTAATCCTGTCCAATCTTGTCACTCCCAAAGAGAACCTCAACATCTTCAGCTCTGCTACCTCTAGCTCTGACTCCTGTCTCTTCCTCAGTGACACTGTCTCTAAATGTCTCTTCCTCAGTGACACTGTCTCTAAACCAAGTCTGCCAGATTAAATTATCAAATTAATGCAATAAACATGAACATTGCTTCAGTCAGTGATTCACTTCACTTCCCCAATACCTCTGCCCAATTCCAAAATAATCGAAATCTACAGTATCTGTCTATAACCACATCATAGTAAGACAAACTCTAAGCTGAATGAATGGAGGCTTATGCATCTTTTCCATAAAAATATGAATATAATTAAAGGGGATTAAGACATAATTAAGACAGATTAGGGTGTCTCCTCTCAGGAAAAAAGTACCTGTTAAAGTATGTGAAGCACAAGAAGGCCCTGAATAACACTGTGGGATTCTCTGTGAAGTGTTTGGGAGTTATTATCAGTGCTAATAAATGCAGTGTTATGACACATCAAGTGTATAAAAAAAATTATCATGATACATACCGGAGTGAATTCAAAGTCTTTTTGATTGGTTAAATTGAGGATGTACTCGATTCGAAACTGGTTTGCTGGACAGGCTAACTGAACTGGAGGTACCAAACTGTTCATTGCATTCACAATAGTCTGCAGAGAGAACAGAGTTTTCACATGACTAAAGCATGTATTTTAATGTACATTTTTTACATCAGACATTTTTTATAGCATTTGTAAACTTATTAATGTATGGAATCTGGATGGATAAACACTTACCTCTATAGCTTCTTTTATATTATTCTTAATATCCTGAATTTTCTGTTTTTTCTCTCTGTGAAACAAACAGACTGTCAGTCATTTGCAGTGTATTCGGTAGTTCAAATCAAGCAATTTTTTTACCGTCATCCAATCAATAAACACGTATAAAATGAGACTATTCATTAAATTCTAAGCTTTGATGAGCACATAATTTCTGGGTTAAAAAAAGCACTGTTCAGGTACAAGCAAATAGTGACCATCTGTGAAAAGCTTGATATAATTGTTCAAAGAACTCTACAATAGATAACATTTGAAAACCAACATAATTTAGTATCACCTTTAGTGCTAATCTGGTGTGATAATACAATATCCTAGAAGATGTGAGTTATATCAGCTTATTTCATTTTATAGCATTTTATCCAATTTAGATCAAATATATATTAAAATCCCTAATAAACAAGTCACCATAAAGTAGAAACCTTGAGAAGAACCAGACAAAATGGTGACTTTGGGTATCTGGGTGACTCCAGATACTGGGATATAAATCAATACCCTTACACAAATGTGAGTCAAACAATAATTAGTATGTTAACAGGATGTTCAGTATAAGCATCAGGTTCTTTATGATTATAACAAAGGTCTACAATGCCCAAGTGAAACGGGAGAATAGGGGATTTCCAATGGTGGTGCTAAATAGACAGGGGACAAAATCCATAATAGATAATTGTAAGCAGTAGTCCATTCTCTTAATGTCATGGTTGGCAAAGTTTCCTGTTGGGCCACTAGGGGGCTTCTAGCAGGGGTTTTGTTTCTCTGTGCCATGTGTGTTTTGTGTTGACATTTTAGCCCCACCTGTTCCCGCCTCTGTTCACCTGTCCTTTGTGTTCCTTTGATTATTACCCCTATTTATATTGGTTGTTGTGCCTGTGTTTGTGGCTAGTCCTCGTCGTTATTGTGAGTCTTTGTTCTGTGTTTGGTTTTCTTCCTCTGTGTTCCTGTGTATGAGTGTTCCTATTTTTGAATAAACCCCTGTTTGATGTCTATCCCTGCATATGGGTCTGCTCCGTCTCGCCTGGTACCACCGGCACGTGACAGAAGGACTAGCCACAACTATACAGAACCAGCGGGATAGCCTAGCCGAGCACCCACAGATTTTTGGACTCTTTTTTGTTTGCTTGGGACATCGCTCCGCTTCTGTTCCTGTGGGGGACGTCGCTCCACTTTTTGGTTTTCCGTGGAGGGCGCCCCCTCACTTCTCGTCGGCGGAGGATGTTCCCTACCTGATTTGTTTCGCCGGTGCTTGCGCCGCTTCTGTTCCTGTGGGGGACCACGCTCCACTTCCTGTTTTCCGTGGAGGATGTTACTGGCCGCACCTGTTTCTTTGGGATATTTTTTTTCTCCCATGGACCTTTTCCTGCTCCTGTTCGCTTCAGCGAACTTCAGTTCGGTCACAAACAGATGGCCGGACATTCTCCTTCAGGATTTTTTGGTAGACAGCAGAATTCATGGTTCCATTTATCACAGCAAGTCTTCCAGGTCCTGAAGCAGCAAAACAGCCCTAGACCATCACACTACCACCACCATGTTTTACTGTTGGTATGATGTTCTTTTTCTGAAATGCGGTGTTACTTTTACACCAGACGTAATGGGACACAGACCTTGGGGATCATCAAGATGTTTTCTGGCAAAACTGAGACGATCCTTTATGTTCTTTTTGCTCAGCAGCGGTTTTCGTCTTGGAACTCTGCCATGCAAACCATTTTTGCCCAGTCTCTTTCTTATGGTGGAGTCATGAACACTCACCTTAACTGAGGCAAGTGAGGCCTGCAGTTCTTTGGATGTTGTTGTGGGGTCTTTTGTGACCTCCTGGATGAGTTGTCGCTGCGCTCTTGGGGTAATTTTGGTCGGCCGGCCACTCCTGGAAGGTTCTCCACCGTTCCATGTTTTCGCCATTTGTAGATAATGGCTCACACTGTGGTTCGCGGCAGTCCCAAAGCTTTAGAAATGGCTTTATAACCTTTTCCAGACTGATAGATATCAATTACTTTCTTTCTCATTTCTTTCTAGATCATTTGGATCTTGGCATGATGTCTAGCTTTTGAGGATCTTTTGGTCTACTTCACTTTGTCAGGCAGGTCCTATTTAAGTGAGTTCTTGATTGCGAACAGGTGTGGCAGTAATCACGCCTGAGTGTGGCTAGAGAAATTGAACTCAGGTGTGATAAACCACAGTTATGTTTTAACAGAGGGGCAAACACTTTTTCACACAGGGCCATGTAGTTTTGGATTTTGTTTTCCCTTAATAATAAAAACCTTCATTTAAAAACTGCACGATGTGTTTACTTGTGTTATCTTTGACTAATATATAAATGTGTTTGATTATCTGAAACATTAAAGTGTGACAAACATGTAAAAAAATAAGAAATCAGGAAGGGGGCCAACACTTTTTCACACCACTGTATATTGGTTGTCGTGCCTGTGTTTGTGGCTAGTCCTCATCATTATTGTGAGTCTTTGTTCTGTGTTTGGTTTTCTTCCCCTGTGTTCCTGTGTATGAGTGTTCCTATTTTTGAATAAACCCGTTTGATCTCTATCCCTGCGTATGGGTCTGCTCCATCTCGCCTGGTACCAGCGGCACATGACACTTAATATACTTTATTTAAAAATGATTTAAGATTCCCTAGATAAATATTATGTATGACTGTGATAGCAGGACTCTCAAATTAGCAGAGCCACAAGTCACGTACAACAAATAAATTAATAACCTGTGTCCTTAATATACTGGTAGTGTTGAAGTATTTAATCCTTGATTTACCCCTCCTTGAACCGCCACCTTATGGTGGTGGAGGGGTTTGAGTACCCGAATGAACCTAGGAGCCATGTTGTCGTGGGCCTAGTGCTCCTGGTAGGGTCTCCCAAGGCAAACGGGTTCTAGGTGATGGGTCAGACTAAGAGCGGTTCAAACACACTTATGATTAAAAACATCAAGGACCGTTACATCGCCTGGATTGGCGTCACCGGGGCCCCACCCTGGAGCCAGACCTGGAGTTGGGGCAAGCAGGCGAGCGTCTGGTGGCCGAGTCTTTGCCTGCGGGACCCGGCCAGGCACAGCCCAAAGAAGTGACATAGGCCGCAGAAAGGAGCATAAGGGTCTGGTGCAATGTGTTTTGGGTAGTAGTCATGGGCGGGGGCCCCGACGACCCAAACCCTGGACAAAGAATCAACAACAAAGGAGCCTGAGCTGGTGAGAGAGGTTGAGCGGTACCGGCTAGAGATAGCCTCCACGCACAGCCTGGGCTCTGGAACCCAACTCCTTGAGAGAGGTTGGACTCTCTTCTACGTGCCCCATGGTGAGAGGCGGCGGGCTGGGGTGGGCTTGTTTATAGCCCCCCAGCTCAGCTGCCATGTGTTGGAGTTTTCCCCGGTAAATGAGAGGGTTGTTTCCCTGCGCCTTTGGGTCGGGGATAGGTGTCTCACTGTTGTTTCGGATAATGGGCCTCCATAGTTTTGCTGGGGGACTTCAACGCCCATGTAGGCAATGGCAGTGATACCTGGAGGGGCGTGATTGTTGTTGAACTTCTGTGCTAGTCACAGTTTGTCCATAACAAACACCATGTTCAAGCATAAGGGTGCCCATCACGTGGTACCAGGACACCCTAGGCCAGAGGTCGATGATCGACCTTGTGGTCGTGTCATCTGACCTTCGGCTGCATGTCTTGGACACTCGGGTGAAGAGAGGGGCGGAGCTGTCAACCGATCACCACCAGGTGGTGAGTTGGATCCGCTTACGGAGGAGGATGCCAGACAGACGTGGCAGACCCAAACGTATTGTGAGTGTCTGTTGGGAACGCCTTGCTGATCCCTCCGTAAGGGGGGTCTTCAACTCCCACCTCCGGAAGAGTTTCAACCAGATCCCGAGGGAGGTTGGGGACATTGAGTCTGAGTGGACCATGTTTTCCTCCTCCATTGTTGACGCAGTCATCCGGAGCTGTGGCTGTAAGGTCTCTGGTGCCGGTCGCGCCGGCAATCCCTGAACCCAGTGGTGGACACTGGAAGTAAGGGATGCTGTCAAGCTCAAGAAGGAGTCCTATCAAACCTGGTTGGCTCAGGGGACCCCGGGAGCTGCTGAGGCATACCGGCAGGCCAAGCAAGCTGCAGCCCGGGTGGTTTCGGAAGCAAAAACTCGGGTCTGGGAGGAGTTTGGTGAGGCCATGGAGAAGGACTATCGGACGGCCTCAGGGAAATTCTGGCAGACCGTTCAGCGCCTCAGAAGGGGTAAGCAGCTCTCTGCCAACACTGTTTACAGTGGAGGTGGAGAGTTGCTGGCCTCGACTGGGGATATTGTCAGACGGTGGAAGGAATACTTCAAGGATCTCCTCAATCCGAATAAGCAGAAGAAAATGATGATGATCCTTGATTTATGGTTAAGCAGTATGTGAATACAATTGATCAATCAATATTGCATTATGCTCTCAGTAACCCCCATCTAAACATATATAGCAAAGAGCCAATATAGCAAAATCATGATATCATGATCAGTTATTGGTACTAGTTGCTAGTGTTTGCAGGTGTTTTTTTTAAACAAAGAGTGCATAAGAAAACTGATTATGACTTCTTTCACATAACAAAACATTAACATAATCAACAACCCATACCAGTATTAACAAGCCAGCAAATATTTCTAGGTAAAATTTGGTAAAATTACAGAAAACAAATATATAATACACTAAAATAAAAAATAATGCTATCCGTGTATGGATTAAATTGTAATTCTTAGATGCTATTCCTCTGTATAATTAGCTATGAAAAAGACGTGGCAAATTACACCTTTAGATATGAATTGCTGTCATGATTCCCTGCCTTCCTCTCTGATGCTGACTGTTCAGCGCACGACAGCCGGCAGTGCAAGTTCATGCGTTGCTCTTTTGTTTGCTTACTTATACACATGTTTTTGTTTTGATTCATGTTTGTCTCCACCCTGTCTTGCTATTGGTTGTTCCGTGACTGTGTTCTGATTTATCTCACCTGTTCTGTTTTCCATGTTGACTTGTCCAAGTATATAATTTCATGTGTGTGATATCAATTCCGGCACCCTATGATGGCTTGCTGATGCTCATGGGCTGGACTCATTGCTGGGAGGGGCTTAAATAGAAACCCCAGTTTCAGAGGTGTACTTGTTAGTCCTTGTGTTGTTTATATGTATCTCTGTGTTGATTTATGTTGCACCATGGTTCTGGAGGAACATTGTTTATTTCAATATGCACTGTGTCAGCTTTTTATATATATAAAATATATATATATATATATATATATATATATATATATATATATATATATATATATATGGTTGAAATGACAATAAAAAGCTTCTTGAGTTTTTAGATGTTCAAAAATAAAGGGAACATTTAATCATCACGGTATAACCAAGTCAATTAAACTTCAGGGATATAAGTCTGTCCAGTTAGTTAGCATTAATCAGTGCTACCTTTAAGTGAATTAGTTTCACCTGCTTCGGTGCATATGAATGTGACAACAGGTGCACTGGAAAGGCCACAGCAAGACAACCCCCCAAAAAAGGAAATGGTTTGCAGGTGGTAGACTGATTTGTCTCTTAATTTGTATTTTGTTAAGGTCCTTGTCACTACTCGTAACATGAGGAAGTACCTGCAACCCAATCGGGTTGTACAGGAAGTCCAGCTCCTCCAGAATGGCACATCCATACGTGTCCTACAAAATGACTGTCAGAAATGGACTCCATGAGGGTGGCATGAGGGCCCGACAATGTTATGCTGCCTGCAACATTCTCCCACATGACCAGCTTGGCTGTGGGTCAGTGAAGGTGTGAGGACGAACATCCTTGGAGGGCCACACAGACCTCCACATGCCTGTCAATGGTACCCTTACTGCTGTTAATTACTGGTATAAAATCATGTGGCCAGTGTGTGTAGGCAGCTTCTGGATAGCAAAGGCATTGATGTCACTGCCTGGCCGTCATGTTCCCCAGACCTAAATCCAATTGAGAATATCTGGGATGTTATGTATAGGAGCATCTGAAGATGCCAAGTAGCACCACAGACTGTCCAGGAGCTCACTGATCCAGGTTTTGGATGAGATCCTCCAGGACACCACCATTTCAGGAGTGTATACAAGCAGATGGAGGCCATACACACTATGGTCATAAATCATGAGTTGCCGTAATGAAATTCATGCAAGTTGGCTCAGCCTGTTATTTACATTTTTTACTTTTTTTACTCAGATTTTTTTGTGTGATTTTGATTCCAGCACTCAGTGGGTTGATAATTTTGGTTTCCACTGACCAATCTCACATCATTTTGTTCTCAACAAATTACACAATGTTTATAAGTAAAGATTTTCAACTTGAATATTTCATTCATCGAGCTCAAATGTGTAATTTAAATTTTCCCTTTTTTGAGCAGTATAATTATATATAGTAGTATTACAATTGACATGTAATTAGTGCAATGTAACATTATATTACAATGTAACATTATATTATTTTTTTATGAATCAAAATGAAACCACAGAGTTGTCCACAGTACTAACTTCACAATTTCTTTTTCTACTTAGTCACTGGATATCATATTATTAACTGATTTACCCTAAACCGCAATGCAACCACAAACATTTGACAAGGAATGTTTGTTATTTGCAAATCAGGTTTGACAGAGTCAGAGAGAGCTAAAAAGTTTTATGATAATCTTCTTCTTTCGGCTTTTCCCTTCGGGGGTCGCCACAGCGAATCATCTCTCTCCACCTATTCCTATCTTCTGCATCCTCAACACTTGCACCCACTAGCTTCATATCCTCATTAATTCCATCCATATACCTCCTCTTTGGCCTTCCTCTTTGCCTCCTGCCTGGCAGCTCTATGTCCAACATTCTCCTACCAATATGCTCACTCTCCCTCCTCTGAACATGTCCAAACCATCTTAATCTGGCCTCCCTAACTTTGTCCCCCAAACGTCCAACATGAGCTGTCCCTCTGATGTACTCATTCCTAATCCTGTCCAATCTTGTCACTCCCAAAGAGAACCTCAACATCTTCAGCTCTGCGACCTCTAGCTCTGACTCCTGTCTCTTCCTCAGTGACACTGTCTCTAAACCATACAGCATGGCCGGTCTCACCACTGTCCTGTACACCTTCCCCTTGATTCTCGCTGATATTTTCCTATCACACAGAACTCCCGACACCTTTCTCCACCCATTCCAACCTGCCTGCACTCGCGTCTTTACCTCTTTCCCACACTCTCCATTACTCTGGACTGTTGACCCCAAGTACTTAAACTCCTATACCTTCTTCACCTCTTCACCCTGTAACCTTACTGTTCCACTTCCCTCCCTTTCATTCACACACATGTACTCAGTCTTACTACGACTGACTTTCATTCCTCTTCTCTCCAGCGCAAACCTCCACCTCTCCAGGTTTTCCTCCACCTGCTCCCTGCTCTCACTACAGATCACAATGTCATCTGCAAACATCATTGTCCAAGGAGACTCCTGTCTGACCTCCTCTGACAACTGGTCCATCACCATAGCAAACAGGAAGGGGCTCAGAGCTGATCCCTGATGCAGTCCCACCTCCACATTGAACTCCTCTGTCTGACCTACAGCACACTTCACCACTGTCCTGCTCCTCTCATACATGTCCTGCACCACTCTGACATACTTCTCTGCTACTCCTGACTTCCTCATACAGTACCACAGCTCTTCTCTTGGCATCCTGTCATACGCTTTCTCCAAGTCTACAAACACACAGTGCAACTTCCTCTGACCATCCCTATACTTCTCCATCAAAATTCTCAGAGCAAAAATGGCATCTGTTGTGCTCTTTCTGGGCATAAAGCCATACTGCTGCTCACAAATTTCCACTACCTTCCTTAACCTAGCTTCCACTACTCTTTCCCGTAGCTTCATTGTATGGCTCATCAACTTTATCCCCCTATAGTTGCTGCAACTCTGCACGTCACCCTTATTCTTAAAGATCGGCACTAATACACTTCTTCTCCATTCCTCAGGCATCCTCTCACTCTTTAAAACCCTGTTGAACAAACTAGTCAAAAATTCCACTGCTGCCTCTCCTAGACATTTCCAGACCTCCACCGGGATGTCAGGACCAACTGCCTTTCCACTTTTCATCCTCTTCAAAGCCTTCCTGACTTCATCCTTTCTAATCTTATCTACTTTCTGTTCCACAGAGTTCACCCCTTCTACTCTTTTTTCCCTCTCATTTTCCTCATTCATCAAAAAAGGTTTATGATAATACTGATTTAAATGATAAATTTGAATGCATGCTTAGTCATTTTGAACACTGGTGAATTTAACTCACAGTTATATACTGCAATAGTTGAGTGGACTCAAAGCTTAGCACTGAGTGTCTAGTTAAGACAAGCATCAAGTTGTTCCAAACTTCAAGCTCTACTGCAAACTTCATTCTCAATTTGGGACTTCTATTATGATGATTTGTATTAAGATTTCTTAAGTAAAGTAATTTGTAATTTGCATAAAGTAATTTGTATTTCAAACCCAATTTGGGATTTCTAAATGGCTTACAGTATTTGTCGAACTGCAACTGGCTGGGTGACTGTTTAGCAGGAAAAAGTTGCATTCAAGTTCACAAATTCAATTACATTGTGTTTTACATATATGTATGTATGTATTTATATATATGTATGTATGTATTTATATATATATGTATGTGTGTGTGTGTGTGTGTCTGTGTCTGTGTGTGTCTGTGACTGAATGAATGAGAGAGAGAGAGAGAGAGAGAGGGGAGAGAGAGAGAGAGAGAGAGAGATGGTGATGGGGGGGGGCCTTTGGTGCCACCCATGGTGGCTATTTTTAAATCAAGTTGCTCACAAGTATTTAAAACTTGCAGCCAAGTAGCAGAGTCACATTTATAAATTCTACATACAGGTCTGCCATCACCACTGTTATCACAGCAATACAACTTTATTTATGTATTACGTTCAGTGCTTAAGAGCTTCTCTAAATATTCTGACAGAAAACTAAAAAATACATTTATATACATATAAATAAATTTCCAATACTGCTTCAAATAGTGTGTATGTCCTAAATAAATACTAGCTGCCTGCCCTCTGCTATCTGAAACAACACAGACACAATAGCAGCATGCTTTACCACAATTTGTGTGCTATGTCGAGGTGTACTTAATGTTGAGGTAACTAAATAGGTATATACTGCTGTATAAGATCAGAAAGTACGTCATATCCAACCCTATATAGCACCAAAATTTGAGAATGATATCAGCACAATAACAATATTCAGGGTCATGATCTGTGCATCCATACCCTCAAGAATCTGCACAAAAAAATAAGAAAGTAATAACTAACAGTTTCTTTCAGTTACTTTCTAAATTATAGATGCATTGAGCTTTTTTTTTTTTGAGTGAACTGCTATGATGGTAACAAGAAATGTTGACATTGAAGCTTATAATACAATGACTGTCTTATTGCTTGCCACATGTTTGTTATATCATAGATCATGCATAAAATAGACATGGAAATGGCACTTACTCAGCATTGAAGCCATTGACATGTAAAATGCGCATCTGTTTGACTATAGTGCTTTTGCCCGATTCTCCAGCTCCTAAAGAAAAAGGAGATTCAAAGCATGGATGAAGAACAGGTCACTGAATAAATCAATAGTACAATTTACAGTTCATTTAAAACTAGTCTAAAAATACATGTAATGCCACAGGGAGCATACTGTAAAATGTTTGTATGGTACCAAACATGTGCACTATTTTAAAGATCCATGAAGGTCTCCTAAAATGAATCCTAAAACACTGCCCTAATTAAGCCACTGATCTTAGATCTGTCTGAGGTATGGTCCTAACATTCTAATAAGCAGGCCCAATTGACATCTCACTATCCAAGTATGCTACAGTGGGGCAAAAAAGTATTTAGTCAGCCACCAATTGTGCAAGTTCTCCCACTTAAAAAGATGAGAGAGGCCTGTAATTTTCATCATAGGTACACTTCAACTATGAGAGACAGAATGACTGTATGCTAAACCAGTCAAGCAGAACCATACACAGTGGTGCAAGCTGTAATAATTTGGATTCTTAAGCTTTTACATATGAACAACAACTAAAACCAACCAACTAAAGAAAAACCTAGTGACCGTTATGGTGTGGCATGAATTTTGTTGCCATGGTTTGGCTCCACTTATACTGATGTGTTAAACAACATTTTCCACCACCATCATCATCATCAGAACGCCATCTGAAGGAATATCATTTAGGAATAATGCCAGTCATCCAGTATAGTTTAGCGACTTGTAGACTCAATGCCAAGGAACACGAAAGCTATACTGGTGCCTCATAGTGGTCCAACACCCATATCAAGACACTTTTCTATATGTTACCTGTGTGAAGGAATATATGGATAGATAGAACAAATCTACATTTGCTAGGTTACCTCATACAAGTTATTTTAATAAAAGTCAAGGGAGGGACTAGCTACATGAGCCTTATGGTTAGTGTCTAATGCACAAGTGATATATTTGTTTATAAAGGGGAAAAAAACATGAATATTAATACAAGTGGTTAATTTGAGTCAAACTTACTAGCATGTCTTTAGAGAGACTTAAGACTCAAGTTTCATGATGACAACTCATTGTCCAGAGAACCTAATTCTTCCATTACTAATGACCACTCCACAAAATCTGAACTAGAAAATAAATCAGAAACTTCTTGTTTCATGTGAATCTGTGCAAATAAACAGTTACAACTATTTGTATTAATTAGACTTTGCCCCCTCAGATGTTATTGTTAGGTGGTGGCCATATTGTTTATAAATCTTTTTGACAAGTATTCTGCATCAAACACTGACTAAGTTGACACCACATTGTGAAGTTACTACAAAAAGTAGGTTTTGCAAATTATGCAAAATGGCTCAAGGTATGTGGGTGAAGATAAATTGTCCAAATTGCTCATTCATTCATTCATTCATTGTCTATCACTTATCCGATCTATTCTCGGGTCACGAGGAGCCTGTGCCTATCTCAGGCGTCATTGGGCATCAAGGTAGCATACACCCTGGACGGAGTGCCAACCCATCACAGGGCACACACAGACTCTCATTCACTCACGCAATCACACACTACAAACAATTTAGAGATGCCAATCAACCTACAATGCATGTCTTTGGACTGGGGGAGGAAACCCCCGAGGCACATGGAGAACATGCAAACCTCACACACACATGGCGGAGGTGGGAATCGAACCCCCAACCCTGGAGGTGTGAGGCAAACGTGAGGTTTGTGTAATACTATATTTAAACATTCCTAGAGTTCTATTTACCCCCAAACAATTCAGTCCATATATGGAACTGGTGTTAATTATTCACTGTTATGATTTACATTTACAGATCAACATAATTCAGTCTAAAGCACAATTCAGTCTACAATTTTTCATATTATACTAGGTGTCTGTTCCCCCCCTTGTTTTGTTGTCTTAAATTCAGTGTAGCCAATCAGAACAGAGGCCACTTAATATATATCTATATCTGTATATCTATATATATATCTATATATATATATATATATATCTATATATATATCTATATATATATATATATATATATATATATATATATATATATATATATATATATAATATTATTTATTGTAGCATATCAAATCAATTACATTATTCTGAACATTTTTCTGCATCTTCATCTTAAGCCCTGATTTATTAAAGATTAAGGCAGTCACTGAAATTGAAACACTGCAATGTTAAAATAAATTTTGCTTGCGATATGTGTGCAATTTTTTGACTGTGTAAACAACTCCAAAAGCTTTGGGGTTGAACCTTGAACGTTTTCAGTTGACTATTGTTGAGATTGACTTCGATGTCAACAAAAAGCAGGATAGCAATCTGACTTAAGATATATTTTGTATGCTAAGGAAATGAAACAATGTAGCAATTATTAACACTACTGTTTACTTACTACTTACAAGCTAATTGATTTAAATAGCTTCATTACTTGATGCCAAAACACTGCATCATGTACATAATTCATGAAATGTTTTGTATTTTAAAAAGACAATACATTTGCTTGGTATAATATTCAATCATTTCAGCCCATGTTAATTTTAAACAAATCAAGTTGTCATACAAAGTACTCATTTTTGTAAAAAAAAAATACATTCTTTGACCCCAACAGTTGGTGGACATATTACCACCACACGCTTATATGTGTTTTAACATCCCATTCCAGATTTAATCCCCCACGTTGCTGTTAATAATAAACTCCACTCTACTTTCACTAGATTTTGGACGGTGGCTATGAGGATTTGTGCATTTAGCCATAAGTGCATTAGTGAGGTCAGGCATTGACATCAGGTGAAGAAGCCTGGACACAGCTGGAGTTCCAATTTATCTCAAAAGTGTTCAGAAGTGTTGAGGTCACGCCTCTGTGCAGGCCACTCGAGTCCTTCCACACCAACCTTGGCAAACCTTGTCATAACGTACTTTGCATTGCGCACACGGAATCTGTCATGTTGCAACATGTTTAGGTTAGGTACCTTGCCATGTTTAGGTTAAGTCCTGGTGAAGGAAATTGTAAAGCTTTAGCCTACAAAGAAATCCTATACAATGCTTACTTGCAACTTTATAAATGCAACTTTATGGCAATAATTTGGGGAAGGCCCACATTTGGGTGTGATGGTCAGGTGACTGCAAACTTGTGGACATGTGGCGTAGCATGAGATAAGGTTTGGACAGATCAATACGACCATAAATGTGCCATACAACTAGAAAACCAGATACACTTAATTGAATAATGGGCCTGACTCAAGCAGGTACAACATGCTTTCACTTTGTGTTTCTCACACTTAATACAAACAAACGATTACAAATTTAATTATTACTCAAGTTTCATTAGACCAACACTCTAAGGTAAAGCTTTTCAACGCCTTTGAGGAGGTCATCTTCTTCTTCTTCTTCTTTCGGCTTTTCCTTTCAGGGGTCGCCACAGCGAATCATCTCTCTCCACCTATCCCTATCCTCTGCATCCTCAACACTTGCACCCACTAGCTTCATATCCTCATTAATTCCATCCATATACCTCCTCTTTGGCCTTCCTCTTTGCCTCCTGCCTGGCAGCTCCATGTCCAACATTCTCCTACCAATATACTCACTCTCCCTCCTCTGAACATGTCCAAACCATCTTAATCTGGCCTCCCTAACTTTGTCCCCTAAACGTCCAACATGAGCTGTCCCTCTGATGTACTCATTCCTAATCCTGTCCAATCTTGTCACTCCCAAAGAGAACCTCAACATCTTCAGCTCTGCTACCTCTAGCTCTGACTCCTGTCTTTTCCTCAGTGACACTGTCTCTAAACCATACAGCATGGCTGGTCTCACCACTGTCCTGTACACCTTCCCCTTGATTCTCGCTGATATTTTCCTATCACACAGAACTCCCGACACCTTTCTCCACCCATTCCAACCTGCCTGCACTCGCTTCTTTACCTCTTTCGCACACTCTCCATTACTCTGGACTGTTGACCCCAAGTACTTAAACTCCTGTACCTTCTTCACCTCTTCACCCTGTAACCTTACTGTTCCACTTCCCTCCCTTTCATTCACACACATGTACTCAGTCTTACTACAACTGACTTTCATTCCTCTTCTCTCCAGCGCAAACCTCCACCTCTCCAGGTTTTCCTCCACCTGCTCCCTGCTCTCACTACAGATCACAATGTCATCTGCAAACATCATTGTCCAAGGAGACTCCTGTCTGACCTCCTCTGACAACTGGTCCGTCACTATAGCAAACAGGAAGGGGCTCAGAGCCGATCCCTGATGCAGCCCCACCTCCACTTTGAACTCCTCTGTCTGACCTACAGCACACTTCACCACTGTCCTGCTCCTCTCATACATGTCCTGCACCACTCTGACATACTTCTCTGCTACTCCTGACTTCCTCATACAGTACCACAGCTCTTCTCTTGGCACCCTGTCATACGCTTTCTCCAAGTCTATAAACACACAGTGCAACTCCCTCTGACCATCCCTATACTTCTCCATCAAAATTCTCAGAGCAAAAATTGCATCTGTTGTGCTGTTTCTGGGCATGAAGCCATACTGTTGCTCACAAATGTCCACTACCTTCCTTAACCTAGCTTCCACTACTCTTTCCCGTAGCTTCATTGTATGGCTCATCAACTTTATCCCCCTATAGTTGCTGCAACTCTGCACGTCACCCTTATTCTTAAAGATCGGCACTAATACACTTCTTCTCCATTCCTCAGGCATCCTCTCACTCTTTAAAACCCTGTTGAACAAACTAGTCAAAAATTCCACTGCAGACTCTCCTAGACACGTCCAGACCTCCACCGGGATGTCGTCAGGACCAAATGCCTTTCCACTTTTCATCCTCTTCAAAGCATTCCTGACTTCATCCTTTCTAATCTTATCTACTTTCTGTTCCACAGAGTTCACCCCTTCTACTCTTTTTTCCCTCTCATTTTCCTCATTCATCAGCTCCTCAAAGTACTCCTTCCATCTCCTCTGTACACTCTCCTCACTTGAGAGCACCCTTCCATCTCTATCCTTAATAACTCTAACTTGCTGCACATCCTTCCCATCTCGATCCCTCTGCCTAGCTAACCTGTACAAGTCCTTCTCTCCTTCTCTAGTGTCTAACCTAGTGTACAACTCGTCATATGCCTTCAGCTTGGCCTTAGACACCTCCCTCTTCACTCTGCGCTGTAACTCCTTGTATTCCTGTCTATTCTCTTCAGTCCTGTCCATGTCCCACTTCTTCTTGGCTAACCTCTTCCTCTGGATACTATCCTGAACTTCCTCATTCCACCACCAAGTCTCCTTATCTTCTTTCCTCCTTCCAGATGACACACCCAGCACCTTTCTCCCTGTCTCCCTGATTACTTCTGCTGTAGCTTCCCAGTCATCTGGCAGCACTACCTGACCACCCAGAGCCTGCCTCAACTTCTGTCTAAATTCCACACAACATTCCTCCTTTTTCAGCTTCCACCACTTGGTTTTCTTCTCTATCTTTGACCTCTTCTTCTTACAGACCATCAGAGTCATCCTACACACCACCATCCTATGCTGTCTGGCTACACTCTCTCCCACTACCACTTTACAGTCACTAATCTCTTTCAGATTGCCTCTTCTACATAGGATGTAGTCTACCTGTGTTCTCCTACCTCCACTCTTGTAAGTCACTCTATGCTCCTCCCTCTTCTGAAAATAAGTGTTAACCACAGCCATGTCCATCCTCTTAGCAAAGTCCACTACCATCTGTCCTTCTAGGTTCCTTTCCTTAACTCCAAACTTGCCCATCACCTCCTCATCACCTGTGTTCCCCTCACCAACATGTCCATTAAAATCCGCTCCTATCACCACTCTCTCACCCGTGGGAATACTCTCCATCACCTCATCTAATTCACTCCAGAATCTCTCTTTCTCCTCTAACTCACAACCTACCTGTGGGGCATAACCACTAACAACATTCAACATCACCCCTTCAATCTCTAACTTCAGACTCATCACCCTGTCTGACACTCTCTTCACCTCCAGGACATTCCTCACAAACTTCTCCTTCAGGACCACACCTACCCCATTTCTCTTACTATCCACACCATAATAAAACAGCTTGAATCCTGCTCCTATACTACGAGCCTTGCTACCCTTCCACCTGGTCTCCTGTACACACAGTATATCCACCTTCCTTCTCTCCATCATATCAACCAGCTCTCTACCTTTCCCTGTCATAGTACCAACATTCAGAGTTCCTATTCTCAGTCCTACACTCTTACCTTTCCTCTTCTCTCTCTGTCTGTGCACTCTCCTCCCTCCTCTACTTCTTCGACCAACAGTAGCCCAATTTCCACCGGCGTCCTGTAGGTCAACGGCGCCGATGGCGGTCGTTGTTAACCCGGGCCTCGACCGATCCAGTATGAAATTCGTACTGACGATTCGCATGGTTAAATTTGGCAATGTTTTACGCCGGATGCCCTTCCTGACGCAACCCTCTCTATTTATCCGGGCTTGGGACCGGCACAGAAGTCACTGGACTGTGACCCCCATGGCTAGATTGCCTTTGAGGAGGTCATACTATTCTTTTTTGTAATGTTCTCCGTTACTTGCATAAAATGCAATTTATGTCTAAATGCAGTGACCCAGCATGCCACAGCATGTTTCATAGCGCAATCAAACTAGTTGAAACTTAAATTGGTTGCAAACATTTTATCAGTTTTTTTTGATTAGTTGTTGAATGAAACAATAAAATCATAAGAATAGTTCTAAGCTTAACTTTTAATCATAGTTTAGATATTCTGCACAATAAATAATATTTGCCAATGTAATTTATGGCTGTGAACCAATATTGTTCAAAATTAACGGGACATCTTATGGCTAAAATTACCTCTCCAACAGGTCAACATACCCATTGCATCATGTTTTTGCCTGTTGGAAAGTTCAGTGAACTGATTTAATTGCTTTTATATTTACATATTTACTAAATTATTTATTTTAATAATAGATACATATTTCTTTAAATAGATGTTTGAACAATGTCCTACATGGGTCTCAAACTAAATATTGCATTTTATTTCATTTATTTCCCACATGCATTAGTTATGCACACTCTGTACACAGCTTTTACTTACCACAAAATGACTTCACATAACACATTGAAAAATGTGCTGTTAATTTAAGAATTAATGCCACCATTTGTGAAAATAAGGAAACATACAAAATGAATAATGCACAAGCTGATAAAATGCTTAATTTAAACATACTCATTGAACACTTTATTAGGAACACTACACTTTATTAAGAACACTATACCGTTGCTTTCAAAATAGCCTCAATTCTTCTTGGGATGGATTCTACAAGATGTTTGAAATATTTCATCTGAGATACTGGTCCATGTTGACATGATTGCAGATATTTCAGGTGCATTTTCATGCTGTGAATCTCCCATTCTACCACATCCTAAAGGTTGTATTCAGATCCGATGACAGAAAAAGGCACTAAAGAACATTGAACCCATTGTCATGTTCATGAAACCAGTTTGACACAGCTTTTTCTTTGCACCATGATGCATTATCATGCTGGAAGTAACCATTAGAAGATGGGTAAATCGTGGCAATGAAGGGATGCACAATGTCAGCAACAATGCTCAGATAGGCTACGGTATTCAAGCGATGTCTGATTGGTGTTAACAGGTTAAAAATGTGTGCCAAAAAACAATCCCCACGCCATTACACTACCTCCACGGGCCTCACTGTTGACACAAGGCAGGTTTGGTTCATGGATTTCTGCTTTTGGCACCATATTCTGACCCTACCATCTTTCTCCCTCAGAAATCAGGATTCATCAGACCAGGTCATGTTTCTTCCAGTCTTTCTGTGAATTTGGAGGTACTTTTCTGCTCACCACAATTGCACAGACTTATTATCTGAGTTACTGTAGCCTTTCTGTTATCTTGAACCAGTATGGCCATTCTCTGTTGACTTCACTTAACCAACCATTTCTGTCTGCAGAACTGCCACTCACTGGATGTTTTTTCTTCACTGCATCTATCTAAGCAACCTCTAGAAACCATCAGATCAGTTACTGTTATACACAAACCAGCCAAACATTCAAGCCATAGTCAAATTGACTGAGATCCAATTTTTGTTGATGCAAAGGTTATCCAAAGCTTTTGTCCCGTATTTGCATGATTTTATGCATTGCACTGTTGCAAGTGGCAGATTACATAATTGCATGAATGTGTAAACATACACATGTTCCTAATAAAGTGCTCTGTGAGTGTGTATACTGATGTATAGGTTCATATTAAATGCAAATCCTTTTCCTGACATGACAACTAGTACAATATTTTCAGCAAAACAGTAATAAAAGTATCAGCACCCCCAGAATTAATGCTTGGTGAAGCCTCCCCTCAATAACACTTGGTAGGTAACTCTTGAGTGATCTTTCACTCTTCAGTTGAGATCATGGGTCTCAATTGAAAATGATCAATGCTTGATTTTTTTTTTATTAATTACTTTTTATTGATTATTCAATTGTGAACAGAAATTAACAATAGCAATGCTTCAGAAGTTGAGGAAAAAGGGGGTAATGCTTAGGTTCTGAGAGGACTTTCACAGGTTTAGACATCAAGTTTCTGGATATCATTTGTTGGATTTCTCCTAATATTGAATTTGCCCATCTTGGCTGCTTGACTACCAAACTGTCTTTATCATATAACCAACAATTCCTGTTTAATATTTGCCATAGTTACAACCAAGGGGATCATTTTGAAATGATCATATTATTTTTCCTTTCAATTCAGTAACATGTAGAACTACCATTAGAAACAATAACTTGAAGTTAACATTTTCTGTAAGGGTTTATGAGTCTCTCATAATTTTTGGGAACTTTTGGCCCACTAATTTTTACATTATTGCTTAAATTCTTTGACATTTGAGGGCATTCATTTATGCACAGTTCATTTAGGATCCACCACCAGATCACAATGGAGGTAAGGTCTGGACTTCCAATTCAGATTTGCTAGTATGCTTAAGATCATTGTCCTGCTGCATAACCCAATATCAGTCCAACTTAAGCAGATTTAAAGTGGAGTTCACTGTTGTCTCATTGACTGCAAATTTCCCAGGTCCTGTGGCTGCAAAACAGGCTCAAATCATTACCCCTCCAGCACCAAGCTAGACAGACAGCTGGTATGAGGTGTTTGTGGAAGTGTTTTCACCCTTTTTTTCTGAATGTTGGTTTACATTTTGGGGAAAAATAACTACATATTGATGGTTGGGGGGCATGGTGGCTTGGTGGTTAGCACGTTTGCCTCACACCTCCAGGGTTGAGGGTTCGATTCCTGCCTCTGCCGTGTGTGGAGCTTGCATGTTCTCTCCATGCCTCTGGGGTTTCCTCCGGGTAATCTGGTTTCCTCCCCCAGTCCAAAGACATGCATTGTAAGTTGATTGGCATCTCTAAATTGTCTGTAGTGTATGTAATTGCATGAGTGAATGAGAGTGTGTGTGCCCTGTGATGGGTTGGCACTCTGTCCAGGGTGTATCCTGCCTTGATGCCCAATGATGCCTGAGACAGGCACAGGCTCCCCGTGACCTGAGAATAGATCGGATAAGCGGTAGACAATGAATGAAATCTGGGGTTTTTTTTGTGGTCACCTGAGGTCATTATTTTTAAAATTGGTGAAGACCACACAATTGTTTACAGCCTTATAAATAATGCTTACTAAGTAATGCTCACAAGTATTCACATTTTGGCACATATTTCTTTTTTTGCTACTTTGTGTAATATGCAAAACATACTTTTGCAAACTAGTCCTAGGATTTGGAGTCAAACTACTCAGGAAGCTGTGAAGATCAATGAATCTATCCAAAACATGTTGACATTTGTAAACAATATGAACATGGCATGTTTATCAATTTTAAGAACACTAATTTGCTCAAACAGATGTAACTCATGAGTACATTCATGGATTCAAAAAGAAAAAAGAAAAAGAAATATAGGAAAAGCTTCTGAGCTTAAATGCAATGTTTGGCACATTGTCATCCATAGGGACTGAGCTAAAGTCAGATAACAAAAAGAAATTTGGTATGTTGCATCTATATGCTAATCTTTTAAATGAATTATATGCTGCTGCTGAAGGTGAAGCATGGATATGCTAAAGTTTGATGTGGATGGTACCACACAGATACACTAAAGATGATTGTGGATGTACAGTTGCTAAAATCTATGCTCAAGTTTCACTCATTATACAGTGGATAACTTCATCTGAATATTTTAGACTTATAGACATATTAAAATTATTTATAATATTTGAGACTGCGATCACCAATGGCCCTAATACTAAGGTATTTCCAACACAGGACTGCTGGACACTATAGTATACAATCATAGAAAAGTAATGATTAATAATGGATAAAGTAATGGGTTCCCTTTGAATCTGGTTCCTCTCAAGTTTTCTTCCACCTGTCATCTCAGTGAGTTCTTCCTTGTCGCCGTCTCCGCTGAATTGCTTGTAAGGGATCCAGTTAAATCTATATCTGGATATCTGTAAAGTTGCTTTGTGACAATGTCCATTGTTAAAAGTGCCATATAAAGAAAAATGAAAATAAACTGAGCTGAATATAGGGTCATCACTTATTGAACAATATAATGCTTCATCGCAATCTATGCTCAATTTTTGTAAACATCATTTCATTTACATACACTAAATATCATACATACACACCCAACAATACGCCATTATTCACACATTTGGGTATGGCGGCTAGACTGAAGCCCTTTTTCAAGGAAAAAACAAACAATAGACATTCAAGTCTTCCTAAATTATGTCAAAACGTAGCAAAATGTGTTATGGTCTGATGAGACAAAAGGTAGACATTTTTAATAATAATTCTAAAATATATGTTTGGTACAAAAACAAAACAGCTCATCACCCAAAGGATATTTTGTGGTCTACCTCAGTATTTTTGTACATTTGACACTGTGTATTGCATCCCCACTGCACTTTTTGTTTATTACTCTGTGCCCTATCTTAATATCAATTTTTTTCCTTCTCTTTGCTTCTATGACTATTAATCCCCAGAGTGAAAGTTATTATATTCTATTCTAGACCCATAGTGAAGCATGGTGGTTGCAGCTGCTTTTCTTCAGCTGGAACTGGGGCTCTATTCAAGATAGACCATTTAGAGCCATCCATAATTCAATATATTTTGAAACAAAACCTACAGGCAGCTGTTAGACAGCTGAAGAAAAAATCAACATCAAGCACAAAAATGTAGGCAAATCTAAGTAAACAATCAAATTGTTCCAGAAGATGATCAAGAATTTAGAATGGCTCCATCAGAGCCCAGATCCTATCGAGAACATGTGGAATGGCTTGAGGAAGTTTGTGCACAGGCAATCCCCTTGCAATTTGATAGATTGGAAGAATTCTTGCAAGAAAGATTGGAATGATAGTGCCAAATAAAGATGTGCTAAGTTGGTAGATTCTTACTCCAAAAGATTGAGTGCTGTATTAAAAGCAAAATGTGCTTTAACAAACATTTTAGCCAAGGGTATGCACACTTATGAAACCATGATATTGTCATTTTTTCTTTTCCTAAAGTGTTTCTCACTTTTATTTTTCTATGTTGGTTGTATATAACATGTTATAGGTGGAAAAAGATATAGCATAACAAAAGTCAAAAAATTATTTATCTTGGTTCCATATTTTTACATGTTTTAAAATTTAAAAACCTTAAATTTTAACAGGGATGTGTTGACTTTTCAAAAAGGAGCCATTTTTACTCTCATTCCATTTCTAAATATTTGTTTTACTCTCGTATGTTTTAATTTATGTTCCACTGGTTTAGTAAATATAACATGCAAATATCTGTACTGATAAATTAATATAAATATCCATTTTCAACTCTAATAACTTTCACAAAGATTAAACTTTAACTTTAGCAGTTAGTGTGTAGTCACAGTATGGCTTAATTTTCTTTTTCAATTTTCTATATTGCATATGTTAAACACCTGTTGAAGAATTGATATTTTTCTCATCTCTTAAAGGTTAACTATTTAACTCTTGAAGATATTTCAATATTAAATATTAGGAAAAGGCATTTCTACAATGTACATAAGTAAACTTGTATGTGCCTTATGTATAAGTAATGTAAATAAAGGATTAGCAGGCAGGAGGATTTTCCATACAAACCTTTAATTAATCAGACACATTGGTTTATTCACCATTCTATAAACCCTTTAAGCAGTCAAATTCTAGAGTATAATTCTAACATATTGGAACAACAATGTCTGAGTAGGCATTACCCTTACCAGTCACAACGCACACACCTTCTCTTTTCTTACCCACTCAGCTTCCATCAAACTTACCCATGTCTTTAAATTTGAACAAAACAATCAAGTAAAAGCTAACCTATCAGACATACAGTAGTACTGTGATATTTCTATTAGTCAGTTCAAACTAGGGCTGCAGCTATCGATTATTTTAGTAATTGGGTATTCTACCGATTATTCCGTCGATTAATCGAGTAAAATAAAGTAATAAAGTACTTTTTCTTTATTATAGAGGAATACTAAATATGCAAGAGAAAATAAGACAGGTCTCTTAAAATGAACAACTAAGTTGTTTCTTATTTAGAAAAATGAAAATAAAATCTGAACCCATTTAGAGCATTTAATTGACATATTACATTCAAAATGCAAATATAAATATCTAAATAATAAAACTTAATTACTTAAAAAAAAACGTAAACAGTACAACCTAGAACAAAATAATAATAATAATAATAATAATAATAATAATAATAATAACAATAATAATAATAATAATACCTAAACATTGCATTTATGTTGTGCAACTTAACTTTCAAGTTTCAGTCTAACTACAGCACAAGCAGGACATAAGCCTTTACTGTCTTCCTGAAAGACTTCGTGGCTTTTCTAAGAAGCAAACATTAGTGGACAGAAAGGTAACCTGGAAAAAGAACAAGACTCCGTATGCATAAAATAAAGAAAAACCCATTTATCTGTAACATTATATTAGAGTTATTTGGAGAATAAACACTCTTAAATGTCTCTGAATATACTGGTGTGTGTGTGTGTGTGTGTGTGTGTGTGTGTGTGTGTGTGTGAGTGACAGAGAGAGAGTGAGGCTATCAACATGAATGACGCTTAGGCTTTCACAAAACTTAGCTAAATTAGGGACATCATAACTAGCCACCATACTGATTTACGGTCTTAAATAGTCACTACATGAAGCCACAATCCACATACATTTTTACAGGCCTTAATTTCAACTAGCAATCATATTGATTTAAGCTAAGTGTAAATGCTAGCGTTAGCTTGTGTTGACTCCGTGGACTGTGTGTTTTCGAATGTGATATTGAAGTATTGAACTTGTACTGTTGTGGTAAACCAGTTCAATCTTACAGTAATCACACTGTATGGGGTTTTCTTTCTGTTTTAGTTTGAAATGATCCCAAAAACATCTTTTCTCCCCGAGTTTAGCGGGTTGTGCGTCAGTAATAATGGTCCGTGGGGAAACACAGTGCTCTGTGTGTAGTTACAGTAAATGGACTAAATTAAGCTTCGAGGCAACAAATTTGCCTTGATGATTTTTTTGTATTCGAATTACTCGAGTTACTCGAGGAATCATTTCAGCCCTAATTCAAACTAGTGCACTTTTGTCATTTTGGCAGCTTGGTTACTAAAGTACTCATATACATTATTCATATCTTGCTATACACACTACAAAACAACATTATTTATGTGATATTATGATAAAAACAGCACCTAAGGTATGTCTCAACATGTCTTCGTTCGGCAGCAGTTTTAGTTATTTAGGTATCCATTGATCTAATTCCAAATTTTAAAAATGCCCACCAGCCAGTGAGTACATATATTCATTGTCTACCGCTTATCCGATCTATTCCCGGGTCACGGGGAGCCTGTGCCTATCTCAGGCATGATCGGGCATCAAGGCAAGATACACCCTGGACGGAGTGCCAACCCATCGCAGGGCACACACTCACTCTCATTCACTCACGCAATCACACACTACGGACAATTTAGAGATGCCAATCAACCTACCATGCATGTTTTTGGACTGGGGGAGGAAACTGGAGTACCCGGAGAAAACCCCCGAGGCATGGGGAGAACATGCAAACTCCACACACACATGGCAGAGGCAGGAATCAAACCCCCAACCCTGGAGGTGTGAGGCAAATGTGCTAACCACCAAACCCCCGACTCCCCCCCCCAAATCCATGAATTAACACAAATGCAATGCTCTACAAAAGCATATAGAATCTTGCCTATGATAGTTGAATGGAAAATACAACCTCATTCAAGAGCACCTTCCATGTTATGTATAATTGACAAAATAACAATTGTTGTGTGTTTACCAGCATCTGTAACAAATGACCTCATGTGAAAAAAAAAAAGATTTCAACATGTGGTCATTTTTTCCCAAAAAGTAAACCAACATCCAAAAACCAGGTGTGGAAAAAATATGTACACTCTATAATCCAGTAGCATAATGCAAAACCACCTTTAGAAACAATAACTTGAAGCAAACATTATTTGCAGGTATATATGTGTTCATTCATTCATTGTCTACCGCTTATCCAATCTACTCTCGGGTCACGGGGAGCCTGTGCCTATCTCAGGTGTCATTGGGCATCAAGGCAGGATACACCCTGGATGGAGTGCCAACCCATTGCAGGGCACACACACACTCCGGACAATTTAGAGATGCCAATCAACCTACAATGCATGTCTGTGGACTGGGGGAGGAAACCGGAGTACCCAGAGGAGTTGAGGTTTGGACTTTGATTTGGCCATTTCAACACCCTCATTTTTGTATTCTGTAGCCATTCAGATTTTAAACTTGCTGGTGTAATCATTGGGATCATTGTCCTGTTGCATGACCCAATATCAGCCGAACCTAAGCTGCTAGAAAGATGGCCTCATAAAACAATAAAACTTGTAGTCATTAGGTCCTCAGACTGCAAAACAAGTCCAAATCATTACCCCTCCACCAACATGTCTGACAGTTGGCATAGGGTGTTTGTGTCAATACACTGTTTGGTTTTTACCAAACGTGGTGCTGTGCATGATGACCAACCATCTCCACATTAGTCTCATCAGTCCAAATAATATTGTTCTGAAACTTCTGTTATTTATTCAGATGCAACTTTGCAAACCAAAGTTGTGCTCCTTAATCATTTTGGAGAAAAGAGACTTTTTCCAAGCCACCCTTCCATGAAAGCCATACTTGTTCAGTCCTTTGCTATCATGAACATAAATATTTAAGATGCTTACAGAGGCCTGTAGTTCACATGATGTAGCTCTTGGGATTTTCTTTATATCTCCGAACATTGACCTTGGACTGAATTTGCTAGTACATCCACTGCTGGGAAGATCAGCAACTGTCTTGAAGGCTCTCCTTTTGTAAACGATTGTTCTTGAATGGTGAATTTCAAATTGTCTGGAAAGAAGATGGCCTTATAATACTTCCTGGATTGATTTGAAGCAACACTTCCTTCTCTGGGGTCATGGCCAATGTACTTTCTTCTTCGCACCATATGGACATACAACGCCCCAGAACACCACCATGCCAAAAGTTAAGCTTTTATAGTAATAATCAATATTCTTGATGATTAACTAATATTGTGCATTTCATTAGTAACACTGAGCTATAAATTATTTTCAGTGATTACTGAAAGGGTACACTCATTTTTTCCACCTGGTTTCTAAATGTTGGTTTACCCATTTTTCCCCATTTGTGGGGAAGAAAACCACTACATATTGAAATGTTTGTGTGTTTTTGTATCAGGTTATTCTGTGCTTATAGAGGTTTGTGATGGCCAGTTGATATTCAGGTGCTGATAAATAAAAATATAAAAGAGTATACTTTCTTTTTTCCTTTAATGTAGCTTATAGCATGATTTGTTGGCATCTTTCATTATTGTTTTCAGCTCTCTGTGGGTTTGGCCTTTTATGAGTTTTTTAGCATTACTAAATGTAAATCCGGGGGGCACAGTGGCTTAGTGGTTAGCACATTTGCCTCACACCTCCAGGGTTGGGGGTTTGATTCCTGCCTCTGCCATGTGTGTGTGGAGTCTGCATGTTCTCCCCGTGCCTCGGGGGTTTCCTCCGGGTACTCCGGTTTCCTCCCCCGGTCCAAAGACCTGCATTGTCGGTTGATTGGCATCTCTAAAATTGTCCTTAGTGTGTGTGTGCCCTGTGATGGGTTGGCACTCCGTCCAGGGTGTATCCTGACTTGATGCCCAATAACACCTGAGATAGGCACAGGCTCCCCGTGACCTGAGTATAGATCGGATATGGAATGTAAATCCACTGTGCCACTATGGTGCTTTACAGAGATTTACCAACATACGGAATATAATACATAACATTAAAACCACTTGCTTAATATTTTCCAAGCATCCACATGAATGCCAGGACCCAAGGTTTTCCAGCAGAGCATTGCCTAGTGCCACCCAAAAGACATGAAACGGCCAAATCTGTTGTTTTTTCAATATACTGTGAGAGCAAAACATGAATATTAGATGATCAGGAAAATTTAGATTTAATTTTCTGATATTTGTTAAACAACTTAGATGGCACTTTTGGTGGCAGCCCACCCTATTATTAGGTGAGTAAATAGATAGCAATAGATATTCTTCCAGTAAATGAAAGTAAATAACACCTTGAAATAACACATTTGGTTACATATACCATGCTTGACAACAATTACATCAAACCAATGATCCACTGATATCACTATACTGCTATACTCTTCTTTGTTATGCTTTTTAAGTTTTGTGCTGTAGTATGGAAGTATTTTCAGGACAGTTTCAAAAAGGAATTGCAAATTGCATTTGGTATTGCATTTTTTATTTGTGGACTCATTGCATAATACTGTTTTTGTTTATACAAATGTACAACGTCTGACAAATTTCAAATGGAAATACAAAGTCATCTGTAATTGCATTTCCCACGTCTCACAAGTTATGACCCTGTCATATTGAAATAGCAACAGCAATTACCCTATTACCAGCAATTTGCTATTTCATTTCACAGTGTTGCATATGGAGCCTGCCAAAATTTAAATGGAATTTGTAATTCACTTTGCATTTCCGATGCCCTGCACAGAAACCTGTCGATCAGTCTTGGGGTGGTATATTGTGGGGCGTTTGCATTTGGAAGTGACGTCAGTCACAGTTGACCACATTTTAGAGTGTCTTGTAGTAAATGACCAAGAAGGAAATTGTGCTGAACATCCCTTGTGTTTCTGATACACTCATACAATGCCCAATGATACCTCATTTGGGCATTTTTTCCCCTTTTGGAGTAATTAATGTCAATAAAATATTTCACATTAATACTGCCTCCACTCCAAATTGTATAATTTAAAGAACAGTGCCTGTCTTGGAGCACCTAGCTGATAAGTCTGCACATGCCACCATCTTGGAAGAAATAGACTGGAATTTACTGGTGAAAGATTTAAATTGGAAGGAATCTGGACTCAATTGTCAAAAAAAAGACAAATATTTATTATTAAACAAAGTGAATGAAATTACCTAAGATTTTACACAGATACAAAAAAAAAAATTCCTAATAAAATTCAAAAAGGATATTAATTTAAATTGTTTTTTTGGTAAACATTTATTTAATTTATTTTGCCATTGTACCCACATAAGGAAACAGTGGCAAGAGTTGGCTAGATTTATATTTGTTAATATTGACCTTTCTTTGTGTTTAGAAAGTATTTTTATTTTGTCTTATTAACTTTTGTTCAAATGTATAAATATACAATATATGCTCATCAGCACAATCGTCTGTTCAGGATACTTTTCGTCTTGGCCATCGACTGAAAGGTGCTATAAAATGCGATCGACTGTGACTGCTGAACCCACACACTCACACCCCCAACACTAACTGACAAGTTTCTGTGCAAGGCATCAAAAATGCAAACGCGAATGAATTGATGATTCTGTTTGAATTTTTGAAGGTTCCGTATACAGTGCAAAGAAAGTAAAAGAGCAAGTTGGCTAATAGGTATTGCTATATGAATATGACACATAGCAAATGCAATTGCACATGAACCTTGCGTTTCCATTTGAAATTTGACAGACATTGTACATTTCTATAAATGAAAAGGCAAACTTATGGCATTTACATTTTAATAGTGTCACAATCTGTGAGCAAACACAATTTACAAGTCCTTTTGAAAAAAAGTCTGAAAAATACTTCAATACTGCAGCTTCTTTACAGTTTTTTGTGTCCTACAGTCTTGTCTTGAGGTAAAATGCATGGTCAATTGCATTCATGTCTAGTGATTAATTGCCCATTCCAAAACCTTACACTTTTCCCCTGTTGAAATCTTTGTTGTGTTTGCAATGTTTTCTGTGTCATTGTCTTGCTGCATAATTAAGTTCCAATTTGATGGGATGTATTTCTCTGTAAATTAGCAGACAAAATTTCTGTAGACTTCTGAATCCATTTTGCTGCCATCGTTATGAGTTATATCAATAAAAACTAGTGAGCCTATTTCAGAAGCAACCATGCAAGCTTAAGTCATATCACTACTTGCACTATGCTTGGCCAGTGAGCTTGTATGTTCTGGATCATGAGCAGATACTTTCTTATCCACATTTTAGACATCTTTATCACTTTGGTAGAAGTTAATCATCTCTGTATTTCTTTGTAAATTACACTTTGGCCTTCTAGTATTCTAATATTACTGCTAATAAGTGGTAGTGGTTTGCATCTTGATGTTTGGGCTCAATATTTTTGCTCTCAAAATCTTCTTCAAATGGTGAATTATGATAACCACTGCCCTGTGTGGGTTGTTGGAGATATCAGTGACTGTTTTTTATAGTATATTTCTTCACAGCTCTCACAATGTTTCCTTCATCAACAGATACTGTCTTGCAGTTACTGTTTGTCACCCTCAAAATGGCTTGCTTTTCTCCCACAGACATCTCTCTGGTCTTCATTTTGGCTCAACCTTTTTAACAACAAATACAGTCTTCACAGTCTTTGCTTTCAGAAATATTACTTGTTTAAAAAACCAATCTAAGAGTAGCAAGAAACACCTGTCAACCACATATGTATGGAGCACAATACTTCTGGTTGGGTTCAAACAGAAAGTGTCATGTTCTAAGTTGTTTGACACATGCAATGTAGATGTAAATATCAGAAAATTAAAGCTGAAATTATGATCTATTCTCACACCCAATTGCCATCACTGTATGGCAAAAAGGCATTGTTCCAATATCTTTGGAGGGGATGTGATCATTTGAAAAAGAAAATACAACCTATGATATATTTCTATTTATCAGGGCCTAAATAACAATTGATCTCAGAAAACAAACAAATGATCTCAGATGGCAACACAAATATATGTAGTCATTAAAAAAATTTTTTTTTAAATGTTATAAAAACATAGAAGCTATAACCCCCCATCACACACAAACTTTTGGCCATAGTTTGTGTGCATGTGTGTGGGGACACACACAGAAACTCCTACTTATTGAGGAGTTTCAGCAATCCTGTTGAATAGCTTGGTGACTTTAAACCGAACACTGTAATAGGATGCCACCTTTGCATGCTAGACCTGCCCTGGTCAATGAAGTAAGTACTAGTACTGTGAAATAGAAGTGTCTAGGAACAACAGCACCTCAGCCACAAAGCAATGAAGAATAAACCTCACTAATTCATAGAGTGGGGTTGCAGAGTGGAAGTTGAAGCACATAGCACATAAAAATTTCCCATCATCTGTTGCATCACTCAATACAAAGTTCCAAACTGCCTCTGGAAACAACATCAGGAACTGTGTGTCTGGAGCTTCATGAAATGGGTTTCCATGGATGAGCAACTGCACACAAGTCTAAGATCTCTATGTGCAATGCCAAGCATCGGCTGGAATGGCATAACATGTGTTGCCACTGGACTCTGGAGCAGTGGAATCTGGCAGTCTGATGGATGAATCTGGGTTTGGCAGATGCCAGGAGAATCCCACCTAATGGAATGCATAATACCAACAGTAAAGTTGCATGATGGAGGAATAATGGTCTGGGGCTGTAGGCCCATTAGTCCCAAGGTAAGGGTAATGTTAAGGCTACAGCATATGGTGGAACTCCAGTGGTCTGCATAGAGCCCTGACCTCCACTGAACAACTTTGGAATTAAGTGGAATGCTGACTGCACCCCAAGCCTTCTTGCCCAACATCAGTGCCTGACCCCACTGCTCTAATGCTCTTGTGGCTGAATGGGCAAATCCCCACAGTCGCAATCCAAAATCTAGTGGAAAGACTTTCATGAATGTGAGGAAAAAATATGAAATGTTGACAAACGCTGTAATGACCGAATATATTTTACTGGAAAGGTTGTAAAGAAGTGTGTATTTCTAATATTGTAATGTGGCCAAAGTGATGCAGCTGGTTATCTACGCAGATAATATTCACAGTGAACACAATGGTTCTGGTCCACAGATCTGTCTCTTGCTCTTTGTCTCACACTCACATGCACACAGACCTGAGTCACCTCAGACAAATTAGGTCATCAGAAAGCCATCAACAGTTGATCAGGCATAAAATGATCAGTACATATTTATATTTTTGTAGAAATAAGCAGTACTATTGCATTTGAAAAAACCTACCCAACAGTAGTAGCCGATGGGTCGCTCTGTATATCTGTTTGTCTTTCTGTAACTGTTTGTCTATCTTTTTGTTTGCTTCTCTCTGGGCCTTCTCCTCATTACGTTGGTCTTCTGTTTTACTGTTGCCCAAACACCCCATCTTCCCAAAGTCCCAATAAAAAAAGAAAATGTTTTTGTGGATGGCGAATGAATGTAAAGTATAATCAAATAGCAAAATTTCCTTGATTGGCACGTGTTCAAATTCCAAGGATTGGGAATTCTGACATTTCTATGTGTACATTCCGAGGAAGAATAGCACACGGGGATGGATGGGGGCAATCGTTTAAAGGGATGAAGAGAGCGATATTAAAGCAATGCCTTTGAGTGAGTGCTCAGTAGGAGCTTTAGGCTTGTGATGGTGGTGAAAACACCAAGGCTGGCCTACACACAAGGCCGAGTCCTCCCGAGCGTTTTGGTGCAGTAATATCCGACCGGGCGTTTTACACTTCGCGGTGTGCTTCCACGGCGTTACATGAAGGTCTTTGTCTTGCTGGTCCAGAAATGCCAGTGTGATTTAACAAATTTCTCGTTGACAATCCATAGTCGCTTCCCCAAAATGACAGTCGCGGCCGGCGCTCCTCGCAAAATCAGCGGTAAGTGCGAAACGGGTATTGAATTATCTTTCCTGTTACATCCGTTCACCGACACCCTAAGACGGGGAAAGGGAATATAGGGACGTTTTTAAGAAAAACACTGAAGAGATAAATATCTTCCACAAACTGACGGCCTGCGGTTCATTCCGCCTCGACCCTGTGGCCGACATGAACCTTTTTTAAACTCCGCTATGAAATGTCAGAACATCAGAAGTTTTTTTGTTGTTTTTCTTTCGTTTTTTGTTTGTTTTTAATGAAATTCCAAGTTAAATGTTTATTTCCCTCCTGTTCTGCAATGATAACCGATGGCTTTTGTGGCTATTCAAATCAAAAGAGGCGCTTTTTGTCTTCTCCGTTAGCTGATGTAATTTGAATGTCTCCTCACATCCGTAAATTCGCTTCACACGAACAATCCGAATGGCTTCGCTAACGGCGCACGCGGCACACGCAGCCGTTCCGAACAACGCAATTCTTCGATATTTTCACTGCATTTTCGAGGCAGAGTCCGCTGTCAGGCTACGCTTTGTATTACCCGTTTTGACTTCGCCTTGCAGAAAGACAGGGTTATACATGTGCATGTACAGCCGTGAAGAGAACCCGTTTAAAAAGACAAATACCGCAATGACAGCAAGCTCTTGGCGGACGGAACGTGTCACTTCTCGGATGGACGCGATCGGATCCGCTTGCCGAGAGTGTTTTTGGTGATTTTTCCCTTTTCTCATTGAATCGTACATTGAGCTAGATAGCGTTGAAAAGATGGGTGGGGCAAACAGCTCTCATTGAACCCTGTATACGGACCGCGGCTAATCACATGACACTCACAAAAACGTCAGCAAGTAGGGCTTCTGCGGACCGAAGGCGCCCTCTTTAAACACACACTGCCGAACACCGGAGCTCAGTATATACACACTGACTCCTCACAATATTTAATGTTATTGCACGCCACAGAGCTGCTAGTTTGAAGCGACAAAAATACTTTAAGGACTCTAGAAGATCCACGACACGATGCGCTTAAATATCCCGGCATGCACTTTTTTACACACAGTAAAGAAACGATTATTTCAGTTATCTTAACAGAATGTAATAATTTATACATTCGTGAAAATATCGTATAGCCACAAGACCACATTCTCTCTCTCTCTCTCTCTCTCTCTCTCTCTCTCTCTCTCTCTCTCTCTCTCCCCCTCCCTCTTCCTCTTCCTCTCTCTCTCTCTCCCTCTTCCTCTTCCTCTCTCTCTCTCTCTCTCTCTCTCTCTCTCTCTCCTCTCTCTCTCCCTCTTCCTCTCCCTCTTCCTCTTTCTCTCGTATGCCGTTATTTACTGGTCAGCGTAAACTCATCTGTCTCGAGGAATTTCCCGTGCTGGGAAACTTTAAGTATTACAAAGCGCTTGCCAAAGATCTCTTACGTTAGACACAATAACGCATTAGACCGAGCGCGTTCACATTAACCCTTTGTTCATGTTCCAGCCGAGCCGTGCTGTCATTTAGGCAATGTGCACACAGGAGTGCGGTTACACTGAACTTCGCCCAGACAGCAAGCTGGCACAGGAGCAGCGCAGAATCCGCCGTCTCTCCCGGGACGGAAACAACGTTGATTCGCTTACCGTACGTTGAAACAATGTTGATTTCTGTTGATTGAAACGTCACACAATCAATACATTTTCAGCTTAAAAAAAAATAAATAAAATGATCCCAAACACTTAAATAAATCTGATAAATCAACCTGTAATAATTTATTAAACGCAAATCATATTCACACATCAAATTTACTGTTTTAGATATGTGTTAATATAAATAAAATATTTACAAATACTTGAGACTTCATAGCCAAATATAGTAAATGGCAAAATAACAAATTTACGGAGATTCAGAAATCTTCAGTGAGACACAATAGATGTATGACAGCACGTTAAGAGACATGAGAGACATCAGCCACCTTTCACGATCATTTTTTAAAACTATACCTCACGAAGTAACAAAAGATAAATTTCAGACTGAACTGTATTTTACATTATATTGATAAACTAGTTAAAACTATCATTTTTTCTGCTTTAAAATATATTTCTATTTCAAATTCTCTCCCTTGCGTAGTGATTTCTTCACAATTTTATATCTTCTTGAAACAGAACTTATATGTTAAAACCACAATTAGTAGGTTGAAAATGATCATACAGCAAATGTTCACAAAATTCCAAACAGAAAAAAACATATTCAAAAAATTGTCAGGACATTTGTATATTATTAGTGTTGTTGAAACAACCAATGCAATTAAGAAGTTGAAATTACTTTTAAACCGTTTGATTACACCAAGGGTGTGTAACCAGAATATAATATACTGTATTGTGTAAACATAATTCATGTATTACTCCAGGAGGTGGCAGCATTTCATTAATATTTCTCTTAGAGGCCCATCAACTGCTGCATGTATGCTTATAAGTTATGTAGGCATATTAAACTTGAGTAATATATCAAATGTTAGTAGGACACTACAGACATGATACAATTTGGGACAGCTAGGAGACATAGGTGTACTACCAAAGGTGTGACTAGCCACAGTGGACCAAGTTTGCTGAGGGTAGGAATCACTTTAAGTGGGAGGCCCCAGACGGTGCTATTGCCACCACTGTAGAGGGAACTGGGAATTCAAAACCTTTGATTATCATCTTAACAAATTGAAGGTGAACATAGCAGTGCACTCAAAGGAGCAAGGCAAGTGCTTGCATCAGGATAGACTGGACTTAATGCCACTTCCTAGGACAATATAAAAAGAATATAAAATGAGAATACATTTGGAGGCTGCTCATGAAAGTGATTTACAATATAATCCTAAATATATAAAAACACCCTCTAAATCTTTTGTGGTCATTTTTGTATAACTTGAACAAATGCATGTTAATTTTGATTCATATTGTGATTTTTTCTGAATTTCCATGAATGAAAAGATGCAAATTTGCCCATTTTCTCAATAAAAGTCAGTAAATTTCCTGGTCATGTCCTGGTCAAAAAAGCAAAATTGAATATATTGCCATTTTCTATATTTATGTGGCACAAGCAATTATAAAATAACACTTGCTACCCAGGAACAAAAATTGTTACATAGAGTGATTTTTAAACAATAAGAATAAATATTACTTAAAAGGAATAAGCTTCATTATCTATTTTTATGCAATAATAACCCTGAGGGGCATTGGTGGCTCAGTGGTAGGTTTCTCATCTACTATGTGGAAGGCCCGGGTTCAATTCCCAGCCACTGGATTCAGTGCCGGTCCCAAGCCTGGGGAAAAAATGGGAGGGTTGTGTCAGGAAGGGCATCCGGCGTAAAACCTGTGCCGAGTTATGTGGACCACTTGGTCCGCTGTGGTGACCCCGAACAGGGAGCAGCCAAAAGCGACTTCTTCTATTACTTAAAAAGAATAAGCTTCATTTTCTATTTTTATGCAATAATAAACATGATATGATAGTATAACCCTAGCACACATATCTGTTTTGTTTTCTAATTATGACCAGTTGCTAATTTCTGTGGTCATAAATGAACATGCTTGCACATATGTGCATGCTCCAGGACAACATGGAGTGTGACATTCAAAAGTGAACACTACAGTCCTATATATAAACTCACTACCACCTACACCTTAGAAACCTTATGTTGATACAAGACAAAAGGTAAGCCATAACATATTTTCATTTTTAGCTCATGTGCTGTTTTGATTAGAGGCTTAAAATGGCCATTAGAACATGAATTCTTTGGTAGTGTTTTAAGTTTTTTGTGGGGTTTCAAACCACACCCATGCAACAAGAGGCAAGGGCAGTAGTAAAACTTAAAGGCAAAGTGCACAAATCCAATGTAAAAGTGGATTAACTTGTGAGCATATTGGAAACAGCACCACTGCAGTGACCCATTTAGTCAGAGCGCAATCGCATTGGCACTGGTTGCAACAAATGGCTAAAATCAGAACTGGTTGTTACAAGTAAGAGGCATAGTGGCCGCTGGTAAAGAGAAATAGTTGGACAATGGCTAAAAAAGTGAGTGGGTGAGTTTGAACAAACTATGATGTGCAGTGTTTCGTGGCAAAAGACATGTGGTATGCTTCTTTTCCCCTTTTTTTGTAAAGCATTATCAGTGTTTCTTCGATTCTATCAGATCAGATAAATGTCTATTCGAAAGTATGTTGTTTTAGACACAAGAAGTCAGCAATCCACTACATGCAAAAGTACCCTTTAGAATAAAAGTTGGTGCACTAATTTATTATTACCAACCCCCATTTTAAAACATTACAGTAGCGTTTTTGACTGTGTGACAGCATGACAGTGATCAAACAGCACATTGTACTGTGGTCCCCATGTTAGTATAATGTGTTTCATTACAGATCATACAGATATTTTTACTTTTCAATTACAGGCTACAAAATCATAGGACTAGTGTATATTATGATTTCTTAGATCATTGAAAAAGACTGAATGGATTCCTGTGGAGGCCATATTTCTCCTTGTAGCAGCCAGGGCTATCGTATGAATGGTTGGCACAGCTTTATCTAAGGGACACAAGCACTAATAAACAAATAATTAAGCAAAGTTGATTCTTACCCTGATTCTGCTGCTATTACTCTGGTGCTGGTATGTTCTCAGGAGGCAGAAGTAGCAATCAAGCAGGTAGTGATTAGTAGTAGTAATTAGTAGTAAGTAGTTCACATTCACTTTCTGATTCTGAAATTGCCTTCAATTACTTTATCAATAATGCCAATATCACTATCTATTTTTGTGATGCAGAGAGTCATGCTGGGGTACAAAGACAAAATGCATTCTTTAGCATTAATTATTAAAAACATATGGGGGACCAAGGCAGTTGTCTACATTGCATATGCAACATAAGCAACCAATTGCCATGGCAATAAGTTCAGAACTCCAGAAACTAAGACCTCTGGTGACAAGTGGTGGTATTGTGGTGAATGAATGTGACACCAGTTTGTGTCTGAATGGCCCAGATAGTCTTATCATACACAGGCACGATAGGCAGGACGTCATCTCACATACTTCACTGACAGCATTTTTCGTCATGTTGTATTCACTTAGAAAGCATAAATGCTAGTATAAAAGGATATCAGTATTAATTTTTCACTCTCATTTATAAAAACTAATAGCATTATAATATCACTCGCAATATAAGTTGTAATGCACTTTAACACTAAACTTTTAATAATGCGCATTACTTGAATTAGAAATGATTGTAACATTGTTCAATAATGTTATGTCTGGAATTCAACATTTTAGAAATGGTAAAGTATACATTCGTGATTTACCCCTCAAATAATATGTCATAATCTCTTAATAACCAAAAGTGACTGTAATAGCCTTTCTGTATATAAATTAGCAAGAGAGTTGGGGAGACTCCCTAATAATGACATCATCATCGGTATAATACCCACAGTCAGCGCTTGCAGTTATCTTCTGCTTGGTATAGTGAGTCTGATCACCATGCGTGAGATTGTTCATCTTCAGATCGGACAGTGTGGAAATCAAATCAGTTCAAAGGTATGTGATAGCAAAATTGTTATTTTAATTTCACTCGCAATAGTAAGATTATAAGGTTTCCTCTATATAAAAGATAATATGATTAAAAGTTTTTAAAATTTTAACATATTTAAATGCATTGCCAAACACATTAAAACAAACATTTGGCACTTTTTGAAAACATGCTAATTCTTACATTTATTTAGAACAAAAATAAATAAAATTTAATCTACTGTTTGAGAAGAGATGTACAGAGTAATTTATATAGGTGACAAATAATAATTTATTGAACAACTAACATAGTTTTTGTTAGGGCACTGCTATGAACTACATCAGCATTGTGTTTTGGACAAGAAAAATAGTGTTTAGAGTAACCAAAAGAATGGTTAGCTTTAGTGTATTACACATTAGTAGTAGAATTGTGTACATGTTTAATTATACATTTTCTTTATTTTAGTTAGTTTGAGAATAAATTCAGTGAAAATTGCTTTTTTTTCAAGTTCTGGGAAGTTATCAGTGACGAACATGGTATCAATGCAGTGGGAAACTATGAGGGGAACATGGCCGTTCAGCTGGAGAGAATCAATGTCTACTTTAATGAGGCAAATGGTAAGAGATTTGAATTCAGAAGAGGTTATTTTGTTCTGTAGTTAAATATTTGGGTAAAGTGTCTGTGTCTAGCTATAGTACTTAAGACATTTATAGACACATGTTGTATTATTTTGGGGTATTTATCTATGTCTATGAATAGATATTGAGTTATTGAGAATTTTTATTCTTAAAATGCCATTTCTGTTTCTTAAACTCATAGTTTTCCTGACACCCCCTCCCTCATGAGTACACATAAAACAATACCCCTATTTCATTTACAATTTTTTAATCAGTATCTCAATTAAAAAGCATTTTCCACATCAATATAAGCAGGGGTGTAACTGAATATGCATATATTAATTAAATGATACAGATACTGATATAGACAGGAGTGCACTATTAATTATTTATTTTCAGTGGTTTACTCCAGTAGCCCAACTGCTTTAATGAGTTTCAAAATAAACCATATTTCTACCATATTTCTATACAAGCTGGCCTGTAAAACACAAATAATGCTTTAAATTGTCCAATTGTTGTTCTATATAGCCGACATGCACTGTGTAGAGGGCAACATATCTCTGCTGGAGCCTCCTAAAAATCTTGAATTAATTATTGATATTAACTTGTATGTTCTTTTACATGTTTTTCGTCATTCTTAAGTGAACCTTCTCCACTGTTGTAAGAAAATGGACCCCATTTTTGACTAGCAGCAGAACTGCATCCCAGATGTAATAGTTTGCACAGTGAATTTTTCCATAATGTAACAATTCTAAATACTAAAGTAAATCTTGGAGCATGTGACTGGCAGGTGTTTCTTGTTAGGCAGGTATGCCCTATTAGATTGATTTTATAAGCAATATGAATGTCAATGGTATTTGAGGAATAGACCAGAGATGAGCCACAAAAGTTATGGAACCAAGATTATCCCATACTGAAGTGATGAAAAGGCTTATGATCCAAAACAAACAATCACATCAGTTAAGCACAGTGGAGGTAATGTCATGGCTTGGGCTTGCATGGTTGCATTTGGAATGGGCTCATAAATCGTTATTGATTATGTAATTGATGGTGCTAACAGCAAAATTGTCTACAGAAACATTCTGTCGATTTCCAGAGAAATGCATCCAGTCTATTTGATTAGGAGCTTCATTGTGCAAGGTTTTTTTTAGACTGGCAAAGGCAGTCACCTGACCATAATCCAGCGCATTTTGTTCATGCATTTCAATGAACTGCTTCAGTACAAACCGGGAAGAGCATCACAAAAAAGAATGCAACAGTTTGGTAATCACATTGTGTTTCCTGCTTAAAGCAGTTATTGCAAGCAAGGGACAAGCAACCAAATATTGATTGTCATTTGCTTTCATTGACCGTAAGACTATTTCTACTGTTCCTATACTTTTCTTCATTAAAAAATTAGGTGGTCTGCCACCAAAGGCGTCATGTTTAACACATCTAGATGTAAATTCATATTCATCTTTTGATCTAAAACCCAAATATAACGCCTTATAAAGCCTTTTCTGTTCTCTTAAGAATCAAATGTTTTAAAGTCATTCAAAAATAAATCTACAAAATAATTACTCTAATTAATATTTTTCTCATAAATGTGTCTTGTTGTGTTTACTTAGGTGGGAAGTATGTCCCCCGGGCACTGCTGGTTGATTTGGAACCAGGAACGATAGACAGTGTGAGGGGCAGTCACATTGGAGAACTCTTTAGACCTGACAACTTCATACATGGTGAGACCAAGAAAGAGATTTATCAATCGCAGTAAAATCTACTGGTGGGAATAAATCAGTTAGTATGATAAATTGTTTTTCCTCAGCAGCCAGTGTGACCAAAAGCTCAGGTATTAAGGCTAAGGCATAATGCACCTAATATTATATACAAGATTGAATACGCTATAAAGCTCTGTGTGATTTTTTTACTTGTATGTTTAGATACATAATACCTAAAGGTTACCATGCACATATGTATTACAAAGCCCTAACCCTAACCCTTTTAACACTTTTTAGGTTTCTGTTTCTGTCAGTGTAACTGATTTCCTCATGCATTGAATTGACAGGAACTTCTGGAGCTGGAAATAACTGGGCAAAAGGTCACTACACAGAGGGGGCAGAGCTGGTTGAGCAAGTATTAGACCGTGTCCGTCATGAAGCTGAAAGATGTGACTGCCTGCAGGGTTTCCAGTTTGTTCACTCCTTGGGAGGTGGTACTGGCTCAGGAATGGGTACCCTGCTTATCAACAAAATCCGTGAAGAGTTCCCAGACCGAATCATGAGTACCTTTAGTGTCATGCCCTCTCCTAAAGTATCTGACACGGTAGTAGAGCCATATAATGCCACACTGTCCATTCACCATCTGATTGAGGGTACAGACGAGACATTCTGCATTGACAATGAAGCTCTTTATGATATCTGTTTCCGAACACTCAAGCTCTCCACTCCAACCTATGGAGATCTCAATCATCTTGTGTCTATGACTATGAGTGGTGTCACAACTTCTCTGCGCTTCCCTGGTCAGCTGAATGCTGACCTCCGCAAGCTGGCTGTCAACATGGTGCCCTTTCCCCGCATTCACTTCTTTATGCCTGGCTTTGCTCCTCTCACACCTCGAGGGTGTCAGCAGTACCAGGCCCTCACTGTTCCTGAGCTCACCCAGCAGATGTTTGATGCCCGGAACATGATGACGGCATGTGATCCCCGGCATGGCCGCTACCTCACTGCTGCAGGAATTTTCCGTGGCCACATGTCCACTAAAGAGGTGGACGAACAAATGCTCACTGTTCAGAAGAAGAACAGCAATTACTTTGTAGAATGGATCCCCCACAACGTTAAAGTGGCTGTTTGTGACATCCCACCACGTGGCCTTAAAATGTCATCTACCTTCATTGGAAACAACACAGCAATCCAAGAGATTTTCAGGCGAGTTGGGGAGCAATTTGCCATGATGTTCCGCAGAAAGGCTTTTCTGCACTGGTACACAGGAGAAGGAATGGATGAGATGGAGTTCACAGAGGCTGAGAGCAACCTGAATGATCTAGTATCTGAGTACCAGCAATATCAGGATGCCACAGCTGAGCTGGAGTGGGAGCCAGAGGAAGAAATAACAGAGGTAGAGGGAAACCCAGCAACAGAAATAAACAGCAGAGTAGAAATAAAAACTGAGACCATGAGTGAAGCTTAGTCTAGTGAACAATTATAGTAAAGAGGGTTGTATTACCAGCTGTGTTGCATCTTATTTCCCGAAAATGTTTTATTAAAAATGATACTATTACTAAGATGTATTAATATCAAAACACTGGAGTCACATCATCTATGATTTTGTTTTCATTAAAATCTATTAATTTCTACTTAACTATAATGAATTCTTTAATAATGAAAGTTTGTAATGTAAAAAACATGTACAACCAACATGTACCTACTAATACTGTTTTTAAATGTTTTAATAGATATAGTAAATAAAAAGACATTAAAAAATGTTGTATATGTTGTTCATTTAAAAGAATTTTCATCAATCCATGTGTGCAAAATCTGAAATTAAACACAATTATTTTTACAATGGTGCAGAGCAACTTTAAAATGTTAAATGGCATTTTTCTTCCTATTATCAATGGATTGAATTAATACCTAACTTTTTTTAATAGACTAAATATTTAAAAATACTAAACATGCTAATACTCCCATGAAAGACTGAAAGGCAACCCTTGCCTTCCAAACAGGCAGTCTGACAGAACATGATTAAACTCAAGTGGCTCTGTAGATATTGATAAGCAGCTCAGAAAAACCTCCATTAACCACAGATAACAGTAAAAGCCACCAAAAGTGACACTGACAGCTTGTACAACCAATGTGTAACTTCCTTTAGATTTGAAAAAGATCACCCCCTCCCTTCAGTTCAGTGTGCTCCTTCCCTAAGACATGTACATGTTTAGAGTATTGCCATTGTAGTACCATAATGCAGAAAGTACTGGTGCAAAAAAGATTTTGTTACACATGGATTATAAGTTAGAAAATTTATTACACTGACTGAATTTGTTTAGTTAGGCTGGTGCATATCTTGGTTGGTTCAATGTCTGCATCAACACTGCTTTTTGAAACAAATGATATTCATAAAAACAATAAGACAGTATGAAATCAGTGAATATGTCATTTTTGATACTTTACTACTGACCTGAATGAATAAATACTGACCATTTGAAAACAACAGGGTGGTCTCTGACCTTTGCACATGACTGTACATTCCTTTTATAATTAATTTCCTTAATTATCACATACACATTAAAACACATTATACACAAGCCAGGAGAATAAAAAACTATCCATCTGGTTAGATACACAACTTCTTAGCTCCACTCTAGCGTTCTTCACAATCACTTACCACAGTTCCAGACAACACCCAGATGAGCTTATCTATTTCACCATTTGAGCCCTGTATGATCTGCACACTGTGTTCTGTGTGTGGCTTAGAGTTTTGGTTTAGCAATTTTTGCTAACCAGTTTGGAGGTTCTTGCCTCTGTACTGTGGGTGAGTGTGAATGTTTTACCTGCATTCACACTTGCTTTTATGTTTTTTGGGGGGTTCTCCCTATGTACTCTCATTTTCTCCCCCAGTCCAAAGACATGTGTTGTAGGCTCATTGGCATTCTTATATTGTCCGAAGTGCATGAATGGTTGTGTGAGCGTGTGCAATCTTGCCCTGCAATGGGTTGGTACTCAATCCAGGGTGTCTCCCATGCCCAAGTCTCCTGGGATCCACCCTGCGACTCTGTGCAAGGTAAGAAGTACAGAAAACAGATGGATGAATGAATGAATGGATGGATAGATAGATAGATGGCTGGATGGACATGGTGCGTTATCATGCTGGAAGTAGTAGAAGATGGGTATATTGTGGCCATGAATAATTGCACATGGTCACAAAAAATATTGAAATAGGCTGTGGCCTTCAAGCAATAACTGATAGGTATTAATAGGCCCAAAGTGTGCCAAGAAAACATTGCATCAGCCTGGACTGTTGATGCAAGAAAGGTTGGGTCCATGGACACATGCTGTTGCTGCTAAATTCTGACCCTAACATGTGTGCCTCTGCAGAAATAAAGATTTTTCAGATGAGGCTGTGTTTCCAGTCTTCAACTGTACAGTTTTAGTGAGCCTGTGCCCATTCAGCCTCAGCTTTCTGTTCTTAACAGACAGATAAGAACTGCCTGCTGTTTTAGTTCGTCTGCCTCAAAGTTCAATGTGTTGTGCATTGAGATTCTAGATTTTCTGTCACCAGACAGTCCAATCTTTCTTGACTTTTGATAATGTGGATGATTGGCACAGTGATTTTTGGGCATATTAAGTCCAAGGAAGGAACTGAGCCCCTAAGAATGTGTATGAGTGTGTATGTGTAGAGGTGTTTCTTATAAAGTACTTAGTGCATGTATGTGTGCAACATGTATGTACATGTTTGCTTTTTAAACTTGTTTAGTAAAAAAAAGAAATGAACACAGAGATAAATGTATTCCATAAGCACATACTAAATATATATTCAAGACTTTTGAGTACTTGTTAGGACAACCGAACCCTCCCATTATGCACCACAGCCTACAGTGCCAGACTCCATATCTTCACTCCACTACCCGAAACACACACATATCTGACTATACCAAGCCTCAGTATTATGTTTGCTTATCTGGTTTTCTAATCCTGTTTTAACTGTTGAATCCAATTTTCAATTCAATTCAATTTATTTGTATAGCGCTTTCAATAATGGACATTGTCTCAAAGCAGCTTTACAGAAGAATAGAAGCACAAAAATTACAAAGTTTAAAGTTAAGTTACTATTTTATGACTAATGAGCAAGCCTGAGGTGACTGTGGCAAGGAAAAACTCTCTGAGATTATATGAGGAAGAAACCTTGAGAGGAATCAGGTTCAGAACGGAATCCATCCTCATTTTGTTGACACTGGACAGTAAATAATGTAACTGTTGATGATGTCCTTTCTGCAACAGCAACCAAGAACTCTTGAGGAACTAGTAGGTCAGTGTAATTTCTAAGTTCATTATTGATTTAGCACTAATTCCTTCCTGCCGAAAACTGATTGATGCAACATCAGTTCAGAGACGATGTGATAGTCTCCAAGTGGTTCTATCCACAGCAGTCCCCTGGGTCACAAGCTGTCCACACAGATCCATCCACAGCAGCAGTGAGCACCACCAAGCAACAAGATTCCAACCAGGGGTAGAGCATCTGAATGGATCAGGCAGTTCCAGAAAGAAGAAGTGGTCTCCGTGGAAACTCAGAACACTGGGAGCAGGACATATAGCTCGATAGAGAAAGACAGAAAGAGAAAAATATTAGGTATACTTAAATAAACATGTTATGTTTAAAGACAGTGTAGATTATGTGCAAAGTGCAGGCAGGGAATCCGGCAACAACAGAGAAGTCTTGATATTGTAAGGGAGACATCAACATGCGCATGTCAAATGAGGAATTTGAGAGGAAAGGGCTAGTTGATTGTCCATGGTTATCCCAGGGATGTGCAGTGACCGAAGGTGAGGACAACGGGTTGTCCAGAGAGTCCATAAAATCCTGACATGGGGATAAATTACCAAGGACAAACAGCAATTCAGTTTTGCTGGGTTTAATTTTTTTAGCTGATAACTGCAATCCATTTAATTCCTCACCCAGGCATTCCATTATCCTGGGGGGCTGCTGTGGATGGATCTTCATCACCCCAGCTATTATGGTCTGATAAACAACTCACCTGATGGTCTTCTTTCTTTATGCCCCCTTTTCTGGTAAATCGAGACCTGAACAAAGTGTGACAACAAACTTTAGCTGGTCCAAAAATACTGACAGTACAGTGAAAAAGGCCCAGCAACACCTTTATTTCATCATGTTTCAGACATCACCCTGTCATCCAAGCCTACAAAGGACTTATAGGGCACATGCTTACATTGTGCAACACTGTCTGGTTCAGGAAGACCATCCAAGAGGAATAGTCTCTCCAAAAAGACATAAAAACTGCAGAGATGGTTGTTGGCTCTAACATTCCATACATGAACACTCTTTACACACAACACTGCAAGAACAACACAAGATCAAGAGCAAAACCATGCATGAGGGCAAACTATCAATTTAGGACAATTAAGTTTTAGTGCTGACAGAATACAAATATGAGTATGAACCATTACTTTAACTAAACTCTAAATAAATTGTAGGCGTCCAATTCTCTAATAGTTACTGGAATAGTGGTCCATTCTCCTGTAGCTTTAACAAAGAATGCAGACTGAAATCACTGTTTCTATGCACTCTTTTTGCTGAACCTCTTGTAGACTGATGATGCAAAAGTTCTTATATTGACAAACTGTCTGAGTGGAGGAGAAGTCAAGTCTAGTGATTAGCAAGTTTCCCTTCCAAACATACTTGTACTCACTGCACCATTTTTACACAATGGCACATCACTGCACATGTAGTGGCAATAACATAGGTCAGTGATACACTCTATCCCCTTGATGACCATGATTTTTATGGAGGCTGGTGAGCACTTCTATCTGAAGTCATTTTGGCAACACTAGATCTCTGGAAGGTGGCACTTGAACAGCTCTGTACAAAATCCAGTCAAACCCTGGGCCAATGTTTTACCAACTTTTGGACATCCTTTGAATATGTTCTTATCAGTGGCTGTAAACCACTGTGACTGGCCCGCAAAATTGTAAAAAGGTAAAAATGCACTTGAGGTCAGCTGTACACTGAAGAACATGGATGAGGACTTACACCTGTATTATGATCAACCTGGTCAGTGCTTATAATTAAGGATTGCAAGCTAGGAAACAGAAATGTTCAACTAACCCCAATCTTGCTTGTGTAACCTGCCCAAGCTATTCTTTTGGGTCTCTGAATGATTTCTGCAGGCTTCATTCTAATGTTGCACAAGGGAGCCCTGCATTATAGTCACAGCAACCAGTTCTTGAATGTAGGCCTTGCCCAAATCATACAGAGATGGGGAGACAGCAATATCTCTAACATGCTGGTACATCATCCAACAAAGGAATGGTATGTTGTAAAAAATCAGTACGGTGCAAGTCCATTACTCTGACTAAATATATTAGCAAATCTCTCATGTAAAGTCAAACTTGCTGGTGCTCCTGACTGGACAGAGTGGGTAGGCTGGGAAAAATTGATACTGGGGCTACTAACTACTTCAACAGACCGAATGAGTGCTACTGACTATGAATTTCCTTGCCAGACATGGAAATGAACTAATCAGGAAGGACCCCCAGCAGTGTCTTTGGCTAAAGCCAATGGTCTTCACTCCCCATATTAATAACTGCCACCCTCACCACCCCAAAGTTAACTGACATGGAGGCAGATGGCACAAGGCAGTCATCAAACAACCAGCCTTCTACAAACTTTACTGATCCAAGACAACAAGTAATGTCTACATAAATAGAATCAAATGGATGTACAGTGTGCTTTGTTGTCCTGTTAGATAGTGGTGAAAAACAAATAATTCTGATACAGTTCATCTCAAGATTACTTGTATAACACTTTCAACAATGGACATTATCACAAAGCAGCTTTACAGAAATCTGTATTTAAAGTTTTTATACTCTCTGTATTTAAACTCTCATAGTTCTACCAGATTCAACCCTGAATTACATTACCCATCAACACAGATTGTTACATGTACATTCTGTGTTACTCAGACTCTGCCACTGCCATTGATTTTTTTGCCTTGTATTCACAGTTTATGGTTTAGTTGTTGTTGTTTTTTTGGTTGTTTGCGTTGCACTTAAATAAATTGTCTGTACTTGCATCTACATTCGCCCCATCCTTGACAGAAAGGATAAAAAGATAAAATGCTTTACTGTGTTTTCAGCCTAAACATAAGCACAAAGACTGTGTCTAATTGGAAGGCTGTTTCATAAATACAGAACTTTGTAAGAGAAAGCTCTGCCCCCAGCTGTAGACTTTACTACTTGAGGTACCAACAAATAGCCTCCACCTTCTGATCGAAGTAGGTGTTCATTTAAAATAAAATCATAACCGGTCATTCAGTCATGACAGATCATAAAAAAAATTCACTCAGGTGCTGCAGCGTGAGACCATTCAGTGCTTTGTAGGTCAGTAGTAGTATTTTATAATCAATGCAAGTTTTGACTTGGAGCCAGTGCAGTGTGGATAAGATAGGAGTGATGTGTTCATATCTTCTAGTTAGACCCTAGCTTCTGCATTCTGGGCTAGCTGAAGCTTGCTTATACACCTACTGGAACATCCATACATTAAAGAATTACAATATTCCAATCTAAAAGGTAAAAAAAAAATCATGAACTAGTTTTTCTGCATCATGTAGTGAAGTCATATTTCTTATCTTAGCAATATTTCTGAGATGAAAGAAGGCTATCATAGTACTATTATCTAAATGAGTTTCAAATCCAAGACTGGAGTTAATAATCACAACAAGGACTTTTACTGCTGCACATGATGAAACAAAGACATGATGTAAGAATTAAGTAGCAGGAAGTTAATAAGTATAGATTATCTAATGTCCTTTAGACATTCTTCAGCTTAAGCTGGTTTTCATCTGTTTAACCCCTACTGAATCAAGGATGGACACAACTGCTATTTTTCCAGATTATTAAAATAAATATTAAACTCTCCAACAATTAATGCTTTCACTAAAGAGATAGCAAGGTCTGAGATTTACATTTACATTTACATGTCTGGCATTTGGCAGACGCTCTTATCCAGAGCGACGTACAAAAGTGCTTTAGTTCTCAGTCAATGAATATATTAACACTGGTTCAATAGGACACAAACTTGGAATACCATTAAGATAACGCTGGTCCATTCTTGGCTTTGTAGGCAAGCATTAGTGTTTTGAATCAGATTCCTTGCAAGTTTGCGGCTGCATTTCTGCAAATGGAGTTGGAGATTTGGTCAGAATTAATGGTGTCCTCATGTCAGGAACTACTGGCACAGTTCCCTGCCAGACCACCAGAGGGGGTGCTGTCAGGCATTTCACCATAGCCTGCTTTTTGTTCGTGTATTTCCAGATCCAGGTTTGATCCCTGCTTCAGGCAGGGTCTCCTGACCATTACACCTCAATGCTGAGAAATAGAGGCAGATACTTATCCATCTTATGCATACTTATCCAACACCATCAGGGAGGTGTTTGATTGGCCCCAGATTTATTCTTCAGCAGGACAACAACCCCAATCAAACAGCCAATGTCATTAAGAACTATGAGAAGTACAAGGAGTCCTGGAACTGATGATTTGGCCCCCTGAAGAGCCCTGATCTCAACATCATCGATTCTGTCAGAGGTCACATGAAGAGACAGAAGGATTTGAGTTTTTTATGATGCCTATATTATCATAATAAAAAACTGCAACATCTCCTCTCCTGTCCTTTAGGTACATAATTGTATCTGGTGGACAATTTAATGGTACATAGTTGTTTGTTTTAATCTTTTCAGTGTTTTAACTACACACGCACACACACAGCTCTGTGTTCCTGCTCTCTCTTTCCAGGTCTCGTCTCTCTCACTTTTATCACTCTTGTCACTCACTGCAGTATATAACAAATATTTACTATAATTAGGGACAGCCGTGTGATCCTTACCACTCGTTTGCCTCAGCTCCACTTTCCATTCAGAAACTGGCACTCGTCCATGCCCATGCTTCCACACTACCTTTATGTTTAACTCGGGGAACAGACAGTCTCAATATTGTGAAACCTGGCCGATGGCTCATTGCAGTTATCAAATTGACAGTTTAGCTGGTTTGTCTGCTCCCTGGTCTTGGCTCTGGAATGGCACAGATTAACTAGGCCTATTCTTTGACTATGTGCTATGCTGCAAGAAATGAGAGCTGCACCTTCCCGAGTGGGATGGATACCATCTCACCCTAAAACGCCAACTTTGCCCTCAAAATTGTTCAATTATTTATAAAGCCCACATTATTTTCAGAGAACCACCTGGACATTCAGTATTTCAGCAAACATAACTTGCTGTAAACTACATTGCATTACACACCACATTTGGATGAGGCCAGAGCATATTACAGTGTCAGACATTGTCTTCTCTAACTTCTCTAATCTCTTAGTAACTTCTGACTGACGAAGATGTATATCATTAGCTCCTATGTGAATAACTAACTTGCTAAGACCCTAAGGTTACCTGCTGTGTCCAGCACCCTAGCTCCTGGTACACACCTAACCAGTTCTGCTGGAGACCCTAAATGCCTTAATGTAGAGTCTCCTATAACCAGAGCTCTATTTTCCTCAGCTGGTGTGTCACTGAGGAGAGCAAACCTGTTAGACATGTGAAGCAGAGAAGAGTGGTACTCCTGTGGGCAAGCCTCTTAGTGTTAGCTTTGGCTTTGTGATTATGCCGCAGAGTTGCCACCCATTCACCCCACAGTGTAGATTCTAATGCCAGAGTTGGGAGGTTGATAACTCCGTTTCAGGCAGCCAGATTTTCCCCTACAGCAGGGGTCCCCAACCACGGGGCCATGGATCAGTACCGTTCTGTGGATCATTTGTTCCCAGGACGCACAGAAATTAAAAAACTTTTAATTTATTTCCATTTTATTGCCTATTGCAGTCTGCAGGGTGTTTTATTGAAAAATGACCACTTCCATCTTTTCCTATTTCCCGCACTGGTCTCAGTCGCAGAATTTTTTCATGCACCGATAAATTAAGTTCACAAGCTATTGCTAGCAATAATGAGTAACAAAAAACCTCTCATTGCTGGAGAGCTTCTCTGAAAACCTTCTCTATATAATATGTTGTGATTCATAGTAGAAATAAATAGCATAATAAATGTAATAATTGCATTTACATTATATATGTAATAATTCCATTATTATGTATTATGTATTGTATTATGCGCTTTATTGTATTTTTTTATATGCATGATCCCCCCAACCCCCCACTGGTCTGTGGAAAAATTGTCTTGCATGAAACAGATCCGTGGTGCAAAACAAGATGGGGAACGCTGCGCTACAGAAAATACACTGTTCTTGCTCTCGCTAACCCTCTCTAGCATCTGTGCAATGTGCACCTCTAATGATACAATCTTCTGTCAGACAGCTAATAAAAACTTAGATGAAGATTGGCTGCATATAAGCTGAATATTATTGTAAAAAGATCTGGTGTGAATGGACTCTACTTGAAAACAAAAGCGTTCTTCGAAAAATTTAGTTGTGACAGCAGCACAGTTATTGATGAAAAATAAAAATAAAATAGTATTTATTTAAACAGCAACACAGACAAGAAACTCATGTCAAACAATTTTAAACCAGGAACTAAATCACTGGAACATAGTTTCACAGAATAATACATATGATTTTATTAGTTTAACAAACAATTTATTCTAGGAAAAAGCTCTTACCTCCAATAATTAATAAAAAATTGTTCATATAAATGTAAATATTGAAATATATCATGACACAAAGCACAGCAATGCAAGAATGTGACCTTGTGTATGGTGGAAATCTGTTATATACACCAATCATTATGACCACCTACCTAATATTGTGTTGGTCTCCCTTTCGCTGCCAAAACAGCCCTGACCCATCGAGGCATGGGCTCCACTAGATCCCTGAACACCAAGATGTTAGCAGCAGTTCCTTTAAGTCCTGTAAGTTGCGAGGTGGGGCCTCCATGGATCGGACTTGTTTGTCCAGCACATCCCACAGATGGTTGATTGGATTGAGATCTGGGGAATTTGAAAGCCAAGTCAACTCCTCAAACTTGTTGTGCTCATCAAACCATTCCTGAAACATTTTTGCTCTGTGGCACGGTGCATTATCCTGCTGAAAGAGGCCACAGTTATTAGGGAATACTATTTTCATGAAAGGGTGTACATGGTCTGATTTCCAACAGAACATTGACCAAAGCATGACACTGTCTTCGCTGGCTTGCCTTCTTCCCATAGTGCACCCTGGTGCCATGTGTTCCCCAGGTAAGTGACGCACACGCACCCGGCCATCCACGTGATGTAAAAGAAAGTGTGATTCATCAGACCAGGCCACCTTCTTCCATTGCTCCGTGGTCCAGTTCTGATGCTCACATGCCCATTGTTGGCACTTTCTGTGGTGCACAGGGGTCAGCATGGGCACCCTGACTGGTCTGTGGCTATGCAGCCCCATATGCAACAAACTGCAACAAACTGCAATGCACTGTGTATTTTGATACCTTTCTATCAGAACCAGCATTAACTTCTTCAGCAATGTGAGCAAAAGTAGCTTGTCTGTTGGATCGGACCACACGGGCCAGCCTTCCCTCCCCACGTGAATCAATGTGCCTTGGCCGCGCATGACCCTGTCAAATTTTTTAATTTTATTTCAAATCAACTTGGACTAGAAGTTGCTTTCGGCTGCTCCCTGTTCGGGGTCGCCACAGCAGACCGACTGATCCGCACAACAACTTGGCACAGGTTTTACGCCGGATGCCCTTTCTGCCGCAACCCTCCCATTTTTCCAGGCTTGGGACCGGCACTGCATCCAGTGGCTGGGGTTGAGGCATTGGCTGGGAATCAAACCCGGGCCTTTGGCATGAAAGGCGAGAAGCCTACCACTGAGCCACCAATGCCTCTCAAAACAACTTGGACTATCAAACCATAAACATTCAGTATCATGACATGAATTATGTACAGATTGTATTGTTAAACCGCTAGCACATATTGTGTATATGTTAACTAAAAAAGTGCCAACTTTTCCACAAGATTATGGTGCTTTTCTAAAGCCAACAAATTAATTACTGTTATATTACTATATGGTCATAACTTAATGATCTTGATCCCATAAGTGTAAATCCTTTCTGGGAAAGTGGGAAACTCCATTTCCAGACACAGCACAGCATACAAACATTTGTACCCATAGACTTTGTCACTTTCTTGTTCACTGACTTTCTAATTGCGTCCCTGAACACAATCACTACCACACCATAAATACGCAATATTAAACCTGAAAATAAGGACTTTGTGAAGTAACACTTAATGTAGTTTAGTTTTAACTGTGCTCTGCTTTTGTCATTTTGGATTTTGCATCTAACTACATTTTCATCTGCTTTCACTTCCCTCTGTAACATATTTTCAACGTGTGATATCAAAGTTTAGTTTTCAGTGCTTAAAATCAGTGAATCAGCTCACTATGTTTACAGTGTCCTATGTTCCCCAGCTCTATATAGCACATAATATAACTATTTGTTTAATATGGCATGGATTATTGTGGTGTAACGTCTGGGCGCCACCGCCCTATGCGGGGATCGAACCTGTACCAACGTGGTTCCAAGACCCATACGCAGGATTCAGCGAAGTGCTGCTTTATTAACATTAACACAAGACATGGGGGAAAAGTAACGCTGGACATGACACTAATAAAACAAAACCTAACAGCCAGAACCTAGAACATATAACATAGAACAATGACCGACAAAGACAGACACAAAAGGATCCCTATATATAGGGCACAACATTAGGACTAATTGGGAACAGGTGACATGGCAGGAATTAAACAATAGGGAAGGCTGGGTACAAGATACACACAAACAAGCAGGCTTCCAAGATTCACTTGCCAGCGCCCTCTTCAGGCCTGGCAGGGATCTGTCCAGCTGTTCCTGACATGTGGGAACTTGTCAAAGGTTTTTTGGATAGATTATATGCCACATGAAAGTTCCGCAAACATTTGCAATGGAAAAGGTGGTGATAAAAGAGAGCAGTAACACCAAGGAGACAGAAGTGGAAGGAATTGAAGGCTAACTAACCAGAATAAAAACACAGTATAATCAGGGCCTTTATATTTGAGAGCTGTTAGCTGGTGCATCCTTGAAATGATATATAGTAGGCGATTTAAAGCTGGAGTTAAGCTTCAGCATAAGTGAGATCTGGGGCATGTTCATGCTTAACATTTTATTCCTTTTATGACAGTTTACTGTGTTTTATGTGCTACAGTATGGCATTTCCTCAACTTAGTACTTACATTTCACTATTGTTCATGCATAAAGTTGAGCTGTATGAATGTATATATGTAAAATAAAACCTGTTTTCAGAGCAGAAAAATGAGGGTTCAACATGTGCTAGCAAATTTTCCAGGTTCATAACTTTTTTAAAAAATATATTTTTTAATGTAGAAAATTATGGATTTTGAACTAATGTATGATGTTATTCTTTTAAATGTGCATTTGTTGTTTAAATGCCATAAATGTAAAATGCATTTTCATTCAATATTACTGAACAAACATCAGCAATAATAATAGAAGACAAACATTTCACATTTTAATTTACATTTAGTGTTATTCTTGACAAAATGAACACAAAAGTAAACACCAACTTCAGATCACTTGTATTAAAATCTCGTTTAGATATAAGGAGACCCTTAAGACTTAACCAAAGAGATTTGTTGTACAGCCTAGAAACCTATTGGTTTTTGTAGTTTATTATATGCAAACACAATAAACAGAATATTTTGACATGGTTGCTTCTTTTATTTCTTTAGTATATTCCAATCTTTTTCTTTTAAAACTGCAATGATGGTTTTATGTTATTTTACCATTGTGCCATTATATATTTAACCTCATTTAAATTATAATTATAATATAATTAATTTAATAATTGTTTTTTAAATCAATATTGTACTGAAAGTGTGGAAGTAATTAATACATGGTGTTTTACTAGTAATTTAAAGGAAATAAAAGTGTTAGTTGCTTGTAGATTATAGTATAGTATAGTAGTGTTAGTAGTAAGCCTGCAGAGAAGTATTGCAGGCGCTTTATGTAGTTTGATGATGGAACATACTCTACTTGGTTACTCTTATATATGTTGTTTATGTTATATATGTTATATGTAGCTATATATTGTCTCGAATACCATCTACATTTAAATAATTTGTGAATTAATAGATTCAATAAAGAAAATGATGACGTCATGTGGGCGTAAATCAGATGTATTGCCAATGTCTGAAAGTTTTTAAACACTGTAGTATTTTGTGCTTATTCCTGGTAAGCATGAGGATTCGCTTAATGTTTGAGAGAGTTTAACAAGAACGATGCATTAGTGTCTTGTCTTGTTCTTTGTCTTTTATAGATTGAACGTACAGAACCTCAGTGCCATCACCTGGACAATAATTGCTTATACAAGAACTCAACAAACATCTTTAAGAGATCGGATTTACATCATTTACAACTCATGAATTCGACTGTTAGGCATTACTGAGACATCCTGGAGACAGAGAGCATTGGAGGATGAGCAAACGCCCAAAATAGGTCTTCCAGATGAAAACGGAGAAAGTTTTTTTTTTTAATTTGTTTGTTTGTTTATTTTGGTTATGGGGATAGCCACTCTTCACTTCCACCGTGGTTGTCCAGAGTAGACTACATCATCGCACCAGCTGTCGCTCACCATCAGTCTGACGTCACGTCGAGTCTGTCTTACGCCGCCTTTCCTACGGCATCACGGCGTTTTCAGTTGGGACAGCGCTCTGTATCCATCTGCTGTCATTGTAGGATTTAGTAAATATCACGGTTGAAAGGTCACGTGTTTCGAACACAGCGAACCGAACGTCAAGTGCAGCACATAGCGGAACTGCGAGATCTTTACCAGGTCTGTTTCTGCACAGAGGTACAACGCTACAAGCCCGAATCGCGGGGATATGGCCAGGCCAGAGCAGATCCTGCTATTAGAGCCTCAACACGAGTTGAAATTCCGAGGTGAGTTACAAACCTAGAAGGGATCACAAGACATAGATTTGGAAATAAGTTAAGGAGGTCATTTACTACAAGGAAGCGGGTCTGTGACATGGCGTTCATCATAGGCCTCAGTTTTGTAATAGATGTGGAACGCTGTAAATGTGGACTGTTGGTTTACGTTAGCTCGATTGCTATGTAGACAAAAGTGCAATTTACTTCATAGTTAACAGTAAGAGTCATAGCCATTTAGCTAAGCGGAGATAAGCGATGTTAGCGTTAACAGTAAGTGCTCGCAGACCTAGCTAGCTTGGTACTGGATCTGTGTCCACAATGGAGCAACATTAACTAGGCCCACTGTGTTCTTTCCATTAGACACTCGATAGTCCAAGGTCTCAGTAAGAGGACTATTGGTTCACCTAACGAAACAAGATGATGATTATTCACGATAAGTCACACAGAGATAAATTTGTGATACAAATTTTGCTCCATGGCAGGTGGCTCTGTGAAATCGAAATTGTGCAATATTAAAAACAATAACGGAAGTGTGCAAACACATGCAGTTTGGGATCCAAACAAAAATGATATGGCCAATGAAAATGTGCTGCTGTTCATTTTTGCCCACATGCATAGTTCATGTATAAGTTAATATGAATTTGTCAGAATATGTAAGTAGAATAATTATCATACCACAAAGTTGGAATTTCTTCCTTTTTACCAAGAATTTTTGGGCACTACATCCCGTTGCTTTGCCCGGTCACCCTTTAAACACAGTGGATCCATAGGTACGGTGAAGAGCCGCTGAAGTTTATGACCGCTTTCTGTTCTTTTTGTCGTGTGCTATGACAAAACCACAAAGTTGTTTTCTGCATTGGTTTAATTTATTTTTAAGATCAGGTATTTAAGAGATATTATAATATTGCAATATTAAATAATTATTACCCAAAATAAAACAGTAAATAGCATGAACTTACATTATATCCATACATTTCTGGACAAAGTTACTGTTATTTTTAGCTCTTCTCTGCAGTATGTTGGAGTTGAAACTAAATAATAAACATGACCACAAAGTGCAAACTTTCAGCTTTAATTTAAAGGTATTTACATCGAAATCAGGTGAACAGTGTAATTATGGCATTTATATATATGTGTCCCACAGACCCCCTTTTTAAGGGACAGAGAGTAATTGGACAATTACTATGTGTTTTTTATTATTTAATTTACAAATAAGCATATGGTCTAGAGCTGATTTCAGGTGTGGCATTTGGATTCAGAATCTCTCTTAACTCTAATCAATTTCCAAGAGCTGTCAATGCCGGTGAAGAAATCAATTATAGGCTAAAAAACTTAAACACACATAAGAGAGATGGCCATATCAACTATTTGTTACATTCCTAAAAATACAGAACACATTGTTGAGTTCAGCACCAGCAAAAGGCACAAAAGACAACAGAAAAGAACTGTGATAGATTACAGAAGAATTCTTTCCCAGAAGAACAGCTGGCCAGGTCAAGGACACCGTCCACAAGGTAGGCGTATCTGTGTCAGTGTCAACAATCAAGTGAAAATATCATAACAGGAAATATAGAAGGCTTACTGCAAGTTGTAAACCATTGGTGAGCCTTAAAAACAGGAAGACCATATTAGATTTTGTCAGAAAAAGAAAAAAAAATACTACTCAGATTTAGACAAACACATCAAAATGTTTTTGGTGATTCGTGACCCAAGTATTAAACATGTTATTTAATTTGTGATTGTTAGTTTAATCACTTTTGGTCCCCTTTAAAGGAGCTGGAGGGAAACCATGTTGAAAGTGCTGTAAGGCACACTCAATCAACTTGATTTGTATGTAAATATTCTCAAATTAAAGCTGAAATTCTGCACTTTGCGATATAACTAGTTAAATATCTAAAATATCAATACCTTTGTTATTTATGGACCTCTAACACATTTTGGGGGGAAATGCTAAATCTTTGCTATACACTGAAGACATTTGGGCTTTGAGATCAAAAGATGAATGTCAGACAATAGATTAGAATTTTAGGTTTAATTTCATGATATTTACATGTAGATGTGTTAAATTAGTAAATGGCACCTTTGGTGTTTTGGGGGTTTCTTCTTTGAGTGACATGCACTCAAGGGGAGAAAAGTACTTTTCATTTTAATTCAGTTCCTTCAATTCTATGTTTTTTTGATAGGGTCTAAATAACAATTGTGTTGTCTTCACCAACTTTTATGAACTACAAAATAACCTCAGCTGCTACAAAAAACAATATGTATTAGTATATGTTTTAATATGTAGTCATTGCTCCCCATTTAAAACACAACATTCAGAAGCCAGATGGGGGAAAAATTAGAACGCCCAACTAGCCAGGGGTTTCTCATGAAATGTCAAGATTAATTACTCATCAAGAATTTGACTACTTCTCTAAAAGCAGAACCTTTGGCTGTTTGGTATTCTGAAGCATTCAGGAGTCTTCATCATGCCAAGAAGAAAGAGTTTAAACTATGACCTCAAAGAAGCAATTGTTGTACTCAACAATCTGGGTTGCAAGTCAATTTCTAACCAGTTTGTAATGCAACATTCTGCAGTGAGAAAGACTGCTAAGAAACAGAGATCTTTCCAACAAGTTGCCAGTCTTCAGTGGGTGGGACATACTAAAAAAAACTGTCTTTAGTAAAGCTCACGTGTTTTAAGAAATAGGTTCCAAAACACTCTTCAGTAGTAATAAATTGCATTTATTATAATTTTCTATTACACTTAATAATAGCAACAAATTTTACATGAATAAAAAAATGTATTGGCACTACTCGGGGTATAAACAGTGAGATGGTGTTGGGGGGGGGGGTGTTCTTAGGGTAAAACAATGCAAACATTTATTATCCAGATTATCACAGACGCCAGCTTAATTATGTACACCTGCCTGATTCATCCCACATTGGTGTGAAAATGAGAATAGCTATGTTTTATGACCATTGTCAATGGAACAGCTGGATAATATTGTACTTTATCCCTTTAAATTTTCAAAAGTGAAAGATTTAGAATTGCATAGAATAAGTAATTTACCCTACATTTTGAAAAATCCTGAGGTACACAAATAAGGCATAACATTCTGAGCACTGACAGGTGAAGTGAATAACACTCATTATCTCCTCATCATGGCACCTGTTAGTGGGTGTAATATATTAGGCAGCAAGTGAACATTTTGTCCTTAAAGTTGATATTTTAGAAGCAGGAAAAATGGGCAAGTGTAAGGATTTGAGCGAGTTTGACAAGGGACAAATTGTGACAATTGTGGCAATATGACTGAATCAGAGCATCTCCAAAACTGCAGCTCTTGTAGGGCGTTCCTGGTCTGCAGTGGTCAGTATCTATCAAAAGTGGTGAACCAGCGACAGGGTCATGGGCGGCCAAGGCTCATTGATGCATGTGGGGGGCGAAGGCTGGCCCGTGTGATCCAAGCCAACAGATGAGCTACTGTTGCTCAAATTGCTGAAGTAGTTAATGCTGGTTCTGATGGTCAGAATACACAGTGCATCACAGTTTGTTGCGTATGGGGCTGCATAGCCGCAGACCAGTCAGTGTGTCCATGCTGACCCCTGTGCACAATCGAAAGTGCCAACAATGGGCATGTGAGCATCAGAACTGGACCACAGAGCAATGGAAGAAGGTGGCCTGGTCTGATTAATCACGTTTTCTTTTACATCAAGTGGATGTCCAGGTGTGCGTTGCTTACCTGGGGAACACATGCAAGCCAGCGGAGGCAGTGTCATGCTTTGGGCAATGTTCTGCTGGGAAACTTTGGGTTCTGCCATCCATGTGGATGTTACTTTGACACGTACCACCTACTTAAGTATTTTTGCAGACCATGTACACCCTTTCATGGAAACGGTATTCCCTGATGGCTGTGGCCACTTTCAGCAGGATAATGCGCCATGCCTCAAAGCAAAAATGGTTCAGGAATGGTTTGATAAACACAACAACGAGTTTGAGATGTTGACTCCAAATTCCCCAGATCTCAATCCAGTTGAGCATCTGTGGGATGTGCTGGACAAACAAGTCTGATCCATGGATGCCCCACCTTGCAACTTACAGAACGTAAAGGATCTGCTGCTAACATCTTGGTGCCAGATACCACAGCACAGCTTTGTAGTCCTAGTCCATGCCTCAATGGGTCAGGGCTGCTTTTGCAGCAAAAGGGGGAACAACACAATATTAGGCAGGTGGTCATAATGTTATGCCTGATCTGTGTATCTTCTCTCAGGAAAAAAAATAATAGCCCAGTGTTTTGCCTTATACCAAACATTACGAATCATCTAAATTCAGAGTTCATACCCACATTCATTATTTTTGTAACCGTCATAATTGTGTGAAAATAGGGATGCTTGCTTATAATAATATAGCAAGCTACTTTGGTTTGACTGTTAATTAAGGTGGATTCAGGATGAGTAGAGACTGTGACCTTCCATGTAGTTCTGGGATCAACAATGACATTTATAAAACAATGACAATACAATGACATGTATAATACAATGACATGTATAGTATAATCACTGATGAGAAAGAGGTTGCCATATTTCTCTGGAATCAAACTGCTAAATAATATAATGATTAGTAGCATTGTGTACTACACAAAAAAGTACAAGTTTTAAAATTAGTATTCATTGGCACTGAAGTACTTGCATTCAAAAAACTTAGCACTGCTTCAGCAATATGTATCTCTTGGTGGTCAGCAGTAATTGGCCATCAGTGAGGTAACCAGCAAACATGATGGTGTCATATAAATCCAAAAGCTGAACAATAAAGTCTCCTTTATGTTGATGAAGTATCATAACAACACAGTTGTTCAACATACCATCATTCATACAAATCACAAAGCAGTGAAACAGTGTTATGCACAAGATAGTTCTGTGCAATCTTCCAGAATTCAGAAAGACCAACACATGCTCCTGAAGATTCCAATATTCCAGGGACATTGTCTGTACCATCTACAGTGACCCTAAGTATAGTTTAGATTTTGCTACTGGTTATTTTGTTTTTACACTGTCTGGAATTGTTGAGACTAACACTGATGTCACACTTGATGCTTGTGTGTATGGCTTGAGATATGATGGTGCATTTAGATGATGTAAACACACACCAGCACATGATGGCACAAGTGAAGTGAAATGTTCTTGAAGTTATGGGTGTCATTTACTCTTTTTGAGGAATCTGTTTACCCTCAAACTGCTTTGTACAGAGATGCACTGATGGCCCAAAACACCTTTATAACGTTTGGGTAGTACTCAGAATCGTGATATTAGGACAGAAGTGCAATTTAGGGAAAACCTCGGATAAAACTAGTTTGTTGTCACCAATCTATCACAGCAAATATTGTATTGTTTCATCTGTAAATGCAGGGGATGGTGACAAAGCAAAGATCTTTTTTAAATCCATTAAGATCTTATATATGGATGTGTTCTATGCATTTTAATCCAGTCGGTCTGAAGTGAAGCTATTTTTGTACGAGGGAATTATTCAGGCTCTCAGCACTCTGGGTGAAGACGTCACTAATAGATAAAAGCCGCCACAAGGGGTCGTTTTTGTTCACTTTGAAAAATGTGATAAGTGAATCTATTATCTAAAGTTAAATTTATTTAAAACTTTGTTTATAGTTGAAACATCTTAAAATACAATTTGTGTTGACTTAAATCTTTGTTAGATGTCAGTCTCAAAAAATTAAGATAGTGAAAGTATTTTACACTTTTGAGTAATTTTTTTGTATAACTAATTGGCGCTGTTGGGGTTTACATTGTAGTGAAAACTAAAGACAGCTATCACCACAAATACCTTGTACATACTCTCAAGCATGGTAATGGAGGGTGATGATTTGGGGGCTTTTTCTTGCACCTGGAGAAGGACCTGGGGAAACCTATAGACATTAATACAAAGTTGAATTCATTATATACCAAAATATTCTTGAGACAAGTTTGATCTGTTCAGCACTGATGCGAAATTTGGTCATGCAACAGGATAATGATCCCAAGCGCAACAGTAAATTTTTCACTTTTGTTTATTGTTATTGTATGACTACATTTATTTTTTTACATTTATTTTTTTTTTTAAATAATTTATATATATATATATATATATATATATATATATATATATATATATATATATATATATATATATATATATATAATATATTGGTTTGAATAAACCAAAGTTATAATGAATACAAAACCATCTAATTGCCCTCTGTCTGTGTCTTTAGGTCCATTTACAGATGTGGTGACCACAAGCCTGAAGCTTTCTAATCCCACAGATAGAAATGTCTGCTTTAAAGTGAAGACAACTGCGCCACGTCGCTACTGTGTGCGTCCAAATAGTGGAGTGATCGAAGCAGGAACCTCTGTTAATGTCTCTGGTAAATAAGCCACTGGATCATGTTGTGTAGAATACTTGATCATGTATTTAAAACTTTAATTGAATTAAATTGAATTGAAATAAAGCTCTGTGCAAAGATTTATAGGACTGATTTGGATTGAGATTTGAATTTAAATGTAAAAACATATGATTCCATTATCATTTATTATTTTATTGTATCTTTTAAGCAATTGTATGCTATTTGTCACTCGAAGAGCATAATTTTTATGAAAGCTGACTCAATTCTTGTGTGCAGTAAGTTTTTTTTTAATGCCCCCACCTTGTTTATTGTTTGGCCTGAGTAAGGATGTGTGGAACCCTGGCATTTATGGGTTGGAAGGAGTGGCAAAAACTGAAAATGTACCAACTTAAAAGGGGCCATCACTTCCTTGTGGCTTTTGCCCCTTTTGTGTTTGTGTGCGTTTGTGGCTACAGCATCTACTGAAAGCACAAAAAACACAAATAAGTAGTCTGGCAGTAATAAGACAGGTGAGAATGATCGGCCAGTTCAACTCACTGCCTAGCTGACCATAGCTGAAGCTTAACCATAATCCCCCTTCACCACCTCTTTGGTACTGGGTCTCCAGCAGGCCATTATTGATGCTGTCTTATCAATCTGGAGACACACCTGCCCATGATGCAGTACTTAGTCCTGCCTCTTCTTCTTCTTTCGGCTTTTCCCTTCAGGGGTCGCCACAGCGAATCATCTCTCTCCACCTATCCCTATCTTCTGCATCCTCAACACTTGCACCCACTAGCTTCATATCCTCATTAATTCCATCCATATACCTCCTCTTTGGCCTTCCTCTTTGCCTCCTGCCTGGCAGCCCCATGTCCAACATTCTCCTACCAATATACTCACTGTCCCTCCTCTGAACATGTCCAAACCATCTTAATCTGGCCTCCCTAACTTTGTCCCCCAAACATCCAACATGAGCTGTCCCTCTGATGTACTCATTCCTAATCCTGTCCAATCTTGTCACTCCCAAAGAGAACCTCAACATCTTCAGCTCTGCTACCTCTAGCTCTGACTCCTGTCTCTTCCTCAGTGACACTGTCTCTAAACCATACAGCATGGCCGGTCTCACCACTGTCCTGTACACCTTCCCCTTGATTCTCGCTGATATTTTCTGATCACACAGAACTCCCGACACCTTTCTCCACCCATTCCAACCTGCCTGCACTCGCTTCTTTACCTCTTTCCCACACTCTCCATTACTCTGGACTGTTGACACCAAGTACTTAAACTCCTGTACCTTCTTCACCTCTTCACCCTGTAACCTTACTGTTCCACTTCCCTCCCTTTCATTCACACACATGTACTCAGTCTTACTACGACTGACCTTCATTCCTCTTCTCTCCAGCGCAAACCTCCACCTCTCCAGGTTTTCCTCCACCTGCTCCCTGCTCTCACTACAGATCACAATGTCATCTGCAAACATCATTGTCCAAGGAGACTCCTGTCTGACCTCCTCTGACAACTGGTCCATCACTATAGCAAACAGGAAGGGGCTCAGAGCCGATCCCTGATGCAGTCCCACCTCCACATTGAACTCCTCTGTCTGACCTACAGCACACCTCACCACTGTCCTGCTCCTCTCATACATGTCCTGCACCACTCTGACATACTTCTCTGCTACTCCTGACTTCCTCATACAGTACCACAGCTCTTCTCTTGGCACCCTGTCATACGCTTTCTCCAAGTCTACAAACACACAGTGCAACTCCCTCTGACCATCCCTATACTTCTCCATCAAAATTCTCAGAGCAAAAATTGCATCCGTTGTGCTCTTTCTGGGCATGAAGCCATACTGCTGCTCACAAATTTCCACTACCTTCCTTAACCTAGCTTCCACTACTCTTTCCCATACCTTCATTGTATGGCTCATCAACTTTATCCCCCTATAGTTGCTGCAACTCTGCACGTCACCCTTATTCTTAAAGATCGGCACTAACACACTTCTTCTCCATTCCTCAGGCATCCTCTCACTCTCTAAAACCCTGTTGAACAACGTACTTAGTCCTGCCTACTTCTTTAAAAATGCTGTGAGTCCTTCAGCTTATCAAAGATTAATTCTTTTGAATAGTGCCTTGATCATTAGAAGAGGACACAGTGGCAGTTGTTTTTTATATGAAATAGCATTTCCATATAGCTCTTCAGTATGAATAATTGAGTTGTCTCTTCCTTGGTTTGAGTGTTTTGCATCACTTGATATAGCCTATATGTAATTACTGAAAAATCTGGGTGGGTATAAGGTATGTGGGGAATCCACTGTGAAGGGGTGAAGGTGAGGAGGTTGGTTACAACCTGAGTCCTTTGTGAAACTCCTGGCTTCACTGCCAAACCAGAAACTGTGTTTTAGCCATTGAAAGCACAAAGAAACACACAAGTATTCTGGTGGTAATTAGAGATAGGTGAGAATCATCTTCTGGTATCTGCTGGTTCAGCCCATATCCACTTTGTTTGCAGCTGACTCAGGACCACATCCCCCTGCACCAATATGTTTATATGCAACGTCTCTGCCTTACCTCGGGTCTGTCACATCTGTTCAGTGTACTGCTCTGTTCACATGGCCCAGAACCTCCTAAAATCTAAAATAGCCTCTAATATTAAATTTAAACAAAGCAGTGTGGAAGGTTGCTAAAAAATTAACGATGAAAGATGCAAACCAAAATGCTTGCCTGAATGACATCATAATCATTATCATTATATTTCTAGAGACAAAATCGAGTTAAACTGACTACTGTCAGGAAAAAGCAGTATCTTTCAGTAAAAAAAAAAAGCTACCTTTATTGGAATGATATCAGATAACATCACGAGTACAGATTTAAAATAATACTGTTGATAGCGAGAGATTTATTCCAGAATGAAAAAATGCTCCATTGTTGGCTCATCAGCTGATGGTAGTCAAAATGTTTTTGCCCATTTTCAAATGAATTGCTGATATGGTTTTTATTTGCAGTTATGCTGCAGCCATTTGATTATGACCCCAATGAGAAGAGCAAGCACAAGTTTATGGTGCAGTCGTTAATGGCCCCACCTGACATGACTGACATGGAGGGTCTGGTGAGTACTCATCCAGAATCACTAGAGATGTATAATATGGGACTAAATCTCAACTGTGTGGAATAAGCAGTGTACCTGCAGTACCTTTTAATGTTATATTTCTATTTTATTATCACAGTTTACCATTAATATGACATGATATAGGGGGGCACGGTGGCTTGGTGGTTAGCACGTTTGCCTCACATCTCCAGGGTTGGGGGTTCGATTCCCGCCTCCGCCGTGTGTGTGTGGAGTTTTCATGGAGTTGTGTGGAGTTTGCATGGAGTTATGTGGAGTTTGCATGTTCTCCCGGTGCCTCGGGGCTTTTCTCCAGGTACTCCGGTTTCCGCCCCTGGTCCAAAGACATGCATTATAGGTTGATTGGCATCTCTAAATTGTCCGTAGTGTGTGATTGCGTGAGTGAATGAGAGTGCGTGTGCCCTGCGATGGGTTGGCACTCCATCCAGGGTGTATCCTGCCTTGATGCGCTATGACACCTGAGATAGGCACAGGCTCCCGGTGACCCAAGAATAGATCGGATAAGCGGCAGACAATGAATGAATGAAGGATATGATGTACACTATATGGCCTGAGCCTCACACCAATATTTGATTTTTGAACATCCCATTTCAGATTTGTCTAGGAAGGCTTTCCACTTAATTTTGGAATGTGGCTGTGGGGATTTGCCCATTCAGTCAGAAGAGTATTAGTGAGGTCAGGCACTCATATCAGGTGAGAAGGCCAGTATATACAGTTTTCTCTGAAAGAATTGGAAAAGCAAAGCCATTTTTGGGGGTTTGAACATATGATGTATATGATTAGATAAAAATCAGAATTTCAGCTTTAATTTCCTGATATTTATATCTAGATGCATTAAACAACTTGGATCATGGCACCTTTTGTGGCAGACCACCAACTTGTAGGTGAGCAAAAGTATAGAAACAGATCTTCTCAGAGAAATAAAAACTTAGTATTTAGCAAACTTAGTAAGTTGCATTCTTCATTTGTGTTTCTTTTCCAGGTTTGTACTACAGCTTCTTTCAGCTGTTTGTTTTGGGTGGGGAGGGTTAACTTCAGTCTGCTCATCAGGAGGTGAAATGCATGCTCAATTGGGTTAAGGTCTGGTAATTGACTTGACCATCCTTAAACCTTCCACTTTTTCCCTCTGATGTTCTTTGTTGTGTTGGAAATGTGGTTTGTATCATTTTCTTGCTGTATTATGAAATTCCTACAAATTTGATTGGCTGCATTTCTCTTTAAATTGGCAGACAGTATGTTTCTGTGCAGTTCTGAATTCATTATGCTGCAATGATCATGAGTTTCATCAATAAAGATGAGTGAGAATGTTCCAGAAGCAGCCATGCAAGCCCAAGCCATGACACTACTAAGCTTGCATGTTTTCAATCATGAAAAGATCCTTTTTTCTCTCCACACTTTGGGTTTTCATCACTTTGGTAGAGTTTTATCTTGGTTCCATATCTGCTATCTGTGTATTTTATCTAAGCCAACTGTGGGTTTTTTTTGGCCTCTATATTTCTACTCTTAGTCTTTTTTTAAACAGTAGATTATGATTTTTCAGCCCTTTCCTATTTACCCATGAATTTCAAATTGCTGTATTAGCAATGTTTGTAAAATGGCGATGTTCAATTTTCCCTTTTCTCAGATTCACAATGCTTTGGTATTCTCCCATATACAGCTCTCTGAAATTCATGTTGGTTAATCCTTTTTTGCAGTCTTCACAGGCTAGATTCGGGGGTCAAACTAAGAGTGTATATTCAGAACTATTAACTGTTGAAACAGGCAATCTAGCAGGACACACTGGAAGAATCATGAAATCTTCTCAGTAACAATGTTTTAATCACTTGAAACATAGGTGGGTTCAAACAAAAGGTGCCATGATCTAAGTTCTTTACATATAGCTGTAAATATCAGGAAATGAAAGTTGAAATTTTTATCTCTTGTCTTCCTCATCTCTATCAGTCTGTCTGTCTGTCTGTCTGTCTGCCTATACTTTTATTTTCAAATCTTAATCTCTGCAGTGTATGGCAAAAACAACTTAATTTGTCTTGCCATCCCAGTACTTTTGAAGGGGACTGTATATACAGGCTTTCTAATTCAACCCAAAGGTATTATGTGGGATTAAGATCAGAGCTCTATACAGGGCACTCGGATTGTTCCACACCAGCTTTAACCTGCACATATCTCTAGTTGAGACCAATTATGAACCAGTCATCAGAGGTAGAATTTACACACTATGCTGACACTACTGCCATTTCTACCTCTTAGAGATCCAACTTAATATAAATACATCCAGATTAAGCAGCTACTGTGTTCTAAGCTGATACAAAGAGCTAGTTAGTTAGTTAGTTAGTTAGTTAGTTTTGAAAACTTGCACACTCAAGTTTGGTTCAATTCACTTTATTTTATTAATTCCCTTGTATTATCTTATATAACTATATATTATTTATTACTCATGATTATTTTCGTGTTTTGTTTGAGCTGATGGAGCAAACCACTGACTATGCTTTCATTATTTATGAGTTATCACTTCTTAAAGCTAACCTAGACCATATACTTTGCAAAGGGGAGCATGTTTCTACTGGGAAAACAAAAATAACCATTTAAATATTTGTAGATTATTATAGTCTAAAATGGTATTAAAATAAAACATGTATGAACAAAAAAAAAGTTTTAATAAAAAGTTTTAAGATTAGTCGGGAGGTCTTTGTAACTGTAAAATATTGTTACTAGTTGCTGGTGAGCAGGGCAATAGGAAAATGGGTGGGGTGTAAGCCCCCTGCTCGAAAAGCAATTCACAATTCTCCACAATAACATTGGTATAAAGATGAAGCAGACAGCACAAGTTGTGTTTTTTGATAGCAAAAATTTTAACATTTACTTGTATTACTTACAAATACAAAAATCCAATTTGTTCCCAGTTTTAGAAACCATTCCATGTGTTATTGCAGAAAAATGTCATTTTTAAATTTGTTATCCCACCCATCTGGTAATTAGTTATAAATTGTAGTGGCTGTTTGGAGAGTGTCCACTATAAATCACCTCCCTGTGTTTCCTCAGGTGCCAGGGAAAGTTCCCAATAAAGACACAGAGACGAGTTATTCAGATGGCAAGATCTCTTAAAGTTTATTCAGAAGTATGAGCATACATACCCAACTTGGCATGTAAGGTGGATTTAGAGTGGCCAGGGACAGGAGTGAATTTGTCAGCACAAACTAATATACTCCTGATCAGATAGAAAGAGAAGAACAGGACGCATTACCCTGGTTGTGATTGAGCAGAAACTGTGGCTAACTAGTTTTAGATAATAAAGAGGGTGACATAAAATAACCAGTCAATCCCCTCTTGGTTCAAAAGAGTTTCCATAGAGCAAGGAAAGGATTCAACTCATTTTGGGAATTTGTCAACAGTTATTAGCAGATATGTAAAATTTCATACTGATGGCATATGCATAAAGTCAATTTGTAGGCTTTGAAAAGGTATATCGGGGAAGGTAAGGCATCATGTTTAGCTGTTTAGCCTTGTACATTGGCCCTGGCACAAATAGATGAGGACTAGTTTAGCAGTCAGCCAGAAACTATTAACAGATTATATTTTTATAGCAGTTTAATTTAGTGGATGGTTTCATCAAAATAAGGTTTGTCACCAAAAATCATTCCATTTGCTGAAATACAGTAAAAGTTATGGCCAAATTAAGAGTGAAAAATGCACCCTGGTAGATGAAAGCATCCCCAACGCTAGATGAGGGTTAAGAATTTATTTAAGCCTTTTAAAAGACCAGGAGGGTGGCAGATGAGAAGGTTGATCAATGAGGTAACTGTAACTGCATGGAATTTTAAAGAATAGTTGTTAAAATGATATAAGGGAAAGAGGTGTGAGGGAAACAGCAAACCTGTACCACCATCCTTGCCAATTTCTATTTGAATTTGAGGAAGTATAAACTGAGACTGCAACAACAGTAGAGGGGCCTCATGAAGGTACTGGTAGTTGGGTCTCTGGTTTGTAGAGACAAGCTAGCCTAACAGCAGTCTGCAGAATATACCTTAAATATATCTTTGTAAACCATGCCCACAATTTACACCTTAAAGTAGACTGAGACTACCCTTGATTAGACACCTGAGAGAACTAATTAGCATAGACCTATGTAATTAATTAGCACAGACGCCTCCAAACAACACTCCAGAAACAAAAATACTAGCAGCATTAGGCTAGAGCCAACAGTCAATAGCTAGTATACAAAGGTCAGAATACTACTTTACTAGTAAAAAAATAAAGTCAAGTTAGAACAACTTAAAGCACCTGCTTCTGTCCTCTGCCATTATAGATGGGGATTTTTTTTCCTCGTACTGGTGATATGAATGGGGAAAAAGTGAAAAGTTTGTTCCTTTGTCTCATGCTGGCAATGTGGATTGTGAAGGGAGACAAATTGGCCAAGGGTTAAATGGCACATTATGCATATAATGTATTATAATTGTAGAATTAAGTGTGTGTAACCTGTCATTCAATGTTGAAGATTTGTGTCACAGGAACCGCTGTATCTAATTAATCTTGCAGACCATTTTCCTGTCTACACCTTTCACTATTTTTTTCCTTTTCTCATGCAGTGGAAGGAGGCCAAGCCAGAGGAACTGATGGACTCTAAGCTACGATGTGTCTTTGAAATTCCAAATGAGAATGAGAAAACGGTAACAAGATTCAAGTTTTATTGTCATATGTGCTAGTACAATGAAATTCTTACTTTGTTTATTCCTCTCGAGAATGACCGGGTAGAAGGGGGGAACAAGCATAATTTACAAGGACAATACAAAACACATTAAAAAATATAGAATATACAGTAAAGTGTAATAAAAATATAAGTAATAGTAGCTTTCAAAAAAAAGAGAAAGAAAATAGAGGACCTGTATTCTAATTGGAAAATTGACAATAAAATAATTCTTCACAATATAAATATGCAGTGCAAGTAGCAATAAAGTGACAAGTGGTGATAAAGCGTCAGTATAAAGTCCAGTGTTTGAATTGTCCCTGTTATGAGTGTACGATGTTTCAGTAGTAAAAGTGCCACTGAACGGACGGAATTTACCCTGATGATACAGGTGGAAGTGGCAGTGGGTTTTGACTATTTATCAGTCTAATGGCCTGGGGATATTGACTGTCCTGGAGTCTGGATGTTCTGGCCGCAGTGCTCCGGTACCGCTTGCCAGACTTCATTAAGGTGAAGAAATTGTGGATGGGATGGGTGGTGTCCTTGATAATGTTGCAAGCCCATTTGTAGATCCTTTTATTGTAGATATCCTGCAGTGAAGGGAGATCTGTCCCTGTAATTTTCCCAGCCAGCTTGATCACCCTCTGTAGTTCCTTTCTGTCATTTGTTGTGCTGTTTCCTTGTTGTGCTGTTTGTTGTGCTCTTGCTGTTCCTTAGTCTCCTCAGGAAGTACATTCTTTGACTGGCCTTACTTACAAGTTTCACTATGTGACCTGTTCATACACTTCTTTCCGGTATGCAGTCTCATCATTGTTCGTAATAAGACCAATAACTGTGGTGTCATCTGCGAATTTTACAATGACGTTGTTGGGATGGGTAGCAACACAGTCATTCATGAAAAGAGTGTACAGCTTCGGGCTGAGTAAACAGCCCTGAGGACTGCCTGTGTTCAATATGATGGTGCTGGAGGAGTGTTTTCCGAGGCGTACATGTTGAGGTCTACTGGTGAGGAAGCTCAGTATCCAGTTACACAGTGAAGAATGCAGGCCCAGGTTATACAGCTTATTTATGAGTTTGGAGGGGATGATGTGTTGAATGCCGAGCTGTAATCAATGAAGAGCAGTCTGGCATAGCTGTCTTTATTTTCCAGGTGAGTTAGAATTTTGTGTTGAACCGGTATGAGGGCCACTGGTCTGTAGTCATTTAAACTTGACACTGTGCCTTTTTTTGGGACAGGGATGTTAGTAGTGGACTTGAAACAGACATGGACTATAGCCATTGTGAGGGAAAGATTGAAGATATCCGTGGTTACATTTGTCAGCTCTGAAGCACAAAGCCTAAGTACACGTCCTGGGATGTTCTCTGAACCTGCTGCCTTGCGTGTATTCACTTTACTCAGTGATTTATAAACCTGTGTGGGGGTTAGCGTCAATGCCCCTTCCCCCTCATCAGGAGTCGCTTCCAATGTTGTCCAGGGCTCTGTGTTCAGGGCTTCAAAACGCGCATAAAAGAGGTTGAGTTCATCGGGATGCAAAGCTGTTGTAACAATACTTTTATTCAAAAACGTAAGATCCCCCTGAACAAGATACTATGGAATTTTTTGTGTCACTGTGAAGACACATGATGTATGCTCACTTTCCATTTTATTATCACCACCTGTACAGCTCTACATTCATGGAGTTATCTAATCAGAAAATGACGTGGTAGCAGCACAATGCAAAATATCATGCAGACACTGGTCAAGAGCTTCTGGTAATGTTTGCATCAAACAACAGAATGGAGGGTGGTGATCTCTGTGACTGTAACTACAGCATTGTTTCTGGTATGAGTGTAACATATACTACTGATTTTCACACAAAATAATAAATGATGCAAAACACATAAGAATGTCCTGTGAGTGACGCTGAGTCCTGTGAGTAAGAGTGGTCAGAGGAAACTGGTCAAACTGGTTTGAGCTGATGGGCAGGATATAGTCAGTCTATACATCTGTGGTAAGCTGAAAAGCATCTCAGAATGCACACCAAAACATCAAACCTTGAGGTTTATTGACAACAACTGCAGAAGACAAGATCAGATTCCACTCCTGTCAGCCCAGAACAATAATCTGAACTGAGACTATGCCCATTATAGCCTCAGATGTCTGTTCTTGGTAAACAGGAGTGTAGCCTGATGTGGTCTTCTGTAGTTGTAACCTAGCCACCTCAAATATCGATGTTTTGTGCATGCTGATATAACTTTCACCATGGTGGTAAAGAGTGATAACGAGTACTATATCCTTCCTGGTAGTTTGAACCAATCTGACCATTTTCTTTATTGACATGGTACGTCCACCCTCAGAACTGGCAGTTTTTTCCCACACCATTCTGTGTAAAATTTGCACTTACAAATCCATGGAGATCAGCCAAGTCACTGAGATCATTCTTTTTTCTTTTGATGTGATCAGTAAATGTATAAAAAAAGGTTTTTGCTGCTCACACATGATTGGCTGATCAGATAACTACATGAAAGTGGACAGCGAGTGTGTATTTTGCTTTTCTGTGAAGTGTGTATGTATATTGACTTTCTTCTTTTAGATGAGCAGACTTATTGTGTGTGCGTGTGTGTGTTTGTATGTGTGTGCGCACACGCGCAAACTGTTCATAGCATGATCTGGACACCAACAAGATGATTTCCTCTAGTTTTTTAAAATCTGATTCATCCACGTTGTCCATGAAGATGGGCTCCAGTCTGGATGATGGAGAGGTGAAGAGGATTATGGAAGAGTGCAGAAGACTTCAGGTGGAGGTGCAACGACTAAGAGAAGAAAACAAACAGATCAGGGTAATGTGTCTGTGAAGATTCTCAGTCATCCAGGTGTGGTTATCTGGTTGAAGCCGAGTCATTTCAACTGGTAGAGTATACAAAGGAATATACTTTTCCAGTCTGAAGAAGCTGCTCGGATGAGTAGTGAAACCTATCAGTCTAACTAGAAAGAAGTCCAGTTGACATGACTCAGCTTTCAGAGATCAGGGTAATGTTTGTTTCATAGACTAACTAACAGATAGCTTGAAATATATTGAAGAAATAGAAATGTATGACAAGATGAAGGATCAAGTATTAAATACTATAGAAAACTGTATAACTGTCACTATTTCTTATACTTCCTCCATAGCAGGAAGATGACTGTCTGCGGATGAGGAAGAACACAGTGATGGCAGCTCAGCATTCCACACCTTCATCTGTCACTGTGAAGGAGGAGGGCTTGAGCATCAGGGTCATTGCTATAATTGTGTTGTTCTTTGTCATCGGCGTCACTGTAGGGAAGTTGCTCCTGTAAAGATAAGGGAGAGTTTAGTGACAGCATGCAATGTGAATGAAACAAACCTAACAAAATGTATTTTGATGCTGAATATCCAGTTGCAATGCCATATCATTTTTGGATAGTGCTGGGTCACTGAATTATGTAAAATCAATAGAAACATTATTCCACCTTGTGTGCATAATATAAATTAGGGGAATACATCAACCAAGCACTGTCCCTGTAGTGACAAAATGACATCATTCAGGCCATTCACTAAACTATTTTAGAAACAGTAGTGCTAAAAAATTCATACCAAGCTGTTATCTGATGTACTGTCATCTGAACTGCAGAATTAAATTAAGGTCAGTTAAAAGTTACGCCTGTTTTGTTTAGACAGAGTGCAGAAGCTTATTACACTTACTTACATTTACACATAAAGTTCTTTTAAATATTGACCATACAAATAATTATTTATAATTCATTGTTTGTGTGTGTGTGTGTGTATATGTGTGTGTGTAATATATATATATATATATATATATATATATATATATATATATATATATATATATATATATATTATATATATATATATGCACATACAATGAATATTAAAAGGCTACATGCCCCTGTTAAAATGACAGTTGTTGGTTGGTTGGGTTTTTTTGTTTGTTTTTTGAAAAACATCAAGTTAACTTGTGTCAATTTTTACACCCTCAACATGAAGTTACAGCGTATAAATATTGTGTAAAAGAATAAAAAGTAGGGAAAAAATGGAAAAGTAATAAGCTTACAATAAATATTTTATGCCCATCTGTAAAGTAATAATTTGTTGGAGCACTTTGTGATTTTAATACACCTATGTCTTTTTGGGTAAGAGTCAGTCAGTGTGGTACATCTTGACTTTGCAATATTTTCCCTCTCTTTCTTGCAAAAACATTCTAGATCCATGAGATTGTAAGGGCATGTCCTGTGCACAGTCTGGTATTTGTTCCTATTTATAGTCCAGATGTGAAGAATGAGATTGTTGTTACAATCTCAGTATCAGTACTTTTAAGATATTCCTGCTGGTCCTTTAATATTACTGTAGGTCTGTTGGCAGTATCCCTGATAAGTTTTTCTCTTGTCTGTTTCTATATTTTGGAGGGACGTCCTGTTCTTGGTGATGTGTTAATTTTTCTGTTTGTTGCTGATGATCTTTATAGTGTTCAATAAAACATGTAATATTTTGGAAATTATTTTATACCCCTCTACTGATGGATACCTTTCAACAAGTTAGAGACATTTAGATACTATGCCCGCTTTATATGTTTTTTGTGGACCATATCTTATGTCGGATGAAACCAAGAAGATAAGAAAATACTACAGAGACAGATGTTTATTTGGGATTAATCAGAACAATTTTTTTTTGTCATCTAAAATAATTACTTTTGAACATAAGATTGAATGTGATTGGTTGATTCTGAACATAGCCACATCCCTCATTATAAAATGGTACGCAGCCTTATTCAACCTGGTTATTGAAACATTTTTCTATTTTCACCTAAAATGTTTCGGATTACTTTTTGTTTAATATTTATGCATTGTAACTTCAAATCAAGGGTGGAAAAAAACTCATTTTAATAGGGCTGTGTAGACTTTGTATATCTATTGTCTATAAGTCATTACGTGTCTATGAACTCAAAACGTCTATACAAAGTCCTTTAATTAAACCAGAGAGGAGTAAGGCACAGAGCTGATGTCAGAAAAATGCTTCCAATGTTGATCTTGAGCTCGGGGCAGATAAGCTTCCCTATAGTGTTGGTTTTAATATTTCTTCATCTTTTTTCTTTTTATGGTTGATAGTGTGTCTATTAGTTTATCTTTTCAACTAGGGCATAAACCTTTTTGTTTGGGTTTTTGTTTGTTTGGGGGGTTTTTTGGGAATATTTAAGTTTTTGTTTGTTTACATATTATATTACGTACCTATAGAAAGCTACTTTGTCTAAGCAATTACAAAGCTGTAGTTTCTGATTTATTAAAAGCGGTGTGGTTGGCAGCTGATTACCTTGGAGATGCTCATCAAAAATAAACTTGCCCTTCAACACTATCTGCAACAACTTAGCAATCTGAAAAAAGCCTATAGGTTAATGCTATAGCTTCAACAACCACTACCCTACCCAGTGGCGTCTCTTGTATCCAGTACTGTTCATGTACAGTCAGTTTCATAAATATTTGGAAATTGAGGAAGATGTTATTTTAGTTGTCTACCACAATATATCGGAGCCAAACTTGGCTAATTAACAGACTTTCTGTTTTAAGGGCATTTACAGCCCAACACAGAAACTTTGTTTGTATATCATAAGGAGCATTAACAGTTGCAAATATTACATATGCAAATGGCATATACCCCTAGACCTTTAATCTGCTTATGTTTAAGCAGTTATTATGAGTAAGTAAAAAAGGCTTGCAAGTGTGTTGGGGGGGCGGGGCAGGGGGGTGTTCAAATGAGCAAATAATATCTAGAATATATAAACAGCATTATAATCCTTACATTGTTCACTCTATTTGCACTCATATACATTATTTATCTACAATATGTTGCATTAGACCAAAAAAATAATATCTTTGAAAATGTCCAAATATTTATGGATATGGCTGAATTTTTAAGCCTGAGGGTATTTAGACAATTGCATGGCTGAGAATTAATCTTATGGTGTGTTTTTGTTGTATGTTATACACTGTTTATTCTGCTGCATTAGGCTTTCAAGTTGCTGTACTATTGAAAGACCTCTGATTTTACAGTTTTTTCATGTTTTTTGAGAGATCCTTTCATTTAAGCTATGAATAAAGCCTTTTATTGCACAGCACTGTTTCTGTAAAAGGAATGCACTATATATAAAGAATATTTTCTCAGTATCTGTCCATGAAACAGTCTTTTCCCCCATTTGTTCAGTGTTTGAACCATAAACAATAACATCTAAGAACTCGTCATATGCCTTATTCCACAAACTTTTCCATAAAGAGGTAAGTTAACTGTTTTGTATGAAATAATAAATACTAGTATTCATCGTGAAAAGTCTATTATTGTGTAAAAATACTTCCCACATTGTTAGGCTATACATCATTAAAGAATTAAATAAAGCCCCAAATGTTATATGGTTTAATCCTGTTTCCTGTTTCTAATGTCAGTCATAAAAACATATATAATTTCATATTTATTTGTGATAGACGTGAGGACATACAGTACTCTGTTGTTAAGTGGATAGCTCACTTTAGGATATTGTTCAGTATTAGACTCACAGGATTTCTTTATATAGTAAAGATACCATAGACACTGTGGAATGTAGGGTCAAAGTGTCAGATATATTTACTTTATAATATGTCAACATTATTTCAGGTCAGAACAAACAACATACATTATTACTTAATGGTATTGTGTTCTTATACAGTTTTTATTTGCTTGAAGGTTACTATAGATTCATTTATTTTATTGGCTGCTCTAGTGTGTGTCCCTCACCCCTCTTCATGCAATACTGTTGCATATACATTCCTGGATGAATTAGAGCCTACTGTACTTTTTAGAATATATATTGTAATTAACCCATCTAGTATGTTTTGTATGTGGCTTGTAGTCTAGTACAATACATCAGATGCTGATGAGGCTGAATTCTGGAAAAAATGTTCATGTAAAGGTATTGTGTTTATTGTTTTATATTTCATTTGTATTATGTATTTTATCAAAATTTATATGGAAATATTCAATATTATGTCCTGTAAAAAGCCAATTTGACAACTGTGAATGCTCTGAATTGGTCATGTTGCAGGATAACTACTGCTTTGCATAAGAGTATGCCTCTCACACCCATAGAGCAAAGCTCCCATTTTGCTCCTTTGGCACCTGGTCATGGATGATTGTGACATTGTCAGTTTTTAAACATGCAATCTGCAGAAAATAAAGACGCTTTTATTTTATTGGGCCACTCTGAAGTCCAATAATAAGAAGCTCATCATGAATTCCCCGATTTTTGGTTTGTTTGTTTGGTTGGTTGTTTGGTTGATTAGATAGATAGATAGATAGATAGATAGATAGATAGATAGATAGATAGATAGATAGATAGATAGATAGACAGATAGACAGACAGACAGACAGACAGACAGACAGACAGACAGACAGACAGACAGACAGATATTTCTGCTGTAGTTTATCCCAAACGTAATGTGGTCTTCATAATGTTGTCTTCTCAGCTGTAGACTCTAGCAAACTGGGGCCTTCCAGGAACAGGTCTAACAGTCATGTCCATCAATATTTGGACATTGACAGTTACTGTTATTTTATCTGTCTTCCACAATATATTGGAGAAGAAATTAAATAATGACCATGAGCTCAAAGTGCTTGAAGTTTTAATCTGAGGGTATTTATATCCAAATCCAGTGAACAGTATACAGAAATACAATACTGACCAAAAGTAATTGGGCATTCACTGTTCAGCTGTTTCATGGATAGGTAATTACTGTTAGCTCTCAATATATTAAGAGAGTTGTCACTGTCAGTGAACCAAGCATTAAGCTGCAAAATCAAAATACAACAGAGATAGCACAGACAGGGAGTGTGGCTATTTGTAGATATGTACAAACAAAGAGCACAATCATACCTTGATGCCTGGGTGATGACAGAACAAGTTTTCCTTGGTGGAGAAAAAAACTGCCAGTTATCCAGGTCAAGAACATCATACAGAAGTTTGTCAAAGACAACTATCAGAAGAAGACTTTACAATATTAAATAATGAATATTGTATAAATACAATATGAGTCAGACAACTAGATCACTATACCTAGATTATTATAGTCACCGCCATATAAAGATACATGTATGACATACAGGACATAAATAAAGTGCAACAGGATTAGGAAGCATGGAGAGAGGCGGTATGGGAAACAATTGGGGTGCATACACAGATGGCAGCAAAACATAAAAAGTACAAAATGAGCATTTACTATAAGTAAGATACTACAATAAATATTGGGTCCAAAGCTGCAAATGAAAAGTCTCATAAAAGAAACCTATGATTAAGCAATACAAAGTGTACTTCAGTAAGCAAATGAACAATGCAGTAAGTGACCTGCATCATTATTGATTTAAAGTGTCTGTGCCATAGGGTACTTGGATCCTAAGGGGTGTGTGTAAAGAAGGACAGCACAGTGTTCAGGAGCCTGATGGCTTGGATACCTTGCCACATGTGCTGTGCATCTTTGGTGTTGCTGAAGTGGTTGTACTCTGCCAGCCTGATGCCACAGGGTAAGTTTGTTCTCACTATCCAAAGGGTTTACTAGAAGATGTAAACCACAAGTAAGTCTCAAAAACAGGAAGACCAGATTAGAGTTTGCCAAAACATCTAAAACAAAAAAAAAAAAAAAAAAAAAAAAAAGAAAATCTGGAAATGGATTTAAATTTAGATCCTTTATGAGCACCCGAGAGGTGATATTGGCAAGGAAACACTCCTTAAGAAAAAAAAATAGTTTTCTGTCTAATTATTTTTTACAAAGTGGAGCTAAATTATTATGTAGCAAAATGTTTGCTTTATTGGGTCAGTTCTGTGGGGTCTGTGGGGTCAGACAGTGAACCAGTCAAGGTTGACAGCTCTTGGAGATTTTAAATAAAACTATGTACAATAGCTAATGTGATTGTATGCTTGATGCAGTAGTGTTTTGAAATCAAGGGTGTGTCCAGTGTCTATCCCATCCTAACAGGCCAGCCTTGTCTTCAAAATTGCTCCAATTAACAGTGAAGCCCAAACAATGGTACTCCATTGTTTTATGAGTACCACCTGGACATCCAGCAGTTCAGTGACCATACCCTGCTATAAGCTACATCGCCACACCTCATTGGGATGGGCCCAGAGCATATTACAGCATCAGACATCGCTAATTACCACTTTGCTAATTTACACACCTCTACAATGTTAGTAGATAATGCCAATATTAGTAACTTCTACTGACAAAGGCATATATCATTAGCTCCTACATGGAAAATTACCTTCGAGAACTTATACTTGCCTAAGACCCTAAAATTTTGCCTAAGCACATAAACAATGCTGGAGCCCCTAAAGACCTAGCTAATTTCACATGCCTTAAGATAGAGTCTCCTATAACAAAAGTTCTTTCAGGTTTCTCCGTGGTTGCTTCACTGAGGAGAGCAAACCTGTTAGACATGTGAAGCGGAGAGGAGCGGTGCTTCTATGGCTGAGCCTTAGCATTAGCATGCTGCTGAGACGTCATCCTTTCAGCTCGCTCCGAGGGCTCTAATGCCAGGGTTGGGGGTTACTAACTCTGCCTAAGGTATCCAGATTTTCCCCTACAAATATTACACTGCTCTCACTATCACTAACCCTCTCTAGCATCTGGATGCGCAAATATAATGCGTCTGGAGGTGCAGATATGGTGATTGGATAGCAAAACTCTTCAAAATTTACAGAGACCAACAAGGAGTATTTATACAGAAGAAATCATATAGACAACATCAATAAAGAAAAGGCATCAGCAGAAACAAACGTAGTGGTTGATGTTTTTACTGGCAGGTTGACAAGTTTATTACAAAAAGGATTATTTAGACTATGGAAGAGAGAGCAGTAACTGTTAGGGAGTGTTTGTGCTTGGCACATTTTTAGCAGAACAGAACAGAAAGAATTTCCAAGTCATAGAAAAGTATCAAGTGGAATAGTATGATCAATGGTGTCGAAAGCTGCAACACCAGCAATAGACAAAGCCTTGATCAGAGGCCAGTGGTAGGTAATTTATCACTTATAGCCAGCACTGTCCCTGTACTATGATGAGGTCCCATCATAGTCCCAACTAATACATTTCATGAATGTCAATCTCATGTACTGTATGTATGAGCATAACTGCTGTGCTACAACCTTTTCTAGGATCTTAGAGATAATCATGTATATGAAGCACCTAGTGACCTAATCTGGCAGATAGTTGTTAAGTCACAAGTTTATAGGAACGTTACTTTTAAGATTACCAATCTTCTTCTTCTTTCGGCTTTTCCCTTCAGGGGTCGCCACAGAGAATCATCTCTCTCCACCTATCCCTATCTTCTGTATCCTCAACACTTGCACCCACTAGCTTCATATCCTCATTAATTCCATCCATATACCTCCTCTTTGGCCTTCCTCTTTGCCTCCTGCCTGGCAGCTCCATGTCCAACATTCTCCTACCAATATACTCACTCTCCCTCCTCTGAACATGTCCAAACCACCTTAATCTGGCCTCCCTAACTTTGTCTCCCAAACGTCCAACATTAGCTGTCCCTCTGATGTACTTGTTCCTAATCCTGTCCAATCTTGTCACTCCCAAAGAGAGCCTCAACATCTTACTTTTAAGATTACCAATATTAAAATATATTTTTAAAACTACCCAAAATAACACAAAAATAACAGATATTAGATATATCTGTTGTTTTTTATTTAAAAAAAAAAAAAAAGCACCTTCTGGTATCTGGCCAATATCAAATTCTTTGGGGATTTTGTCTCTTGCATCTACCTTCAGATACAGTGAGGTGAAATAAGAAATTGATAGACTTATATTTTTAATAATGCTCTATAAATTAAGTCAGGAGATTGACTTTTGTCATGTTAAAATGTCCATCTTTTTTCCGGATTAATCTTTTGACTGTAACTGTAATATGTCCCAGTACATTGGGCTTGTAGATGAAACCCTTCTTTCTCCAAACAGCTGAGTTACTGCCAAAGATTTATATTTTGCTTTGTCTTTTCTTCCAAAAACAAATTCTGATTTGTCTAAATGGCTGTATGCAAATTTCATGCAATTTTGTATGCAAGTTTCTTTATTAGCAAAGCAGTTTTTCATAGGGATGTAAAACAAAGATTATTGTGATGGTTATTATGTAACTATTGCAGCTGCTGCTTTCAGGTCATCCTGCAACACTTTTCAGGTGACTGCTGGCTCATCATTACTGCCCTAATCATTACTGAATTGTGAAATCATGCATAGAATGCATTTCTGGGCATCATTAGCTGTGCTTGCATGCACTTTCTACCTGCTAATCACTGGACCAATTGTACTGACAGGTATGTTCATGGTCTTTACTATGGCTCTGTAGGTATTCAATTGCTGTTTAATAATGTTGTAAAGTTCTTTCACCTTCACCATGATTGCTAAATCTGATATAATCTTCTGAACTAAGAGCAGAGTCTTTTATAATGGCAACAGGTGTAATTTACCCAAGAACACTTTTTGCACCATATATCTAAAACATGATTTATTTTTATGTAAACTTAACATCTATTTTTAGTATAGTGTCCACATTTTTATTTTGCTATCAGTTTCATTTTCTAAATATAACTTTGTTTATACTTCTTGTGACAATTGGCTCTCTCACCCTTATTGCAAATTAAAGCTTGTGAAAACGTGAGCAAGACAAGTTGCTTTGAATGGTGCCCCTGAAAGAATTGAAGGCAGTGAGTGCATAGGCTCAAACAATCACAAGAGAAATGTTTCATTCACTAGAGTACACTCCTGCCACACTCACAAGAGGAGACTAAGGGAAGGATTATTTCCCTTGAAGGAAATAAAGGACCAGAGAGGGTAACCAGGCTGTGCAACAATCCATGACAAGCATATGCCCATGGAACATGAACCCCAGGCCCTTTTCTGGATGATTTGTGCACGAGAAGAAACCACCCCCACGTTAACTAACCTTCTGTTCTATATGTACTCACAGGCCACTCGGGAGATTAACTTTGGAAGAGAAAAGAAAGTCGATAATTGAACACTAATGGGCACAGGTATCAGAGATGGAGGGAGATTAAACTAATAAAGCCTGACAGTCTTAGCCACCTCATATTTCCTCATAAAGGGTAGTGCCCTCTACTCTTCTCATGTTCATTTACATAAGTGGGAAAAGCACATTGAAACAAACTTAAATGGCCAAAAAAGGAGGCTATAACCACCCAGTGTAACACTATTCCTGAAACAGGAATTTGACAAAGAAGAGCATTCAGTATTGTATTTGAGTAGAAAGCTGAGCCGGAGGGAACTGCAATGACAGGCTGTCCTGCCCACAGCACAAATGTAAGATGTCTATTAGACTAACATTTAATATTTCCTGCTGTAACTGCTTTGGAGAACTACAGGGGAGAGATATAACAGATCTCATAGATATGATTGAGCTACTTCACTCCTCTGACACATATATATCTCAATCTATCTGATGATTTCTCAATAGAAATTTGGAAAAAAAAATTCAATTAACAATATGTGAAAAAGGCACCAATCCCAAACCTACTAATTATAAATATAATATATATATATATATATATATATATATATATATATATATATATATATATATATATATATATATATATATATATATATACATGTAAAATGCCTATAAACTGGGATTGGCAAATCCATAAAAAGGTTGTTGAATTTATTTGAAACACTTGTATTGTTATTAATGTTATGGAACCAGGGCATGAGGTTCAGACACATTCTGCACCTTTTGTCAAGTTCATGTTTCTGTGCATTTCATACTGGCCAAAAGCCTCTGTCTCTGCCATATCCATAACCACATTGGACAGTAAACTGTTTGTATGCCAACTTTGCCAGAAACAGACTAAAACATTTTTCTGTATTTTACAGTTTTCATGCACGTTTATGCAGGCATAGCCGGCTATGCAAACTATTTTTGGTGTACATGTACAATGACCATTGTGCATTACACAATATCTGCATAAACAAATATGCAATCAAAACCTTTAAAAACTATATTATGTAGGCAATACCAATCAAACAAGAATATCATGTTTATGACATGCATAATTCACATGGCAATGAGTCAGATGAAACGCAAAACACATCCAATGTAAGTAAAAAAAAAAAAAAATGTAAAAAGTGTGCTTTGGTGTTTGAGCGTTCACAGTGTTTCACTGACACACTAAATCAACACAGACAGGTGCTGTAAGATTTTTATTTATTTTCCTGCAGATGTCGGTGTAGAGCTGGCTCAAACGCTTAAGGGGCTCCGAGCCATTTTTGCTTCTAATGTGTAACTGGTTCGAAAATGTCGCTCTGCACAATGAGTAGTGCCAATGTATTGAAGAACATAAAGACAAAGGGGAAATCAAAAAACGTAATAAACAGAAAAAAGGCAAAATAAAAGGCGTAAACACTCAAAGGCTCGGTGTTTGAAAGGGCAGTACTGTTGGACACGTGTGCCTCGTATTTGGGTGAACATGAGCTGAGTAGTGGGTCATGCAGTGGGGTTTGTAGTCCGTATTGTACTGCTGGGAAGTGGAGTTCAATTGGTGTTTATTTTATCGTGTGATACATTTTACGATATTAGGTGACATACGAGTCATTTTCAGATATCATTATAGGAAATGCTTTGCGGCGCCATCGATGTTAGAACCAAGTGAAAGTGATTTTTAGCTAAGTTCAGCTTCACTATATTTCTTCCTGTAATGCCTATACTGTGTTAGATACAGTTTATTTTTTTTTTTTAATCAAAGAAGCAAAACATTTTAATATTACAGCTAATTTGTAATTTATTTCTGTATTTATTTTATATTATTTTATTGATGTTATTTATATGTTGTAGAACTCATGGTTATGTTTAATAGGGAAAGTAAGAGCATTTCCACACGCACAGTGAAAAGGCTTCAGTTTGTTAGGGAGCATAAAGATTGGACTCTGGAGCAGTGAGAAAAAGGTCATGTCGTCTGATGAGTCCAGATTTACCCTGTTTCAGAGTGATGCGCATCAGGGTAAGAAGAGCGGCGGATGAAGTGCATATTGTACACGCCTCTGGGGGCAGTGTTATGATCTGGGGTTGCGTGAGTTGGTCAGATCTATGTTCAGCAATTTATGCGCCAAAAAATGAGGTCAGCTGACTGCCTGACTGTGCTGAGTGATCAGATACGTCATCTTCCCTGATGACACAGGCATATTACAAGATGACTCAAATTGAGGCTCAAACTGTGAAAGAGTGGTTCAGGGAGCAGAGACATGATTTTCAAACAATGGATTGACCTCCATAAAGTCCAGACTTTAACCCCATTGAGAATATTTGGTATGTGCTGTTGAAGACTTTATGCAGCGGCTAATCAATACAAAATCTTGGCAAGAAATTAAAACAACCATGGACGGAAATAAATGTTGGGACATTGCATGCAGCCTGTGTACGTCTGTGTGTACATTCTGTCCTGCTTATATTTTATGTTAGTCCTCTGTGTCTTCTCCAACAACAAAAAAAAATTCCCTGTATGTGTGAACAAAAAAGGAAGGCAATAAAGCATAAGATTCTGATAAGCATATCGAATCGATGCCACGGCAAATGCGTGTCGTAATTAAAACAAATAGCGGTGTGTGTGTGTGTGTGTGTGTGTGTGTGTGGTCACATTTTTGTGTTTTTATCTCACCCGCGCCACCCTGCAATTCCCTCTCGCCCACTAGGGGGCGCGCTACACAGCTTGAATATCTCTCCCCTCTGATTTACAATAAGCTGTACATTCTAACTAGCACTTCTGTTTTAGATTAAGCGTTAACCATTTTCGAAATACGCATATTTTTTTGGACAAGAGTAAGCAATTTACGGATTATGTCAACAATCAGCAACATTGTACACAAAGAGCAAAATATTCAGACTGGTACAAAAATAAGGGATATCACGTGACGCATCAGCCCTTCAAGATGGTGGTCACTGTATTGTTATGTGTCTGCATGACCAGTTAATAACGAAACTATTTAAGATTTAAGCGTTAACATTTGTGGATTTATTTTCCGTCTAGTTAATGAAACCTTTTGGATACCAGGGCATCTCTTTATACCAGCTATATACTGTTACATTTGTTGGAGACAAGTCGCATTTTGAAATATGTCGCTAGTCTGCTGGACAGACATCTATACGTCAAAACACAGCAGGAGTTGTTGACTTTTATGAAGCAGTCTGGGATGATTAAAAACGTTTTCTTTTTTGAGGGATCGAAATGTCGCTCAGAGAGTTGAAAGTGTGCTTGCTTGGGGTAAGATGCATTTAACATTGTTTCCCCTGTTCTTTTTATTTATTTATTTATTTTCGTTATTAAGTTGTTTCAGCAGTAGCAACAAATTGTTGCTGATCATCAGCATTTCTTGGTATCTGTGATGGACATGATTGTGTAATATAACGGGTGTAGCTCTGTAACCAGATTCGGTTGTGGGGATCCACACGCCATGTCAAAGAAGATTCATTTGTTAAACACAGTTAAAAAGATTGTATAATAAATGAGTGATTATAAATCATTTATCACTAGCCCCGTTTACATTTACAGTAGACGCCATTATCCGCGTCTTTTAGAAATTGCGATTTAAAATCGTTCATTAATGCTGTCCATCAAGATATGCGCTCTTGCTATTAAAAATCTCAGGGTCTCAGTATACTATTAAGCTCAACTCTGTTGAAAAGTAAGTAGTATGTTAAGAACATCAAAGAAAACTGTTTTTTAATGAAATTGTATGGTCAACAAATGGGTTAAACGGCAATATGGAAATCCCTTTAAATGGTTTGATGTATGAAGAGTGGTCATGTCATTTGATTTGCTGTCGTTCTGAAAGGCTGTAATTGCCTAGGCCCAGGCTCAGTTATAAGAAGAGTGAGCACCTATATGATTATAATGTTTCATATCAATTCACCATTCACCAAGTTTTGTTTTCAGTAAATTTAAAGAATATGCAGAAGAATGTGAATTAGTAAATTCAAACGAAAAAAGTCAAACGAAACCTCAAAATCAACCAACAGCAGTGTATTGGTACACTCTGGTCAGAATACAGTTTGATTTGCAATACTGACTTCACAATTCAATTCTCATTATAGAAGTTGCTTTCGGCTGCTCCCTGTTAGGGGTCGCCACAGCGGACCAACTGGTCTGCACAACAACTTGGCAAATGTTTTACGCCAGATGCCCTTCCTGACACAACCCTCTCATTTTTCCGGGCTTGGGACCGGCACTGCATCCAGTGGCTGGGGTTGAGGCATTGGCTGGGAATCGAACCCAGGCCTTCCGCATGATAGGCGTACCACTGAGCCACCAATGCCCCTTAATTCAATTATCATTATATATTGCAAAAATGTGAATTGGGCCAGACAGGCTAGCCTTTGCGCCCCACATGCATCATTGAACCTTGGTTGTCCTTCTTACACAGCTTTTGTTAAACACTAAACACTGCATAACAGGAACATTCCACAACACCTTGAGATCGCTGTTTTGGAGATGCCCTGCCCAGTCTGGCCCATGTCGAAATCACTTAGATCCTTAAATTTGCTCATTTTTCCTGCCTCTAACACATCACATTCAAAGAACTGAATGTTCACTTGCTGCTTAATGTATTGCACCTCTTGACACATGCCATTGACACAACAATGTAACAACAATTTTCATGTCAGGGCTAATCAGTGTATATAGTATGTATGTCCAACAATGCATTTGACATCAATTTGATGAAAAATAAATTTGATGGGTCATGTTGATCCCAAGAAATCAACTTTTAGTATCACAAGTTCATGAAGAAAATCAAGTTATTAATGATAAATATTTTCTAAAGAAAAAAATGTTTGAGTCCACAAGTCATGATTGTGAGAAAATAACACATGACATTTCTGGACTTTCATAACACTGAGATAACAGTACAGTTAAATACATATTTTGTTAGAGTTGATTGTATTTTTTTCCTGTCCAAGGAAACTGGGGTTGGAAAGTCAAGTATTGTGTGCAGATTTGTGGAGGACAGCTTTGATCCCAACATTAATCCTACAATTGGGTAAGCTCTATATCCCCTCATTGATTAATCATGTTAAATATTATCACAAGGTCATTAAACGACTTATATTATTTCTGCTGTTATGGAATCGCTTTATATATCCCCATGTGAAGTACACTAGATGTAAAGTACAAAAATAAATTTGTGTATGAGATATTAAATATGTTTTCTATAATCAGTCTTTAATGCAACGACACTTTAGATAAAGGAATGCTGTTTAGATTGTCTCTGTTTTGGTAGCAGTTGTACTAAATAATTATAACATTTTCATGTCTTATTTGCAGTGCGTCATTTATGACGAAGACAGTGCAGTACCAAAATGAGCTCCATAAGTTTCTTATTTGGGACACAGCAGGACAAGAAAGGGTAAACTAACACATTTACCTGAAAGGCAATATAACACAGGACAGTGCGTGTAATGCAATGTCCTTCATTGCTGACTAGAAGCTAACAAAGCTAGCATTTCTTCAATATTTCTTTCTGTCCTGTTTACTTGACTGTGGGATCTAATCTTGTGCTTTTTGTATTGCTGAGTCAGTAATTTTGTTAGGAATTGTTTGTTGGTCTATGCCAATTAGTTCTTCCAGGTGTATAATTGTTTCAGTCACCTTTTAGGTGTGAATTATGGACAGGGCTTAAGTTATATTGAATGTGTATCTAGCTCAGTATTCAGTGTGCTGTATGTTGTTCTATGTTGGATTGTTTTATGTACTTTGTGTACTGTCTGTGACTCAATGGGATATAGTTTTTTGTCTCGTGTATTGTTTATTTGCTAGAGTCAATTGAATGTGCCTGTAGTTCTTTCCTAATTAGTTCTTTCAGATGTCTAATCTAAATAGTAGTTTCAGTCTCCCTTGTGGTGTGAATTCTTGGCAGGGTTTACTAAAATATATTGAAAGTGTAGCACCTGTAGTGGTTAGAAGCAAAACTTAGTTAGAAGTGTTAGGTTTAGCTGTATAGTATTGGTTATCTGTTCACTCTCAGACCTACTTAAGGTGACCTAATGCCTGACTTGGTGTCCCTCAAACTTATCTCTGTTGTCACATCTCACAGACACATCACAGATCTCTTCTCCACAAACCAGAGGCCAAACTACCAGTAATCTCATCTAGTCTCACTGTTGTCTCAGTTCCAATCATGGTAGGTGGAACTGCCACGCTACCATATGGAAAGCTCCATGTGAAAGCTCCATGGTAACTGGCAGGAGTGGAGTTATTTTTATTTTTATTTGTTTTGCTTTGTCTCAAGAGCACCTCTTTCTGTGTCTCATATCAGCTCCAAATTCCGTGCAATTACAGTTACCTCTCAGATCGATCTTCTCATCATTGTCATCTACTACCAACTTGGTTCCCTAGGTGGCTTTCTTGAAGAATTGGGCATGATTCTCAGTCCTTTCTCTGCTGACCGCACCCTTCTCTCTCTTACCAAAGACTTCAACCTGATCTCTGACAAGCTGTAGTCCTTTTGAATTCTCCTCTTTTTGCATTCCTTCTCCCTGATATTCAAAAGCTGCCCTCCACACACAAGGGAGGAAATGACTATAGCTAAGGATGCACCTGAATACCAGATCATCAGTGCTACCCCACTCCACATCTCAGATCATCTCTTGGTATCACCCTCCCTGTCCTGCCTAACATCATCTATCAATATCTTCTTCATCCCTTTCAGACAGTGAGTCCTTATTCTCTCTACTGCAGGGTCACTCACAGCCTTTCCTCTCTTTACTTTCCTCATCCATGGACCTCCTCTGCACATTGCCTTCTAAACCCAGGAAGTTTTTTTGCCCTGTTCTTAATCAGAGGAAATTAATAACAGCAGAGAGAAAGTGAAGGAAATCGCAATTCAAGACCTTGTTGCATACCACACTCTCCTGTCTGAATTCCCATCTGATGCGACTTCTGCTAAGACCAACTTTTACATGGAAAAGCTGGTGTTCATTTTCTAGTCATTTCAAGATTGGACTACAGCATCTCACTCCTGGTAGGCCTGCCTCTGCAGCCCATTTGATCTCTGCAGCTGCTTCAGAATTGAGCTTCTTGTTTCTCTCACACCACACAATTCCACTGGTCTTTCATAACTATATCACCTTTTTGCAACATGCTCACATACTTGGTGAGTTTTTATTGTCTTCATCACAACAAGTGGATGTCATTATTGAGATTAGGCAGCACTTGTGGTCAGGCTCTGCAAAAGAACTCACATGCATACAGTAAGCTAATTGTTGATCTAAAATATAAATGTACAGATTTAGTGGTGAATTGGTTGGTATCTTTGTTGTATATTGCATATTAAACACTGTTGTTAGTGGTGAAACTTGTGGATGGTATGCTTTATAAAGGGAAATTATACCACCCGACCTTAAAAGGTGTTTATTGGGGTATTCCAGTTAGGATCATAAAAGCTAAGGTAAACCAGTATACCTCTAACTTTGTTTTTGGAGAAAAGCATTTGATATTCCAGGGTGCTTGTTACATATTAATCCTTTGAAATTTTACAGACATGTCAGTGATGAGCCTTAAAGAATATAAACCTTAAAGAATAGGAGTAATTAAATTGTCTTAAAGTTTTGTTCTGTGCTAAATGGCCCAGATGCAACAAATGAGGCATGTGTTGGTATGTTAGTGCTGCAAGATTAAATATAAACATTTTCTGTTGGTTAAAAACACAATATAGCATAAATATGTTAGTTTATAGAGTTTGAAGCCAGAAAAAATACTGTTACGGTGCTTACTTCGAAAGTGCACAAGGCCACATTTATTAACACCTCAATGCTGTTCCACTGGCATTGAAAAGTCTACTGCTGTCAGCACGCAGGATATCTGCCTTTACATGCACATGAATGTAATATGGAGTTGGCCTGCCCTTTGCAGCTATAACAGCTTCAACTCTTCTGGGAAGGATTTCCACAAGGTTTAGGAGAGTGTTTATGGGAATTTTTGACCATTCCTCTAGAAGCGCATTTGTGAGGTCAGACACTGATGCTGGAGAAGGCCTGGCTCACAGTCTCCGCTCTAATTCATCCTAAAGGTGTTCTATCGGGTTGAGGTCAGGACTCTGTGCAGGCCAGTCAAGTTCCTCCACACCAAACTCACTCATCCATGTCTTTATGGACCTTGCTTTGTGCACTGGTGCGTAGTCATGTTTGAACTGGAAGAGGTCATATCCAAACTGTTCCCACAAAGATGGAAGCATGAAATTGTTTAAAATGTCTTTGTATGCTGAAGCATTTAGAGTTCCTTTAACTGGAACCAAGGGGCCAGGCCAAACCCCTGAAAAACAACACCTGAATTTATTGATGTATATTGCCAATACTTTTGGCAATATAGTGTATATTAGCAGTTATTTTGAGATATTAGCAGCAGAATAGGTGATTAGGAGCGATGCCATTTTTCAATACATGCTGGTACATTTCTGGTACTCAACACTATGGTTCAACATTATGGTATGTGACTTATACCAACTGCGAAATCTACATAGTATTAAGCAAAAATGGCATTAACGTTTTTCAGCCCATGACAGAAAATTATTTATAATCATTAGCTCATATACACTCACTGAGCACTTAAGTAACACTTGTACACCCAGTCATTGTAGTCATGTAATCAACTTGGCTGCAGTATAATTCACAAAACCATGCAGATATGGAACAGCAGCTCCAGGTAATGTTCACATCAACCATCTGAATGGACGGGGAGTGATCTCATTAATTTTGACTGTGACTGTTGGTGCCAAATGGGCTTGTTTAAATATATATTTTTATAACTGCTGATCTCCTAGGATTTTCATACAAAACAGACTCATCCAGTAAGTGGTGGTTCTGCAGGCGGAAAAAGATTTTTGCTAAGAGAGTTCAACTAAGAATGGGCCAGACTTGTTTCAGCATAAGAATGGTTACAGTAATTCATATAACCACTCCATACATTTTTGGTGAACAGAAAAGCATCTCAGAATACATAACACCACAAACCCTGATAGAAATAGGCTACAAAAGCAGAAGACCATGTTGGGTTCAACTTCTGTCAGCTAAGACCAGAAAGCTGAGGCTGCAGTGTTCACAGGCTCACCAAAGCTATACAACTGAACACTGGAAAAACATAGCCTGGTCTGATGAAGCTCAGTGTCTACTGAGACACATGGATGGTAGGGTCAGAAGTTGGCACGAGCAGCATGAATCTATGGACCCAACTTGCCTTGTGTCAAAAGTCCAGGCTGGTTGTGTAATATCCATCATCTCTTGAATGCCACAGCCTATTTTACTTTTTGCATCCGTTCATGGCTTTAATTTACCCATCTTCTACTGGCTACTTCCAACATCATGTGCCATGTCACAAAACAAATGCTGTCACAAATAAAGTGTTGCCTTCCCAGTCACTGGATCTGAATCCAATAAAACACTTTTGTTATTTGGCACTTGAAAAATCTGTAGGATTTTAATCTCAAAGGAATCCTTCCTTTTTTTGTGTGTAATCCATGCCATGTGGAATTGAGGCTGTGTTAGGAGCAAAGGGAGGTCCTACACAGTATTAATATAGGGTCATGGAAGGATGCTGCATGCCCCAGTTAATTGCCTTACATCGAATGCTAATTTACAGAAACCACACCTTAATTTACAGTATATAGTTATTCAAAAGAAAAATTCTTTTAAAAAGATGTTTAGAGATAGAAATATAAGATATGCTATAAGCAATGCAGTTACAATCAACCTAGAGTCACGTGCAGGACTCATACCTTACTGACAGGTCCCTCACTAGAATACTGAAATACAAGAAAAGTATTGGCTAGAAAGTGAAAAAAATATATATATTTGAAAAAAGTTTGATTATTCATTAAATTTTGATGGGACATTATCCCCTGGAATGCAATGGTGGTCACAAGATTGCTCACTCTAAAACACTAATTATTTGTCTTTCTTTATTCCCATAGTTTCGTGCCCTTGCCCCTATGTACTACAGAGGCTCAGCTGCAGCTATCATTGTTTATGACATTACAAAGGAGGTACTGAATCATTTCTTAACTGTTTTATTAAAGATATCTGGACTAAAAAACACCTGTATCCCACTTATCAAATGCATATAATACAATGCTGTATCAGCCCAGAATGCAGATTGGATGTTCATTAAATGTGTTACTAATTGCATTGAGCATTTTGTTCTCAGAAGTGTTAGAATTCAGTTAATATTCACATCAGGACATTGATCGCAGCATGGATGTTGGGACCAGATGGGCTTATTTGAGTACTTCAGAAATTGCTGATCACCTTGCACTTTCACATAAACACTCTTTACATCTATTGTACAATTATGTGTAAACTCTAGAGACCATTGTGTGTGAAAATCACAGGAGATCAGAAGTTTCTTTCTATATGCATATGTGCATACATATATACATGCGCAGATCATCCTTAGAATTAAAACCATTGACAGACGATATTGACACTCTTGTGACAGTGGCACTTGTCAAGGGGTGAGATATATTAGGCAACAAGTGGACAGTTCTCAAATTTGATGGTTTGGAAGCAGAAAAAAATGGGCAAGTGTAAGAATTTGATTGATGTTGACAAGGGCTGTTGTCTAGACAACTGGGTCAGTGTATCTCCAAAATGGCAGGACTTCTGTATGTGCAGTAGCACCTACTAAACTTGGCCCAAAACGTTGTTGCAGACCAAGTACACCTCTTCATGGCAGCGGTCTTCCCTAATGGAAGTGGCTTCTTTCAGCAGGATAATGTCCCCTGCCATACTGCAAAAATTATTCAGGAATAGTTTAAGTAGCATGACACAGTGGCTTTCATCAGAACAGGCCTAATTTTTTCTAATGCTCCAAGGTCCAATTTTTATGCTCATGAGCCCATAGTAGGTGGATAGATGACCGCATGGGCACTCTGACCAGTCTATGGCTACATACCCCCATATGCAGCAAGCTATGGTGTACTGTGTTTTCTGACACCTTTCTGTCATAGCCACCATTAACTTTTCAGCACTTTGTTCTGCAGTAGCTCTTCTGTGGGACCAGGATCAGACCAGCTAGCTTTTACTTGCCATGGTAATCAATGAGCCTTGTGTGCTCATGACCATTTCACTGAGTCATTCCTTCCATTGTTCTTCCTTAGTATTGACGACTGCATACCAGGAATACTCCACAATATCTCCCATTGTGGAGAAGCTCTGACCCAGCTGTCTAGCCATCACAATTTTACCCTTGTCAAAGTCGTTCAGTTACTTAGCATGTCCATTTCCTTGCTTACAGCACACCAACTTTGAGAACTGCCTGTTGACTTGCTGCCTAACATATCCCACCGCTTAACAGGTTCCACTGTCACAAGATTATCCACATTATTCATTTGACCTTTCAGTGGTTTTAATGTGCTGTCTGATCAGTGTGTATTTTAGGGTTTTCATTTAAACATCAAAGATCAAAATATGAATGAGGTAATGAATATGAGTATGGCGGCTTAGTGGTTAGCACATTCGCCTCACACCTCCAGTGTCCTGGGTTCGAGTCTTGCTCCCGCTCACAGTGTGTGTAGAGTTTGCATGTTCTCCCCGTGCTTGGCAGGTTGGCAGGTTTTCTCCCACAGTCCAAAGACATGCTTCTAGGCTGATTGGAGTCTCTAAATTGCCCGTAGTGTGAGTGAATGAGTGCGTGTGCCCTGCGATGGGTTGGCACTCCGTCCAGGGTGTATCCTGCCTTGATGTCCCGATGACGCCTGAGAGCACAGGCTCCCCATGATCAGTGGTATATACAATGGGAAAAAATGAAATATGAGTAGATCAGAATTTTATCTTTTATTTCCTGATACTTGCATTAGGTGTGTTTAAAAGCTTAGAACATCACACCCACCCACGCTGAACCCACCCATTTTTCAAGTGAAAAATATTGTAACATGTGGCTGACAGGTGTTTCTTGTTGCCCAGGTGTGCCTCTTATATTGGTTGTTTAAATAGTTAATACCTCTGAATGTCTGCTCTTGGCTTGAACACTGGGTTTCATCTGTCAAGAATGTAGATGTCTTTAGAAAGGATAGACGGAAGCTGTATAGCCAGTACAACAATTTGGAATGTCCTAAAAAAAAAAAAAAAAAAAAAAGAAACCACTGGTGTACTAACAACCAGACATCAAACAAGGAAAACCACAGCAGTTGATGACAGACATTGTGAGAGCAGTAAACAACAGTTAGTGGCATTACCATCAATCTCTACAGGGTAGGAGATAAGGTATCCCAATCTACCATTAGAAAAGATTTTGAGAGCAAAAATAATCACCATAAGATGCAGACCACTCATCAGCAGTAAGATGAGTAAACTGGAAAAGCATCCCACAAGATGAATGCAACAGTTTCGTGATGTCACTGGGTTCCTGGATTGATGCAGTTATCGCAAGCAAGGTGTATGCGTCTAAATGTTAAGTGTTACTTACTTTAAGACCATACCATTGCTCACAGTATTGGGTAGTTGGTTAGCACATCCGGATATAAATATGTAGCATAAATGATGATAAACATATTTAAAATGAACTTGGATTCAAACATTTTATTTCAAAGGCACTGTAGCATAAAATGTCATTTATTTGAAAAAAATGTTTTTTTTCCACTCTCAGGAATCCTTTCTAACTTTGAAGAATTGGGTAAAGGAGCTTCGTCAGCATGGACCGCCCAACATAGTGGTGGCCATTGCTGGCAATAAATGTGATCTTTCTGATGCCAGGTAAATTTCTTTAACTAATGTTCTTGGAACACTGAAAAAAAAAACTGAACTAGGTATATAAAAGTTGCCTTTTTGCTATTTATTTGATATTGGGAAATGCATGCTTTGCGATTAACTCACCTTGGTGACTCTGGAGGATAGATTATGTGGTTGACTCCAGGATTTCTGCTAAAGCTCATATCAACATAAATTTGTGAATCAGTAAAATTTCCAACTTTTAATCAAAGCCTAGTACAATGCGAGGCATTGGGGAAGGCATGTCTGGCCGAAGGTGAACAAAAAAAACAATAAAACAGGACAATAGAAAATAGAGCAATAGAGAAAACAGAGTTCTTGGATGCCAGTATGGAACTTGAATGTTGTAGCTACCTGGGTTGTCTTTTCCACAGTTTGAAAATAATGGAAACTAAGTCTTGGCTGCTATTCAGTTGTCCCGACATGGTTCAGCTTCTCAAACACACACAGACATCTAAGCTCCATTCACTAAAGAGAGACCAAAGAGAGTAAAAAACAGCTAATTAATACGCAGTCACAAGTAAGAAATAGGTGTGTCATGTTAATTTGCTCAATTACCTATTTTTGGAAACTCTGGTCCCAACTCTTTTCTCTTTGCTAGTGCTAGCTCCAAAGCAGGGACTACCTCCATCCACTTTTTTAGGTTTCAGGTGTTATATCTGCCATGTATTCTGTGGTGGGAAGCATTGGGAAGCAAAAGAAGGACATGATCTTCTGTATAAAATATAAAATAGGAAAACTCTGTAGAGGCCTGGGGAACCTCCTGGACTGCAAATAATAGCATTTCCAACCACTTATCCCAATTTCATCTTTGTGCATGATTATATAAGGCCTTATATCAACCTGTCGGTTTGCGGATGATATGCTGGTGCTTTAATTTTTAATAACTCCTATAGCTTGCATAGTACACATGATATAAATAATGCTCCTTGGTCACTTAGAGTCTATTTCAGGATTGAAAATCAGGAGGTTAGTGACTCTGCTATGCTTTTTCCTCAGGGTCATGGCTTCATATTGTATTGCAACTAATGCAAACCTCGTACCATTTTTTCTGCCAGTGTACCCAGTCCTAATTCACCCACTAAGTGGCTGAAATCCAGTCAATTCATTCCCAGGATAGCTGGGTAAGAAAAACGGGGATTGAATGCTGCCCTTTGTTACGCTTTTGTCCCTCGTATGAAATTGTAAAAGGCACAATAGGATGTGTACACATTCCCTTGTATATTTCTCATTTTCACTTCATATTGAATTTAGGCTTTCATGGATAAAGGTTTGAATGCTACCTGAATTCACCAAGGTCTGATGTATTCCCTTTTGAGTACTAACTGCCACTTGGTATACCGCCTCTAAATTGGGGAGGGACTTAGGATCACAGAGATCCAGAGCATTTGACCTACATCCATCCATTGTCCTAGGATCTTAAAGACTGGACCATCTGGATGAGCAGACTAGACTCCATGCCCATTGTTCACTGAACTGCTTTGATCTGGTTTTCAGAAGCAGTGTAGCAGGAGACAACATAACTGTGTCAGCAGGGGCATGTTCAAAGAGAAGGTAGTTTGAAATGGCATGCAGCACATGATTGTGTGCACTGTGTGTGATCATGCCAAGATTACATGTGTGTGCTTTGTGTCCTTTCAGGGTGAATGTTGTGAAACAGTCAGGGAGACAGACAGAACTGACAGAACTTACACATATCACACTTAGACACCTAAAGTGTGAACGTGATCCAGGGTAAATCCCTGAAATGTTAGGCCTGTGCTTTTGTGTGTTTTTCTTCCAGTTCAGTTGTTGAGAGAACGCTCTCTCAAAAACTGAACTGGAAAAAAAAAAACAGCTGAGAGTGTCAATCAGAACCAGTTCTAGCTTAAAGGTTCTGGGGAAAGATTGCTGTATAATGTGGTTCTGTGAACCTCTGAACTGATAGTGTCTTCAACATAAATGTCCTCAGTTCTATCTGATATTCCTCAGGAATCTCTTGATTAATTGAAGGGTTGTGATCAGAGTTTTTGCGATTCATTGCCCTCTTGTTCTAACACATCCTCAATGTGCTCCTGATCTGAAACTTCCTCCTCCTCTTCTTGCCCACTGTCTAATACAATGATGTTAAGAATCTCTTGTACACTAAACCATTTCTTGATTGTACCAAAACTGTGATTAAAATGAAATGGTTTAGTGTACAAGAGATTCTTAGTATAGAGTTTGGTATTAAGTAAAAAGTGTAACTGGGATTGCAAGTGACTGTTTTCACGTGGGAACACTTTTGGATCTGGTGACAGTGACAAGACCCTGCTGACTGTAACTACACTTTCCTGTCCTAACAATCTGGTTATATGGCCATGCACAGATTTACCATTTCAGTATTCTCTTTTGTAAACCTGTATTTATTGCAATACATACTGCCAATACATTGAGCCTGAACTAAACCTATGTATTGACTTGCCAAGCACCTATATAAAATTATTATAATAAGAATAATTTGTGAAAATATATTAAGTAATATATTTATTTTGTCAATTTAAATTTTAAAGGATTTCAATTTAAATATCAAAATGGGCCTAATTAGACTTAAACAATACATGTTTAACACTAAGTATGGCAGACAAAATGAATCAGATAAATTACTTTATGTATTTTTAATGTAATTTAAATTATATTTATATTATAATAATAATTTCATTATTTTACTACTGTTTTGATTGATTAGTACTATGTGATTATTAAGTTAAAAATGGGATATATTTCTGCATTTTGTTTCTTCCTCTTTTGTTTTACAGGGAGGTACTAGAGAAGGATGCCAAGGACTATGCGGACTCTATCCATGCTATTTTTGTTGAAACTAGTGCCAAAAATGCTATTAACATCAATGAAATCTTCACTGAGATAAGTAAGGACAAATAAGCAGTCAGTCACATTTGCTACTTGCGTACAAGTTACAAGATGCTAATTATATTTCGTAAGAAACTTCATTATGATTCTTTTAGACTTAAAGATTTAGCCCACAAGGTAGTCAAGACATAACTGGTTATATTTATATATTAGATATAGTTACATATTAGTATGTTTATATATTAGTTTATTTAGTATTTATATTTATATATTAAGTCTTTACCTATTATATTGTGAAAAGGATGTGGACACTTGACCAATCATACCAGTATGTGCTTGAGCATTCTCTAATAGATTTCAGCCCCTTTAATGTCCTAATAACCTACATTCTTCTGGGAAGGTTTTTCACTAGGTTTTGGAGCATGGCTGTGGGAATTTCTGCCCATTCAGGTGAGGCCTGCTCTTGTGTTGGTCTAGAAGGCCTGCTGCACAGTCAGTGTTCCTATTCATCCCAGATGTTTCCATGTGGCAGGGTCATATTATGGGAGGCCCAATTTTCCCTGTGAATCCTTAATGGTTTCCTCAGGACTTTTTGGGATCACATTATCAAGTACACACCCACAGCTTCAATTGATTTGGCCAATGTGAACTTAAAAAAAAGGGTAGTGAAACAGCCAACAGCAGGCCTAAACTACTGCTGTTTTTTTCACACTATCCAGAATTTATAGCAGATCCATAACATAGGGACTACCAGTGTACACACAAACACATTTCATGCTGCTTAACTAAACTTAAGTGGAAGCCCTTTTCTCTGCTTTTTTTTTTTTTTTATAAATATCCAGATTAGATACCCTAAATTGCCATTAATACATGCACTCTGGTTTCTACCACAGTCTGATTGGGGGTTGTTTGCTGTAGACTTATGAATTCATTCTGCTGTTACCATCATGAGTTACATCAATATATAGTAGTTATGTCATTCCAGAAGCAGCCATGCAAGCCCAAGCCATGACACTACCACCAGCATGCTTGATGGATGAGCTCATATATTTTTGATCATGTGCAGATCCCTCTCCACACTTTGGCCTCTATAACTTTGCAAGAAGTTAATCTTGATTACAAAAATTTTGTGGCTCTCCATTATATTTATTTGTGAATTCCAGTCCTACTTTTGGATTCTTATTGCTGATGAGTTGTTTACATCTTGTGATATGGCCTCTATATTTCTGCTCTGAAAGTATTTATTGAATGGTGGATTGTGACGCCTTCACCCCTACAGGGGTGAAGGCTGTTACCTGATTGAAACAATTCCACTTGTTTAGAACTGATTCTTGAGTGGTGGCCATGTTGTATATAAATGTCAGCAGGTTTTTGATAATTATTGTGGTACAATTTTCTGAGTATTTGACAGCAATATTGCTAGGATTGTCTAAAAATCCTAGGCCTAGTTTGCAAAAGGCGGCTTATATCTTCAAATATCTAAAAGGTTCTTGAGGATTTTTTGGAGAACCCAAAGAATTTAGTTTGTAGGACTCACAGTTTATGAGACCATTCCCATCACAGCAGCATGATGCAGCACCAACTTGACCAATTTTCATGTCTCTATTCCTTAGTTTTGTCTGCCTGAAAGCCGAATAATAATAATAATAATAATAATAATAATAATAATACCGACTGCCAATCTTTCCGCTGAAATCTGCCTCGTTATCCCCGAGGGTCAGCCAGTGTTCACACTGAACACAGACCATAGCTGAACATACTTATGTAATTTTGTGAAAATATTTAGGTGCTAGTTGTGTGAAATGCCTGCTGAATGGCTGAAGATGGCCATAATTCCGTTACAGATTAGCACAACATATTCCAGCACAATCAGACTTTTTTCAGGTTTCTGAGAAATAGCGATTTCACTTTACACCTTTTCAACTGTAAACATTGCTTATCACTTCAGTTTTGTTTATTATTATTTATGCTATTTAACAGCCCTTCCTAAGTTGAAGTGGGTGCGTTAGAGTACCATATTGTGCAGGATAGGTGGTACTTCATGTGATTTAGCCCAATAAATTAAACTATTTCTAATAATTCACTATTAACTACTGCTGAAGAAAACATTTACATTTCTGGCATTTTGCAGACGCTCTTATAATATTATTAGAGTGGGCAGTGCTAAATGAGTCAAATGGCAAATATGTGGCAGCCATATTGTTTTCAGATGTCAACATGTTTTGCACATTTTGAGGTTCCCACTCTCAGCAATAGTTTGACACTAATATTGTTAAGAATCCTATCCTAAATATGAAAATATGCAAATCCTAAAAAGTGCACAGCTGCGTACAGTGCAGGGCAGTCAAGACACCCACCTGGACATTTCAGCTGTACTCTTAATCAAGACAGACTAAATCAGGCCCTGGATTGAGGTCAGGGTTCTGTGCAGACCACTCAAGTTTCTCCCCACCAACCATGGCAAATCATGTCTTCATGGACCTACAGCATATAAAGTCATTCTAGTTAATTGTGTACTGCCAGCTTTGTTGCAACAGTTTGGGTAAGACCCACATATGATGTAATGGTCAGGTGTCCACATAAATTTGGATATACATTGTAGCCTCTTAAAGGACTTTTTGGATGCATTTTAGGTAATGATCTGATGTAAACTTGTTCTTTTTATTTCAGGTCAGAAGATTCCACATTTAGACACAAGTGACTCAGGTGTGAGGGGCTTGAAACTGCGACGTGAACAATCAGACTTAAGCAGGGAACGCACTTGCTGCTAATGCACAATTGGGCTAAATCTACTTCTACCTTCTTTCACCTCTTCATTAGTAAGAAACAGAATGGACAGAACCCAAAAATTCTGTCCATTCTGTTGCTGTCCAGACTCTTTGTTACAGCAGAAACTGCAACTCGTATGACTCTCTGTCCCTGGCTAACTAAAGTGGAGTTGACATGTTGTACCAGCTCTGGTCTTTCAGACCTTAAGTCACTCCCTACTACCTGTATATTTTTTGTAAATTTCAAAACATTTAAAAGGAAAAAAGGCACTGGTTTTATTCATTTTGAAATATCAAAATGTTGCTCTGGTTTTCTGTTCCACCATAACTTATATCAATACACCATTGTGTGCATACTTGAGGCTCACTTGGTTTCATTTTTAGATGTTGTGTTATGTCCTGAGAAAAGGGCAGGTTTCTGGCTGATTGTGGATGAGAAAAGACGAAGCAAATTGTACAAATTAATTTAGTTTGAGACTTTTGGGCAACATTAATATGAAGAATGTTTTTTCATGTGCAAAGTATAATTAAATGCAAACTGTATGATTACACAGTGAATAAGCACTTTATCATACAGTACCAAATTGGTTACATGTGTGTCATTAGCAGAATAGTCTTGAATTGATTGAAGTCCATCATTTAAGTAATATATTTCAAATCCTGGTCAGAGAGTTTTGTCATTTTTGTTTTTTCCCTGCTTCCAACACACCTGTTTCAACTAATCAGCTATTTAACAGCCCTTGCTAAGTTGAAGTGGGTGTGTTAGAGTACCATATTGTGCAGGATAGGTGGTACTTCATGTATTTTAGCCTAATAAATGAAACTATTTCTAATAATTCACTATTAACTACTGCTGAAGAAAACATTTACATTTCTGGCATTTCACAGATGCCCTTATCCAGAGCAGCCTACATTTTATTTAATTTTTTTTATACAACTGAGTAATTGAGGGGCCTTGCGCACCGGCCCAGCAGTGGCAACTTGGTGGACCTGGGATTCAAACTCACAACCTTCCAAATCAGTAGTCCAACACCTTAACCACTTCTTGTAGCAGTTGCTGTAGCACTTTTAGCAGTAGTAATAAGTGAATTATTATTGTGTAGATTCCAAAACACATTTGGCAAACTACATGAATTTCTATTTCTTTGTTGTATTATGAACATTTAGGTGTGATTTGCTAAACAAACAACGATTCGACAGCAGTAGCTATATGATATAGGCGCTAGCAGCATGTATCTGCTGTAGAGTCTACAGTGGCAGCATGCACAAACAGGTACATTTCAACAGCGCCTTTTCCTACAGCATATTGTCTATTTAATCGAATGTTCATTTAAAGAGACATGCATTACTAAATAAAACAATGTGTAGACAAGATTTTTCATTTATTTAAAAATAATTTGTTTTTTATTTACTTTGACATTTATTACTACTTTACTGTGTCTGGCAGGATCTTAATTTTTAATATACTGAGATGTACACTTAATGAGCACTTTATTAAGAATACCTGTATACCTAATCATTCATGCAATTATTTAATCAGCCAGTTGTGTAGCAGCTTCAGCTGTTCACATGGGGAGAAGTTTGAGCTCAGTGATTTTGACCATGGCATTATTGTTGATGCCAGACTTTCTGGTTTAAATATCTCCATAATTGCTTATCTCCGGGTGTTTGCATGCACAATAGTCTCTAGAGTTTTCTCAGATTGGTGCAAAAAAGAAAAAACATTCTGTGAGCAGCAGTTTGCCTTGTGGATGTAAGAGAGGCCAGCTGAGAATGGCCATACTGGTTTAAACTAACGGAGAGGATATGGTGAGTCAGACAAGCACTGACCACATCAAGTTTCACGTTTGTCAGGCAAGGACAGAATGCAAGGCTGCAGTGAGCACAGGCTAAACAAACTGAACGCTTGAAGGCTGAGAAAAAACGTAACCTGGTGAATCATGATTTCTGCTGGGGCACACAGATGGTAGGGTCAGAATTTGGTTCCAGCCTGCTTTGGGTCAACAGTTCAGGCTTGTAAATGTTTGTGGAATATTTACCAATCAGCCATAGTATTAAAACCACCTGACTAGGTCCCCCTTGTGCCGCCAAAACAGCTCTGACCCATCAGTGCTTGGAGACCACAAGTCCTTTGGTGCTGTGAGATCTGCCCCTATCCTGCAAGTCGTCTTGTCCTGCAGTCCTAACACTTGCCCACTGGATCCACACCTTCCACAGTGCTCCAGACCATCTCAAAAGACTTCCTTTCCTTTATTGCTACTATCCTTAATGGCTCTATAACATGTGGTCATGTTTCAGCTGCATTTAAGTGAGCAAGGGTTTGAACAAGGGGATTTTCATCCTGAAGAAATCCACTCCTTTTAACATCAGCAACTACCGACCGTTGTTCACATTGGCACATTCAAAAGAGACTGTCCTTTGTCCGTCACTGAAAAGTTTCTGTTCATCTCAACATCTCATCATGGATGGCAGCCCATCAGCAAAAACATAATCCAAACAAAACTGAATTGCTGTTTATCCCAGATGGTTGATCCCCATGTCAGGATCTTGAGATCTCCCCGGACAAATAGCTGATCTCACCTTTGGGCAAAGCACATGACTTTGGGTAACCATGGACAGTCAATTCTACATCTAACATCTCAAGAGTGTTCTTGACTTGAATTGATGTTGTGGAGAGGTTTTCTTCAACACGTTAATTAATTCTAGGAACCACTTTTGTTGTCCTCCGGTGGTCTGCTGAGCTCACCAGTACATACCTTCCTTTTAAGACTGATAGGGCTGTTTTGTTTTTCAGCTTAATATGTGAAGGACTCCTTCACTTATATAGAAGCCTTTTTGTACCATGTTGAATCCATGTTCCCATGAGCAGTTATCAAATGTAAAGTCAACACTTGGCTCTGGAAACAACTTCAGATATTCACATTATTACACATAACGTAATTTATAGACATCTATGGTTTGATTTTTTTCCATGTCTGGATTGCATGGGTTGTTACTAACATCTGGTGAAAATTTCATGTCAATAGCACCTTTTAAAGCTGTTTTAAAACATTCAAAAGATGGCCATTTTTGTGCAATGGTAACCATTGAAATCTCTCAAATCTTCATGCAGATTATTCACAATACCTGAATGCTAATTATAACTATGTTGGTGAGAACCCTGATTCCTGTCATTCTATTGAGAATGATTTGATATGACCTCATTTTACATTATTGTGGTGGATTTATGCACTGTCAAATGTGCATGGCTTATATGTGCCTATTTAGACTATGTACTGCAAAAATCCTCACCCAATTTGTAATTATCAGAACTTTTTATGCACCTTTCATTCACTTTTTATCCAATACTAAATATTTAAATCACACATGCAGAAGACAAGTACATGTCTATCTGTCCTCTTCAGTAGTCAGAATGCCTTGTGACAGACTCCAGATATTTTACTGCCATAGTAACTGGAAATACAGGCTCTTAGGCTCTTCACTCTTAGGAAGCAGAGCCCAAGCTATGGGTTGTGACCCCACATGGGATCTTGAGAGAAACTCACAATCTCCTGTTTTGTTTCATTTATTTAAATATCAGAAATATACATTTTGTATAAGAAATGTTACTTGGGGTCACATGCACAGAGTAGTCTCATTGTTAATTTAGCTCTTTACTGTATCCTTATATGCTGCACACAAAGTTCCCTATTTGTCTCCACTAAAAAAACTTTTTTTTGTCTGTTTTGTTTACCAGTGTTCTGGGTTTTCCATGTTGGTAAATAATTCAAGATTAGAGTTTTTGATTTTTTTAGAGTTTTGACACAGATTTTGGGCCTTGTTAATAATGATGGTGACAGTGCTAAGTTTTAAGAAAAGACACTGGAATAAAGGTGTGAAGCTCAAACCCTGAAAAACAGCTTGTGTGTAGCTGCTTGAGCCATTTCATGATGTTCCTTATGGACAGTTATTGTGCTGATATTGCTCTACGATGAAGCCTGGGAATCTGAAGTGCCTGCTGCAATAAGAATAAAGCAAATAAACTTTTTGCTTTTCTCCTTCATATAGGTTTCAAAACAACAGCAATAAAATAGTTTGGGTTTTAATCGATGCTAATATGTAAGCTACAATACGGAAGTGGCTACTTCCACCATATACACAATAGATCTCTATCTATCTATCTATCTATCTATCTATCTATCTCTCCCACACAGTTGTGCTCAAGTTTGCATACCTTGGAAGAATTTGCAAGATGTGTACCATTTTTTTAAAGAACACATGAGTGATAAGGCAAAACAAATTTATTTTATTTCTTCTAGGACTCAGGTTCATATGTAAGGCATAATAGACTGGCACGATCAAACAAACATGACAAAAAATATGAAATAATCCCTGTTCAAAAGTTTGCATACCTTTTAGATCTTAATATTGTATATTGCCCCCTTTAGCATCAATGATGGCATGCAGTCTTTTGTAATAATTGTGCGTGAGGTCCTGAATTCTCTCAGGTGGTATAGCTGCCCATTGTTCTTGGCAAAATTTTTTGGTTGTCTTGCACAAACTGCATGTTTCAGTTCTCCCCAAAGTGGCTCAATGATATTGAGGTGAGGAGACTGATGGCCACTCCAGAACCGTCACCTTTTTTTTGCTGTAGCCATTGGCGGGTTAACTTGGCCTTGTGCTTTGGATCATTGTCATGTTGGACTGTCCAAGAGCATCCCATACACAGCTTTCCTACTGTAGAATGCAAATTGACTGCCAGGAATTTCTTGACAACATGCTGCATTCATCTTGCCATCAGTTTTGACTAACTCCCCTGTGCCATTGTAGCTCACACAGCCCCAAAACATTACCATGCTTTACAGTGGGGATGGTGTACTTTTCACCATAGGCCTTGTATACTCCTCTCCAAACATGTGAGGCTTATTTTCCACATCTTTATCAGAGTTTGAACAGTACTGACTGGCATTTTCAAGTGTTGAGATATCTTTTTATATCCTTTTCCTGCTTTATAAAGTTCAACTACCTTATTACGCTGGTCCATTGGCAATTCTTTTGTCTTCCCCCATGGCAGCATCCAGCCAGGTCAGTGCATCACCTCACAAGCTGAGAAACTCACTGACTATTTATGCACAGACACTAATTACAATTACAATGAGTCACAGGTGTGGAAACTTCCCTTTAATAGCCATTTAAACCTCTGTGTGTCAACCTGTGTGTTTATAATGTGGCCAAACATTCAAGGATATGTAAACTTTTGATCAGGGTTGTTTGGGTGATTTCAGTTGTTATTAGGTTTTAAAAAGGAGTTAAACAACTATGTAATAATTAATGACTTCACGTGATCACTATCCTTAAATAAGAAAAAAATCTTTTGCATTATTAGTCATATTTTCCAAATAAATAGCAATGTTTAACAGTTTCTTTCAGGGTATGCAAACTTTTAAGCACAACTGTATGTATATGATGATCTGCTGATGAAGCTACACGATCTCATGTTTGATGTGGGAACTAGGCCTCCAGTCCCGGTGGCTGGGAGAGGGAATGTCGAAAGTGGTGCGCAAGAAAGAGGAAGAGGAAGACAGGCTCACCTCATTTCATGCTAACAGAAATGCAGCTCTGTGTGGTATGGCTTGCGGGGGTAGTTTTTGTGTTTACATAAACATGGATTGGTGCAAGAACTCCCCAAAACTCCTATTGACTTACATTGATGGAATGTTCAGAGCCTTCAGAGCCCAGCTCAGAATGTGTGTGATACCAACTCCAACTGTCAAATATCACAGATAACAAGGCCTGATGCCTCTGTTCTCTCCCTCCCAGTCTGTCAATGAAGCTGGAGCAGAGACTCTCAATTCATCTATCTATCTATCTATCTATCTATCTATCTATCTATCTATCTATCTAGATATCTATCTAAACTCTACAGGCATTTGCATGCTATCAACTCTACAAGCATTTGCATGCTATCTACCTATCTGACACTAGAACTATTGGCATCATATGTATCTATGCATCTGAACTATTTTTTTCGAAGTATTGGCACCCAATCTATCTAACACCACAGAATGTCTACATCCATCTATCAGTAGCACACACTGATAGATATTTAAATATTTTAAAATATGTTTAATTATTCCAATTAATTATATTTAATTATTAGGTTTTAATTTTTTTATTCATTATGAAAGGGCAGCAAAAAATAAATAAATAACAAATTGCTATAATGATTGCTTTATAAAGCAAATATTTGCTTTAGATCAATCAACAAAGATATTAACTTGTTATAAATCTCCAACATTGTCTTTATCTAAAAATATAAAATACCTCACCACAGTTTGAACAAGGAGTCTGTTTTTCCCCCATTTTGTATTTCAAACATGTGGAGTTGAGAGGAAATATTGCAGAAGGCAAAGCTAGATGAAAATCATGGGCAGCATTATTATTTTTATTTATTTATTAGTTTGTTTTCATCAAAAGAATAGCTTGTGTTGAGTCTAAATTTTGTTGCATATTTCAAGTAAAATTAAATTAGCTTCTTTTACATACATTACTTTGATTAACATGATGGATTAGCACTGTAATAGAACTCTAATAGTAGCACTATTAGTACTCCACAACATATGGAAACGCTGTACTTTTAGGTAATGACTGTCAACCTGCACAGCACCGGCACAAAACAAGGGAATGTCGACGATCATTGCATGTGGACAGAAAGTCCGACCGGACGTATCGACTGCGCATGCTCTGGCTCCAAGGACCTATAGCCGTCAGAACTGAAAAAGAAAGAGTCGGATCTTTATTCGGAGATTTTTAAAGTGTAATCAGTTAACCTGATATTCACCTTCCAAATACACTACACTACATACTCGCTTAGACAAGCAGCAGTGCAGTCGAACCCTATTCTCAGTTACGCGCAGTTGACAGTGAAACATCTGAAAATGATCTTTAGGTATGTGAGTCGGCTCCCAACGTTCACGTAAAAGAGCCGTGTAAGAGTCGACTCATTTGAACGAAAACATCTATAGACCGAACATGGCGAATGTAGTCCTCGAGTTCAAGGCTTCTGTCGGTGATTTAGACCCACAAAGTTGCCCACTGCTCATAATCGGGCAGCTCGGGTACTTGCAACAAATAAACTGGACTCAAGTTAAAGGGAAACTGCTGCCGGTGGTGACCAAAGAGGCAAGGAACACTAGCCTTAGCACATATAAAGGGAACATAAGAGCTAGGCTAACTGGTATTCAGTATTATATGTCAGATGGACTGTTTTATGTAAAATCAGCTACATCAAAATCATTATCAGCTTCGATTATTGTTACGTATGTAATGGGTCTTCGTTGCTAGACAAATGCTGTTATTTGAAGTAAATGTTATTCTAAAAAAAATAAATAATAAGAACTACCCTTGCACTGGAGCTAGGCAGCGATTGTAGCTAGGATAGGTTAGCTTTCCTTTTAGCATCGGGAATACACCGCTGCTATATGCGCACTCTTAGATAACCTAGTTATTATTCCATTCTAATATCTTAACAAATTTTATCTTTATACAGTCAGGCAAGGCATGTTTATTTACTGAACACGTCTAGTTTTGAGACATAAGAATATGAACACCTACTGGAGCTAAGAATTCAGAGTACACACTGGCAATATAGGTGCTTCATTGTAAGTCCACTTGAAGGGTGTATTTTTCCCCATGACTGAATATATGCTTAATTAAATGCACAGTGCCTTTGTCCTATAACCTTTGTACTTCTGCCTGCAAAAAAAAAAAAAAAAAAATCCCTTGACTGTGGGTTTCGATTCCTGAAAAACATAGCTGTAATACATGCAGAAGGGTGGGGAAGCATGTGATGCACTTTGTTAGAAGTTACAAAGCATATATCGACTCTAGCTCTTAAGGAGAGAACAAACTGTTGGCTGCTGCTGATATGCACCACTTTATTCAACTGTCCACACTATTTTGATCTCTCTGTATCAGTCTACCATGGCTTGTTGCAACGTATGCAACTAGGATTCTAAATAATGTATTAATTTGTCAGTAAAGACTCCCAGTAATTAACACATTTGAGCCTTTCTTCTAAAGCCACTATCCTTTCTTGAACACAGCTTGTACTCGCCACTTTCTGGTTTATCTTCCTCTTGTTTTTAAGATGAGGAAAAGCAGTTCTTTTAACAAGCTCTTTTAAGCCTCACTTACTAAAGAGAAATGTTCTAGTCACTCATGAGGAGCATCCTCAGCAGAGAGGTTCGTCATCCTTTTTCTGTACCCACCATCCACATGGCTGGTTTGAGTATTTCAACTAAATGTAACCCCAGTAACTATGGCATGATTGAGTGTTTCAGAAATTGTTGATCATCTGAGATTTTCACACATGAATTATACAGAATGTGCAAAAAATCCCTAACAAATTGGGAAGTGAGTGGCAGTTCAGTGGGCAGAAAAATCTTGTGGATGAGAGAGGTCAGAGTCAAACTGGACTCAGCTGACAGGAAGGCTACAATAATAGGCAACTGCAACTTCTCAACATAAGTCTGCATGCATAACTAACATTTTATGCTTTTCTTTCAGACATGGCAGTTGGCTTTGAGCAGTCTCAATCCCAACCCCACAGACAGCTGCCCACTGTATCTGAATTATGCGAGTGTGGCGGCACTGCCCTCCCGTGTAAGCCGTCACAACAGTCCATCCTCTGCCCACTTTCTTACTCGGTTGGTTCGCACCTGCCTGCCTGCTGGCAACAATCGCTGCATCCTGGCAAGTTTCACTTCACTTCTCTGTTTATTTGTTAAAACAGATTATTTTGATCATGTACTAAATATGAATATGAGATGCTGGATCAGATTTTAAGCTTTTAAGCATTTTCTGATATTACATGTTTGTGTGTTGAACAACTTAAAACATGTTAAAACATCCTGTTGCTTGATTCCACTCATTTTTCAAGTGATTAGTAATATTTAGATTGTGTGACTGTTTCTATATTTATTTTATGTTTCTTGTTGCCCAGGTGTGCCTGCTAGATTGATTGTTAAAACATTTAATATAGCTCTATATGTCATTGGTTTGAACCCTGGGTTCCTCTGCATTTGTTGTTAAAAAAAAGATATACCAACACGGATACCATGAAAGAAAGGCATGCCATTTTGAAGTTGAGAAAAGATGGGAAATTAGTCAGAGCCATCGCACAAGCACTGGGCATAACCACTATATCAAATACAGAGATGAGCCACAAAAGTTTTGAGACCAAGATCAACCTCCACCAAAGTGATATAAAGGCCAAAGTATTGAGAAAAATGATCTGATCTTGATTCAAAACATACAAACTTATTGGTTGGTCAAGCAGAGTGGACCAAATGTCATGGCCAGGGGTTGCCAGGCTACTTCTGGATTGGGCTCACTAATCTTTATTTATGATGTCAATGATGGCAGCAGCAGAATGAATTCAGAAGTTTATAGAAATTTTCTGTCAATTTACGGAGAAATGTATGCAGTCTAATTAGGAGGAGCTTTATCATGACAATGACCCAAAAGTAATGCTAACACAACAAGACTTTATTAGGGGAAAAAAGTGTAAGCAAGGTACAGTCCTGCTCACCATTATTGGCACCCTTGATGGCTATGTAGATAATGTGGAATATCTCCCAAAAAAATTAATCAAGTGAAACAGCTTTTTTCTACAGAGAACTTATGTTTGATACAAAAGAGCTGCTGATAAAAAAAAAAAAAACAATAGGAGAAAAAAAAATAGAAAAACTGAAAGCTTGCTGTGACACTTGTATTGGCACCCTTCCTTAATATTTAGCCATCTATAAGCTTGCATTTCTCTGCTGTTATTTTCTCCCACTCTTCCTTTGCAATTTGTTCAAGCTCTTGAATGTTTGCAGGGTTCTTTTTTCCAATGGCAGATTTAAGCTCACTCCGAAGATTTTCAGTGGGATTGAGATCAGGACTCATTGCTGACCATTTTAAAATAGTCCATTTTTTTCCTTTTCAACCATTTCTGCATGCTTTTTGATGTGTGCTTTTGGGTCTTGTCTTGCTGGAGGACCCATGATCTTCGATTCAAACCAAGTTTTCTTACACTAGGTAGGACATTTCGCTCCAAAATCTCTTGGTAATTCTCTGATTTCATGATTCCTGTGATACGGTCAAGGCCTTCAGTACCAGACGCAGCAAAGCAGCCCCACAGCATTATGGATCCCACACCATGCTTAACTGTTGGTTGGGTGTGCTTTTCCTTCATTGCGTTGTCTGTAAACAAACTGTTGGTGCGCATTGCCAAAAAGCTCTATTTTTGTTTCATCTGTCCACAGAACATTTTCCCAGAAGGATTGTGCTTTGTCCAGGCACTCTTTGGCAAAGACCAGTCGTTCCTTTTTATGTCTTTTCTTCAGCAATGGTGTTTTCCTTGCCCTTCGCCCATGAAGCCCTGCTTGGTTTAGTGTGCGGCGTATAGTACTACTTGTTGAAACCATGACCCCAGACTGTTCCAGGTTGGCCTTCAGGTCTTTGGATGTTAGACGTGGTGTTTTTTCCACCATTCGCACCAACCTTCAAAGAGTTCTCTTGTCAATTTTCCCCTTTCCCCTATGTCCAGGGAGGTTCTTGACAGTTCCATGCTTGGCAAACTTCTTAATAACATTGCGTACTGTTGAAACAGGGATACCAAGGTCTTTGGAGGTCTTGTGTTTGCTAATAATAGCACTTCTGATGTCCTCAGACAGCTCCTTTGTCTTCACCATTATGAAAAAGGAACAGGGAGTGTTTTTTTTAAAACACTGAAGTCATCATTCATTGGACAATTTGTCACATGGGACTGACAATTCATCACAGGTGATTCTCATTTGTGATTTACCACAGGTGAATCAAAATGTATTTCCATACTGATTTATAGTAAAGGGTGCCAATACCAGTGTCACAGCAAGCTTTCAGTTTTTCTATTTTTTTCTCCTATTGTTTTTTTTTTTAAATTGTTGTTTATCAGCTCTTTTGTATCAAACATAAGTTCTCTGTAGAAAAAAGCTGTTTCACTTGATTAATTTTTTCAGGAGATATTCCACATTATCTACATAACCATCAAGGGTGCCAATAATGGTGAGCAGGACTGTATATCATTTAACTGTAGGTTCCTGTAATTTTGCTGAAGATAGGATGGTATGCCACAAAGGTGCAATCTAGATGTAAATATCAGGACATTAAAGATGAAATTCTGATCTGTCATCTCATATTCAGCTCAAACAAAAACCAAAATGTCTTCAGTGTATAGCAAAAAAAGAAAAGAAAAGAAAGAATGAAAGGCTGTCATTCCAGTACTTTTGGATCATGAATATACAGTATAGGTTATGTTTCACTGTGTAGCTGTATTGTATGTCAGAAATGTAAGATAGCTTTACAGTTTTTCTTTTCTCTTTGCTCAGATGCTGTGTGAACTCTCTGATGTGTTTGCATCAGCGTGTGCCATTGCCCGTACTTTTCCACTCTTTTCTCGCCGCTCTGCCTCATGCACAATGGAGAAGAAGCGTGTCACAGTGGAGTTTGTCATTGTTGGCCAGGAAACTAGCCGTTTGGATCCTTCCATGTTGGAGGTAATTCCTAGTAATTATTATTATGTTCAGCAAAACACCAACCTGTTAAACACCATAGAAATGTGGCCATTTTCAGGAATTCTCTGTTTAGTTCCCTGCCCTTATTAAGCCGTAATATTTTTTGATGATATACTACAATAATTCTTTGCTTCTAATTTTATCATGAAATAAATAATTGATTGATTATAGTCTCTTAACAACGTGGCTGATGGTGTTCGCCTGGCAGCACGAATTGTGGACACTCCTTGCAGTGAGATGAATACTGACCATTTTCTGGAGGCAAGATATCTTACTCTAGTTATATAAGTGTGGATAAATTTTACTAAAAAACATTTTTTCAATGAAACCATTCGTATAGCTTGATTAAGGATTAACTTTCTGTATAGGAAATCAAAGCAGTGGGAAATGAACTGAGCATCACCCCGACTATTATTCGAGGCAAGGAATTAAAACAAAGAGGCTTTGGAGGTAAAAAGTGAAACATTATGACTAGTTTAGAAAGGACATTTTTATAATGTTATAAAAGAGAAACTTGCATTATCACAAGACAAACTTGAGTAGATGACTGTTTTTTTAAACTACCTTAGTTACATATTGTCTAGTGTAAACTTTAGCTTGACCCATTTTAGTGTGCTCAGAGCGGCAGTGGTTATAATGTGTTGAACATTCAAAAACGCACATTAATGAAATATTGAACATGTTAAAATAAGCCACTTAATAATTGTAATACATTTGTCATATGCAATTTTACGATTTCTGCTATTTTGCTAATTACTCTATAGTTTAATCATTTTTTTATATTCTTATTTCAGGCATTTATGGTGTCGGTAAAGCAGCTGAACACCCACCTGCTCTGGCTGTGCTTAGTCACACCCCCTCAGGTGCCACTCAGACCATTGCATGGATTGGCAAGGGCATTGTATACGACACAGGTGGCCTTAGCATTAAAAGCAAAGTAGGTATGACTTTGAACTGCTAAACAATCTGGTTTGAGCTATAGTGGAAAACGAGTAATTCCATTACATATTCAAAACTGTATCTGTGTTCAGTCCCTAATATGTTAAAAAGGCAATAATTCAGAATAGTTCCCTTTAAATAGTTTCCAGCCTTGTGCATAAAAGAATCAGTGTGTGCAGGTTTTCATTCCATCCCGAAGACCCTTTCAAAGCCAAGATCAGCTGATTAACAGGTGAAATCAGGCATTGCTCCTGTTTGATTGGAATGGAAATTTGCATCCATACCAGCCCTTTGCATATAAAAATACCCTGCTATACAGTTTATCTCCAGTGATGAAAACAAACTAATAAAAAAAAACACCAGTTCCTGTTCATTAAAGTCACCAGGCCAACATGTTCTTGTTTGTGTTGCAAAGCAATATGTGGAGAAAAAAGTGCAAATAATTTGCATTTTGTAAAATAACGGTTAATTTTTTCCATTAACAATACGAGAAGTTTTGAGAACCATATTTTTTCAATGTCAGAGCTTGTAAAGCCCTTTTCTATTCTTTTGATGCACATATAAGTATCTGAATTAAATTAAAAACTATAATGTTAAAGTAAACCCAAAGTTAGCATAAGCCAGGCTTTACACTGTGTGGTTTTGGCACGGCATGCTGTTGCTGACATTTTATTGTTAATTATGGCTAAATTGCATCTAACTCAAATGTAAATTGTTAATAGCACCACGTAAAAGGCTAAATTTAGCCTTTTACGTGGTGCTATTATATTTTATATATATATATATATAATATAATATAATATAATATAATATATATAATATATATATATATTATATATATATATATTATATAATATAATATATATGTATGTGTGTGTGTATATATGTCATGGATTCAGGGGGTGGATTCAGTCATCAGTATTTTTCAGTCCATATGCTACACATGTAATCAACTTTTTATCTGTTTACTTCAATGGGAACTAATGAGGGAATAACACGCACCTTGGCATGTTGTGCACAGCTAAGCGCAACAGTTGTTCGATATAATTTTGAAACACTAAAATGCACTGCAGACCTTGTTGTCCCCTTTATCAAGTAGTTTGTACTGTTTAACAAGCTAAACACCTATTTCTTCTCACTTCACAGAGCACAATGCCAGGCATGAAGAGAGATTGTGGTGGAGCAGCTGCTATTTTAGGAGCTTTTAAAGCTGCTGTCAAGCAGGTAAAGAATCTGTGCAGAAGCTACATATTTAATTGGAGTTGAGAATCAACTCTTATGCATTCTTATGTGGGAGAGCAGACATGCCTAGATGTTCTTATAAATTCACAAAGTGACATCTAACAAGTTCTTGAAATAAATACCACTGTCATATAGCCATCTTTCCCTGGAACCCAAACAGAAAGGTGTTCATAGACCACCATTCTTGTGCCACGGGGGGCTGATATTCGAACTTTAAGATCTGTAAAATGTGCACACAGTGACACCTAGATAGTAGCAGTAAAGAATTCCTGGAGTAGCATGCTTCAGAGTAATGCCCATGAAGTACACCTTGTAGAGTAGGATGATGATGATGATGATGTCCACCACCCACTGGGCCCCCCAGTGTCTCTCCTTTATGGCAGAAGAACACTTGGTCTAAACAGTACAATAGGGTACTATTGAGCACAGCAGCACTCTCTTTTTGCCATTATCAGAAACACCCATTTCAGTTCAGCATTGCCCAGTTACCACTCACTTCAACTGTTGAAACCTCTAAAATCCATGGAAATTAAATGATGTACAAGCCAAGCCTATACAAACCAATCAGATAATATTTAATTATTATTCAAGCCATTTTAAGAATAAAGTTCTGTTTACTACTAATAGTTTAAATGAGAAATCTTTCTGTTGTTAGCTTTGATGATTCCTTGCATGCAGATGATTCCAGTAATGCTCCTTGTTTTATGTGCCACAGTTGATTTCACTGACTTGCAGTCTATTCTATTCTTATTTTATCCTAGTACACCTGTGGCATTAGGGAAAGGGGTGAATTGGATTGCCCTTTGAAGGCAAACCATAAAAATGATCATGTTCTGGGGTAGTGGCGACATTACAAAGGCAACAGCTTCTGTAAATTTGAGTAATTATTCCAATGCTAGCAGTAAAATTGTTGGACCATATGTATCAAGCTGGATGCAAACAGATTTATGCATGAATCATTCATGTGTACATTTGCACCAAACATTGGGCTAGCAATGCTAATGAGCGAAGGCCGACCAAGAGATAATGGATTCCACTGAACTCCATAGTGTTCTGTAAGAAAAGGCACTTGCAGAAAAAAAAGGAGTTTATTACCAGCTTCAGAGACCATTAGTCACAATCTGCTCACTGGATACATCCACATATCCTAAGGTGTATAAGGCAAGAAGAAAGGAATGGAATAATATGGTATGTGCTGTGTCTTTTTGAGGTTCAAACAGAAGAAGATTCAAGTGACACCCCCCCCATTCATTGAATGCTGATTGTTGTTAAAATGACTGTTCCAGTATATATTTTTGATGTTTATATACATCAGGGCTTTAAGGATAACCTCCATGCAGTGTTCTGCCTGGCTGAGAACGCAGTGGGGCCTACAGCCACCAGGCCTGATGACATCCACACATTGTATTCTGGAAAGTAAGCACTTATTTCACCGTACTAAATGTAACGTAACCTTTTCTGAAGCTGATGTTACCAAAATTTCTTTACTCCACTCTAATTACAGGTTCACTCACATAAAAGAAGCAGCTATAGCAAGTTTAGATACACTATGTGGTGAAAAGTATGTGGACACCTCGACATCACACTGATGCATTTTTGTACACTTGCTGCTATAACAGCCTATGCTCTTCAGGGAAGGCTTTCCAGTAGATTTTTGGAATGTGTCTGTGGGTGTTTGTGCCCATTCAGCCATAAGGCCATTAGTGAGATTATGGGACAGATGTCAGGCGAGAAGATCTGTTGTGGCATCAGCATTAAGAAGGCCTCATATGGGTGTGCTGATCAGGTATCCGCATATTTTGGCCACATTGTATATTTATGGGTACCATAAATGTGTGGATAAAAATATGGTAACCATGAAAGTACATATAAAACCACAGAGGAAGCCAAAGTAAAGTATAATCCAATAACACTTTGTATCTAGGTATGATTCAGTTTTGGTTCTGTCCAGCATAGAAATATTTATATTTCTGATTTCTTGCTTCAGGACAGTGGAAATAAATAACACTGATGCAGAGGGAAGGTTGGTGCTATCTGATGGTGTTGTATATGCCAGTAAAGATCTCTCTGCAGATATTATCCTGGATATCGCAACTCTGACTGGAGGTCAGGTGTGTAACTATCAGTTAGTAAGCTTAAATATTATTTTCTCTCTGTATGCTGACTACTCAACATTTTGAAATGGAACAGTCAAAGGTGGGTAAAAGAAGCTTGTTTATTTTGAAAATAAGTGGGATTTATTACTACAGATTTGGAGTTCAAGCACATTGTATGTTATAAACCTTAATTACATGTGTAGAAAAGTGTTAGCAACACTAAAGCATACACTCAGTAGGTTTGGCTGCAACAGGCTGTTATAATTTAAAAATAGTACTTGTAGGTTTTTTCCTTTAGTTTATAAGGCATGTTTATAAAATACTATTTTAGCAACAAATGTAGTACTGTGCCTTTCATGCTCTGTGCAGTATTTCTGAAATGCTGTTGCTTCCTTGGCAAAAAAAATGCCACAATTTACCAATTTTTTATTTTGCTTTACTTCGAGAGTCAAAGAATTTTGCAGATATGCCATAAAAACAGTAAATATTACTGCTTATTATAGTAATAAACAGAAAAAACAGATTACATTCAGTTGCTGTATAAGAACAAAATTCGGAAGAGTCCCTTTAAGGCCAATGTTTGGTGTGTTTTGCTTTAGGGAATCTCCACTGGAAAATACCATGCTGCTATTATGACCAACAGTGAGCAGTGGGAGACGGCATGTGTGAGAGCAGGCCGCAGCAGTGGGGATCTCACACATCCTCTTGTCTACTGCCCCGAACTCCACTTCAGTGAGTTCACCTCTGCGGTTGCTGACATGAAGAACTCTGTAGCGGTAAGATAACTGGAGGGCCTTGGATAAATGAAACGGAGATAATGAACCTATGTTAAAGTTTGTTGTTTTTAACTTGGTAGACATATACTTGGGTAATTAAATATTTGGACATTGCCAAAGTGATTGTATTTTAGCCATCTTTCACAGTACACTGAAGGAAATTAAATAATTAATGTGATATCAAACTGCAGAATTTCAGCTTTAATATAAGGTTATGTATATCCAACTCAGGTAAATGCTGTAGGAATTACAGCATTTTTTATGTTTCCCTTTGTTTTAAAGGACTAAAGTTAATTGGACAAACTCACAATTATAAATAACACTGTCCATCTGTGCTGTAAAGTGCTTTCCAGTGGATTTTTTGAAACAGTCTGCTTAATCTGGGCTGATAATACAGCACTTCAGAATCCTAATGTTATAATTAAAAGAATGTTGAGGTGGTATGATTCAGAACAGTTCCATCCCTTTATGATCTGCTTTTACAGTTCTCCTGGTACAAGCTGTTCCCCAACCCCAAGACATTTGTTTAAGATTTTTTTTTTATACGAAGGCCTTGAGG